>CM022763.1:23159061-23334061 GCA_012411365.1 Ameiurus melas | reverse complement strand
GTGTGTGTGTGTGTAAATGTGTGGGTGTGTAAATGTGTGCACATGTGTAAGTGTGTGTGTGTGTCAGTGTGTAAATGTGTGGGTGTGTAAGTGTGTGTGTCTGTGTAAATGTGTGCGCATTTGTCAATGTGTGTGTGTGTAAATGTGAGTGTGTAAGTGTGTGTAAATGTGTGTGTGCATGCGTGCGTGTGTGTATGTGTGTGTGTAAATATGTGCGCATGTGTAAATGTGTGTGTATGTGTAAATGTGTGTGTGTAAATGTGGTGTAAATGTGTGCACATGTGTAAGTATGTGTGTGTGTGAGTGTGTAAATGTGTGTGTGTAAATGTGTGCAATGTGTAAGTGTGTGTGTGTGTGTGTGTGAGTGTGTAAATGTGTGGGTGTGTAAATGTGTGCACATGTGTAGTGTGTGTGTGTGTGTGAGTGTGTAAATGTGTGCGCATGTGTAAGTGTGTGTGTGTGTGTGTGTGTGTGTGTAAATGTGTGGGTGTGTAAAATGTGTGCACATGTGTCAATGTGTGTGTGTGTGTGTGTGTGTGTGTGTGTGTGTGTGTGTGTGTAAATGTGTGCACATGTGTCCAATGTGTGTGTGTGTAAATGTGTGCGCATGTAAGTGTGTGTGCGTGTGTGTGTTTGTAAATGTGTGGATGTGTAAATGTGAGCGCATGTGTAAGTGTGTGTGTGTGTGTGTGTGTGTGTGTGTTAAATGTTTGTTTGTGTGTAAATGTGAGTGTAAATGTTTGCGTGTGTGTGTATGTGTGTGTGTGTGTGTGTGTGTGTGTGTGTGTGTGTGTGTGTGTGTAAGTGTGTGTGTGTGTGTGTAAATGTGTGGTTGTGTAAATGTGCGCATGTGTAAGGTGTGTGTGTGTGTGTGTGTGTGTGTAAATGTGTGGGTGTGTAAATGTGTGCGCATGTGTAAGTGTGTGTGTGTGTGTGTGTGTGTAAATGTTTGTTTGTGTGTAAATGTGTGTGTAAATGTGTGCGCATGTGTCAATGTGTTTGTGTGTAAATGTGTGCACATGTGTAAATATGTGTGTGTAAATGTGCTTGTGTGTGTAAATGTGCGTGTGTGTGTGTGTGTATAATGTGTGTGTGTGTGTGTGTGTGTAAATGTGTGCGCATGTGTAAATGTGTGGGTGTGTAAATGTGTGCACATGTGTAAGTGTGTGTGTGTGTGTGTGTGTAAATGTGTGGGTGTGTAAGTGTGTGTGTGTGTGTGTAAATGTGTGCGCATGTGTCAATGTGTGTGTGTGTGTGTGTGTGTAAATGTGAGTGTGTGTATGTGTGTAAATGTGTGTGTGCATGCGCGCGCCTGTTTGTGTATGTGTGTAAATGCTAAAAACCAATTGTTGAACCAACCATCATGTCACATTCACCACATGTCCAGTCGAACGCTCCGTGTGTCAGATCACATCAAACCGGTGACTACAATTCCCATCCTGCACTGTGACCTACAAACATGGCCGTCATGTACCGCAATTCCCAGAGTACACCTTCATTCGAATCACGCACTCCTGCATCCAGTTTACACTCACAATCACACCACACATATAAGAGACTGTTCAAACACTTACTCTTTGCAAAGTATTACGCCCAGCTGCTTAGTCTCTGTCGTTACCAAGCTTTATATCCTGTCTGTTTATTCTTTTGTTTTGACCTTGCTAACGTTTACGACTTTATCTCTTTTCCCTGTCCTGTTTGTGCTGTTTGCCTAATCCACTGACCTCTGCATGTTCGTGATTATTTGTCTTCTGCCTTAACCTTTGGACTTCTTGTTGTGTGATTAAACTGCCATACCTGCACTTGCTTCCGTCTCATCTTCCATTACCTGACACTGTGTTTGAATCAGTGGTTTCCTGATGTATATGATGTGAAGCAGCACATACAGTATAACTTGTTGAAATATACAGTTTGTCTATAGGTTGAGAGTAGTATCATGGGTGGCTCGTCTACAGGGGCAGGTGGGCAGAGGTCCACCATAGAAATACTGTATATCAGCCTTTCAACAAATGTTAATAGGTCCTCATTCACAACTCCATGCATTTTAATTTCTGTTGAAATACTTATTGCCTCCTGAGTGACCAACTATTTTAAAAACGTTGCCATGTAACAGATATAAGCCAGCGTACAACTGATTTGCTCGCCTTTCTAGATGTTGCGCAATCATGGGGCAGCGCCATGCTTTAGATCCCACTGCACCATGTTCACGCTATAAACACTATATTTTCAAGAAAGGAGGAGCAGTGGACAGGACAGTTAATACCAGGGTTGACAGGGTCACCAAAAATACACTAAATTAGGCTAGTTTAAAAACGCTTTCTGGCTGCCAAGATCTTAATTTATAATGAATAATCGAATACATTTCTGCAAAGATAAAGTGTAAGTGCAGACAGTGTGTCTATGATGTACAGAATCATTTCTATTGTATGATAAATTACCACGATTTGGAGAGGGAAAGGAAAAGGGGATTATGCAGTGGATGATGTCGGTCCATCAGAAATGTGTGTCTCCATGCAAAGCCTGAGAAAATGAAATGTGCGTCTCCTTGTCCAAGAGCCCAATTTTTTGGTCTGGTTTCGAGTTGTTTCTGTGGTTTTTTGAGAAGTAGTTGGGCTGGAAATTGCTGAAACCTGGCAACCATGGTTAAATATATTAGCTCTTCTATTAGTTGTCCATTCTCAACTGCCTATTACAGGATTACTTTAAGAATTCACTAGTCAAGTGATATTAATGTGGTCATACTCCACCAAAAACTATGGTGACAATCTATCCCTTTACAGTATACTGCTGCGTATATTCATGAGTGTTAATATTCTTTATTTATATATATTTTATCCAGCATGACTTTTTATTGATTCACTATGATAAAGGACCATGTCAGAATAAACTGGGTTCATTCCAGGGCGTCTGTTATCTGGCATCGCACACAGATACTATGGGAATGGATCTGCATGGTTCCTTTACTGACTGATGTTTTAATTACAGACAGTATAGAATAACATAATTCAGTTTTTGGCTTGCCTGGTGCTGAAGGATTAGTAGCATAAGAGGAAGACGGGGGGTTTTCGCACTGGTTGAGCCATTTAATCCCCTTTCCCATCACCTAGCCGTCTAAAATAATCTCTCTGGTGTGGGTGTGTGTGCCCGTCATCGCATGCTCCTAAAAATCTGCCAATCCATAGAGCCTCATGCTCAGTATCTAACAGTTCACTTCTCGCTTCTTTTTTAAACAGTATTTAAAGCCAGTCCATTTGAGTTAGTGGACAAATGTGTATGAGCTACTGACATACCTTATGAAAACACTGCCAAGAAAAAAATCAAGCCAGAGTTTGGCAAGCGGCAAAAGGGTGTTTGCCACAGAGCAATGATTAGTGATTAGAGCCCCCTTGTGGTATGTAATGTTCTGGTCCTGTAGTTATTGGACATTCTCATTTTTTCCCGCACTCTTTTTCTATTTGTAGGTACTGTTACCAAACTAATATTTAACCAAATGTCCCAAAATGCTGGCATAAGTATAATGCAAGTATGTGTCTGATTTAATTAACTACATTTAGTCTTTACTGCAATTATCTTTATCAGACCTTTATTTGCACACTACTGCTTATGGCACCATAATTCTTATTCATTTTATTTAACGTAACTGCCATTTGTATTACTGGGATGTGTCATACTGTGCACCTTTACCTGTAAACTGTTATCTTAACTTATTGCACCATAACTTTATGTACCTCATTTAACTTATTTGCAGTACTCGTTGGATGCTAACTGCATTCCATTCGGTACGTTTACACGGACAACAATAATCCGATATTAACCCGATTAAGACAATACCCTGATTAAGAAACTAGCATGTAAGCAGCGATGACCGTAATCCGATTAAAGTCATACTTGAATAAACACAAATCGAATTAAGACGTGTGGAGTATCTCCTGTTTTAGTCGCGTTATCGACGTGCGTTACAGACATGTACACACCTTAATCACACTATTAACGTCGTGTGAGAGTTTTCACCGCATTGTGAGACAGGACACGATCACACACGGCACACGGCGCTCGACCGTTTTATGGTAAACAAGAGAGCACGTCCCAAATCACGTACTTACCTGCTATATATGAAATAGGTGAAATACATGCATTTCGGCTACTATACAGACGGTAGGTACGTGGTTTGGGACGCAGCCCACAGCTTCAAGCAGTCGCCTGTTAGAACGTACAGCACGACAAATAATTAACCACAGTTGAAGTGTTCGTAAAATTTAAAATAAAAACACCCAAAACTGTACACGGTTCCATAACAAACACCAACTGTATGTCGATACGTGAAATTCTGGAGGGACGGCGGACGGCGTGGCGTGGTGATGTAATGACGTGTGACGTTAATCGATCTATGTTCTATAACACGTAAAACCTGAACATGAGAGGAGTATTCTCAAAGCGACTCATGTAAACACCTTAATCAGAATATTGTCTTATTCAGAATAAGGTCAGTAATTAGATTTCTGCTGTGCATGTAAATGTACTCACTGTCCCTGTGCTTGTACTCTGACAATGAAAAAGTTGAACCTAACCTAACCTACTGTAATAAGAAGTGGTGTAACAATATGGCAATCACATGTCATGGGCTGTGTCGGAAACAGTAATACTGTTACTATAGCTGAAATAATATTTTGACAAACTGTTTAATGGAATGATGTGGGATTTTGAATGTAAACATAGACTAGGATGTGCATTTTCCAAGTCCTTAAAAATCCTTTTTACACAAACACCAACTTTTCTGACTGTTTTTATGTTTTGTGATAGTTGTTCATGAGTCCCTTGGTATGTAAATGTATGAGCAACTGTATGCACAGATTTGCATAGAATCAGGTGGATGGACCCACCCCTAGAACTGATTTGCACACATACTGTATATAAATGTGGTTTTGTCTATCTTTTGGTCCAGGTAGTAGGGATCTTTGCTGGTTTTGGCCTGCTCCTGCAAGTGACCTCCCCATTCCTGCTCCTGGCTACACCTCTTGTCCTCTGCTACAAATGCAGATGTGGTCATGAAGACTTTTATTAAACGCTGTAAGAACAGCACATAAGCTAGCAAGCCAAGTGACCTGAAAATGTGTTTTTATTTGGTCCTTATGTTCTCTTTTCACATGAGTAGCATGACCTTCATTTTCCTGTACTTGTACAGTTATTCATGGTGCATTATAGTCTCTGTTTGGAGACCAGGATGTAGCTAAGAGCTATTGGATTTTGTTCCATATCCAGGATTTTGTTCCTCCGATGCCAGTAGCCTGTAGGCATGGAGGAAACACTGAGAAATTATACTATTATACAATAGATAATGTGTCAAACTCTTACTTGGTTAAAAGTGGACATATCCAGCCAAAAATGTACTCAAGGGAAAGTAAATCACTTGATACTTAAAAACTTACTCAAGTCGTTAAAAAGTCAAAGAGATTAAGCTAATACGTTTAAGGAAAATGTAAGTATTATTACTTATCTAAAACTGTTAGAACATTATTTTTGGTTTTAAGCAACTACACCATTTTCCCTGAAAGCTTGCAATATTTACCATTAGCTAGAATTTGGCTTGTTGTCTACGCAGTTATGTTAGCTATTGATATTATTGCTAGTCTAACCTGGCATTCGGAGAAAGAAAAAAAAAACAACCGGATTAGTTCGAAATAATCAAATTAGCTAAATTTACCTCAACATTTATTTATTTAGTTGTTTATTTATTTATTTTCAAATTAGCTGGAGTCATGGAACCTTCAACAGAGTGCTCATGCCTTCTGCCTTCCACTCCCTGGTAGCTCTGTGACCCTCTGGGTTGGATGTTCTGTGTCCTATTATTTTATTCCTGCCAATCATAAATCCAATTTTTTTGCCACTAATACTTCAGTACTTATAGTTAAAGTTGTGTATACATCAACCAAATATTTTGTCAGTCTTTTTGTGTGCTAATCATTCAGTATATTCTTTTCCCCATATGATTTCCTGCTTCATGATCATGTCTTATACCGAAAACTCAGAAATCTGAGAATCATGGTGATTTGTAGTAGCAGCTCACCACCAACCAACTGGGCACATCTGACGTATCCAGGCAGTAGAACTTCAGCAATGGATTTCACTAGAATAACAGTCTTGTATGGATCAGTAGTTTAGTCCGTTTGAGTTCCTTTACCTGTTGGCATGGTTATGTACATTTTTTTAAATCGGTTAAATAGGAATTTTCTTTTCCTCATTTTGCCCTTTCATTCAGGTGAAACAACATTGTTGTATACAATTTTCTACATTTTTAGGCATCTGGGCTACATTTAAATATCAGTTTGCTTTTTTGTCTATTTATTTACACGTTCCTGCATGATGACTTGCTAAACTGTGAATATTATCCAGGTTGTACTTAAAGGGAGAAGGTTTAACTACCTGTTCACGTGTCTCATAGTAGTGAGTCTAATTGGCTGGACTTGTGTTTTCATCTCGAAGACTCTTAAGACTTCAGAGGGGATTGATCAATTCTGAAGAAGCTCATTTATGACTGAACGTACCTTCACCTACTCTTACCAGACAAACATGCCAAATAGATGAAAGAAAAAAAAAGAATAAAAACATTTTACTGCTTGTCTGAATTTATCCAAATAGCAGAACTTTATTTGCTCCGAATAGTAAAATGCTCCGTTAATTTAGTAAGACAGAAGTGTGTAGATAAAATCCTAAAAGCTGAACAAAAAGTGATTTTTTTTTTCTTCTTCCTAGTTCTGGCAGCTCTTCAGACCTAAAATTGGAGGTTTGGGAGCTGCATCGTGGGGAGCATGTGGCTGAGATGTGCTACAGCAGCAGCTGGCTGTACCGTGAGGGCCCGTGGCTGCCCGCGCAAACGGCCTCTCATGGGGCCAGTGGGCATCTGCCTCGACCCGCACCACTTCACCCTCCAGCATCAGAAATTCATGCGCTGCTCCACCCGCACCATCTGCGTCTGCACTCACCAGAAGCTCAGCAAACCCCAGTGGTCACTCACAGGAGAGGCCGGGGCCTCTCAGGTCAGGTAACACTGACACGCTGGGCTTATTCACTCCAGACTAAAAGTGAATCTCTGGCAATACATCTTTCAGTGTTAACCAACTAGGTCAGGAGGAGGAAGTGTAGGAGATGGGGTTAACCACAGAGATGGAGGAAAGGTTAATGACCCTGAAGCTATGTGGAAAAAAAAAAGAACAGATGAATGTCAACTTCAAGAACAGATGAATCAGCAATTGCCAAGTTCTTGCCAAGTTACATAGAGCACTAAAGAGATCATATTACATGGTTATCATATTCACCTACTGCCCAGTCATCATTAATAATAATGATAATGATAATGAGTCTGTATTTATTACTGTATTAGAAACCCTCTTACAGGTTAGCACAACAGTGTAGTACACCAAGTTTCAGCTGCTCATCGGAAACAATTATTTGAACTTAACCCCATCCCCCCATGAATGAGCACGCCATGCAAATCCATGCAATCCTGAGTTACTTGAGCAAGTTAGAATTCACCCTGCAGTAGTTGATTGGCATGTGGTGGCCATATTGTTTGCAAATCTGATCATTATTGACACCAATTATCTTTTCAGCTGCGTAACATATCTGGGGGGCAAGATGGCTCGGATGGAAGGATGGCCGGATTGTTTAGTGGTCCAGGCTCTGGGTTATTGGTCAGAAGTTTAAGGGTTCAAGCCTGAGCATTGCCAAGTTACCACTGTTTGGCCCTTGAGCAAGGCCCTTAACTCCATCTGCTCCAAGGGCACTGTATCACGACTAACTCTAAGAATCTGGGACATGCAAAGAAATTACATGTGGGTATACAGTAATATTAATGTGACAAATAAAAGTCTTCTCACTGCTGTTTCCTGTGGCTTCCTTCTGATTTTAAACACCGATCAGGCCCAACCTAACACAAGACACTTATCAAACCCTTTCACAATGTTCACTCTAACAGTGAGAATAAACTTTTTCACTGCAAAGAGACTGCAGATACTTCCTTGCGCTAAATATTAAATGAGTGCATGATGGCACAACAGGAGACTTTAGGAGACTTACAGGAGACTCCATAGTGCAAGGGTGTGACATTTCTGTGTATGTTCTCAGGGTGTATGCACGAGTTTCCTCCGGGTATTCTGGTTTCCTTCCACCCTCCGAAAACCTGCTGGCAAGGTGGATTAGCTATGATAAATTCTTCCTAAACAATGCACATCAGTAGAAAAATTTTGGAGTAGTGTTCTCTGGTCACATTTTGGGGTGTTTTGCTGGAAAAGGGGCCGGTGCACTTCAGAAAATAGATGGCATCATGATGGTTATCTACATTATCGACAAATACTGAAGAAATAAGCAACACCTGAAAACATCAGACAGAGATAAGACTTGGTTGTAACTGGGTCTTCCAGCAGGACAATTATCATAAGTATACCTCCAAAGTAACAAAATATCTTGTGAAAGTATTGGAGTTGCCATCATAAATCCTTGACCTGAATCCCATAGACAATTTGTAGAGTAAAGTGCCAAAGCATGTGTAAAGCAAGGAGGTCCACGAACCTGACTGAATTACACCAGTTATTTCAGGAAGGATGGGCAGGTATCACAGCAAAGTATTGTGAGAAGCTTGTAGAAGGCTAGCCCAAGCATCTGATTCAGGTTAAGCCAATTACAAGGCAATGACATCAAATACAGTGCTGTGACAAATTGTTTGCCCCTAATAACATTTGATAATATTTTTTATTGAAGCAAAAATGTTGTTCAATACCAACTGGGCCTGTGTGAAAATGTATTTGTCCCCATACTTGCTAATTCCCCAAATCTATGAAGCTGCATTCATAATGGAGATCAGCTGGACTAGACACAACCAGGCCTGATTACTGCAAACCCTGTTCAATCACATCTACACTTACATAGAATTTTCTCAACAGCATGAAGTTGGTTAAAAGGTCTTTAGTAACACACTATGGCAGAGAAATCGCAGGAATGATGAGGAAGAAGGTGTTTGAAAGACATCAGTCTGGGAAGGGTTACAAAGCTATTTCAAAGGCTCTGGGTCTTCAAAGAACCACAGTGAGAGCCGTTATCTCCACATGGAAAAACTCTACACAGTAGTGACCTTCCAAAATTCCTCCAAGAGCACAGCAACTACTCATCCAGGAAGTCACAAAAGAGCCGAGGACAACACAAAGGACCTACAGGTCACTCTTGCATCAATAAAGATCACTGTTCATGACTCCACTATCAGAAAGACACTGGGGGAAAATGGCATCCATGGAAAAGTGGTGAGGTGAAAACCACCGCTAACCCAGAAGAAAGTTAAGGCTCCTCTGAATTTTGCCAAAACACAACTTGATGATCCTCAAAACCTTTGGGAGAATGTTCTGTGTATTGTTGAGTCGAACGTGGAACCGTTTGGAAGACAGGAGTCCTGTTACATCTGGCGTAAACAAAACACAGAATTCCACAAAAAGAACATCATACTTACAGTCAAGCATGGTGGAGGAAGTGTGATGGTGTGGGGATGCTTTGCTGCTTCGGGGTCTGGACAACTTGCAGTAATTGAGGGGAAACGTGAATTCTGCTCTCTATCCTAAAGGGGAATGTCCAGTCTTCAGTCCATAAGTTGAAACTCAAACGCAACTGGATTATGCAGCAAGACAATGATCCAAAGTGTAGGAGTAAATCCTAGTCCTAGAAGTAAGTGAAAGACTGATCTCCAGTTATCAGAAGCGCTTGATTGCAGTTATTGCTGGTAAAGGTGGCACAACCAGATTTTACGTTTAAGGAGGTAATTACTTTTTCACACGGGTGATAGGTGTTGTATAACTTTTGTTGTTTCAATCAAATAAATAAATAAAAACTATTGCGTGTTTACTCAGGTTGCCTTTGTTTTATGGTGTACATCATTTGAAGATCTAAAACTGTTTAGTATGAGATATACACAAAAACAGAAAAATCAGGGTGGGGGGCAAATACTTTTTCACAGCACTTCACTAATAAAGAGTAAGTCAACTTTTGACCAAATGAACTGGTCATTATTCTTTAAAGAGCAGGCAGGAATAGGATGTATAGAAAAATTATAATAAATAAAAATGAAAAAATGGAAAACCCTGTTCCCCTGCAAGACCTCCACTACGAAGCACTTGGAATAATGGAAATTCACTCTGAATTTAATGCGCATATCACTCTGGCAAATGCTTAAAATGTAAGGAAGAGGAACCTGACTGGTTCGATGTCATTTACTCACAAGGTTCAAGTCCTCGGGATGAAGTTCTTGGCTGTGAACTCAGCAGAATGTGCAGATGTATACATTGTGAGTAAGGTTTACTTGCATTAACATCATGCAGACACTAGAGGGAACAACTGCTGCATGATTCTGTGAACATGTCGGACTCAAAATCACACAAGGACTCTTTCTAAAGATTTGATGAGCATGTGAAGACAGACTAAAGAAGGGAAGTTCATGCTTGTGAAAGCTAAAGTGTGTGTGTCCAAACTGCATCAGGTCACCTGTTCATACTGTAACAGTATGAGAGAGCTTGCATGCACTCGCTCCCTCTCTCCCCCTCTCTCTCTCTCTCTTTCAGGCAGTGTGGGCCGGCTGTGGCCCAGCGGCTCACTGGCAGGTGTTGATGGCGCCGTTGGCCGAGGCCAAGGGAGCTGTGCTGGCTCTCGGCTCTCGGTGCAGTCTGCCTCTGCCTGCCTGGGCAGTCCCACTGGCAGCTGGCATCACGCTGCGGGCATCTCTCCCAACTATAATTACCAACTCCAGCTGCAGATGGAGACAAGCAGGCGCACCAGTCCCTGCATCCTCCACGGCCTTCAGCCACCTCCACATTCCACCCCACACTACGACGAGCTCCTCACATCTAACCAGCTAGTAACAAAAGAACTAACCAGCTTTCTAAGTAGACTACACACTCGTATACGTGTCAGCTTGTGTCAATTAAATCCCTATTATGTAAACGTGTTGGAATCATTTTCTCACCACTCCTACATGGTGCTCTGTCAAAGTGTGCATTTGTCAAATCAAGAAAGAAGAAAAAAAAATCTGTTCTCTCACGTCTTTCACACATCCCCTCACTCGGCCCATAGATACGTGTATCCGCTCACAGATCTGTGGGAATTTAAAAACACCACCAACCTCCTGCCTTCAGAAAAACACATTCATTCCCTTTTAAAGGAATACTCAGAAAATTTCAACCTCGTTTCTGTCCACGGCATCTGTGGTGTAATTCTGTGAAAAAGAATCTCAACAGGCAACACATTTCAACCTTTATATTCCAGCAATAGTAGAAACAGACATGAACGTCTTACCAAAGCTGTTCTTATGCAGTTTTATTGGAATTCCCAGCACTGGAGCGACACATTCTGAAGTAATTCCTGTTTTGTGAAAGACGTCGAACAATTCCCTCACAACTGAGAGCCATAACTACACATTCTTCCGTCTGAAAAACAAGTCCTCGCTCCGGCAGGATGAATCGTACACATTTAGAGCTCGAAGAAAAGGATTGTTTTGTCAATAAATGAATTTCTATTATACGTAAGCTTGAGTAAAAAGATTTTCAGGTTGTTTCCCCTAACACATTGATATATTACATTGATAAAGATGGATGTAGAGTGAACGTAAACGCCAGTTTAAACATTGAAAAATGTATCACTGAGTGTCCTACAACATTCCTGTACACGTTCAGCCCTATGAAGCATTTAGAATATTCAATGAATCACATGCACCCTGTCCAGGGTGTACTCCGCCTTGTGCCCGATGCTTCCTGGGATTGGCTTCAGGTTCCCACGCGATGCTGTTACATATTTCAGAGAAAAAAAAACAGCCACCGTCAGCAAAGAAACCTTGTAAAATCACATACACACCCATTCATATACTACGGACAATTTTACCAAGCAACCTACCTACATTCTTTGGACTGGGGAAACCGGAGTACCTGGAGAAAACCCCCGCAGCACAGGGAGAACATGCAAACTCCGCACACATTCCCGGCGGGAATCGAACCCCAGACCCTGGAGGTGTGTGGCGAACGTGCTAACCACTAAGCCACCGTGCACTGGAGGAAAACAATGATCTTGAATATGTTCTGTCTGAATGATCTGTCTGGAGATCAGTGGAGTCCAAACTCTTTAGAGATGGTTTTGTGACCTTTTAAAGCTTGATGAGCGTCAACAACTCTTTTTCTGAGGTCGTCAGAAATCTCCTTTGTTCGTGCCGTGATACACTTCCACAGACATGTGTTGTGGAGATCAGACTCTGATAGATCCCTGTTCTTTAAATAAAACAGATCGGTCACTCACACCTGATTTCAATCAATGAAATGACAATCACCCGACTCTAATTTCACCTTCAAATGAACTGCGAATCCTAGAGGTTCACATACTTTTGCCACTCACAGATATGTAACACTGGATCATTTTCCTCAATTAATAAACGACCAAGCATAATATTTTTGTCTCATTTGTTTAAATGCCTTCTCTTTGTCTACTTTTAGGACTTAATGTGGGAAGATTCTAAAGGTTCACAAACTTCCAAGCACCACTGTATATGTATTCAATGTATTCACACATACCTGTTCATTAAGTGGCATATTGCAGTTATGTTAGCTCGTCTGTTCATAAAAGAGCATGCTTAGAACATAAAAATAATCTTATTTCAAGGCATCCCTCTCACGTATGGTTGCTGATACAGATGTTTTATGGTCACCCTGCAGATGTGAGCTGTACTCTTCCACAGGTTTCCAAAGTTCCCCACTGTTGTGGTCAGCCATGAAAAATCCACCTAACATTTTGTTCTCCAAGATGAGTACATTAGAGTGTGTGTGTGTGTGTGTGTGTGTGTGTGTGTGTGTGTGTGCGTGCATGCCTGTTTCATGGTGTGTGTGTGGTTTGGGTTTGGTTGTGTTTTGGGGGGGGGGGAGGGAAAGGGAAAAGGTGGGGGAGGGGGAAGAGGGGGGGGAGAGAAAAAGAAAAAAAAAAGAGCCCACACACAGCCAATGTTTTCTCCACATCTACATAGAAGCACTCTCCTAACACCACTATAACCACTATTCAACACTATTACAACTCTAATACTGCTCAACCTAATCTCTAGTCACAACATGTGATTACCACAGACAAATATTTTTATTTCCCTGCACTGAGAAATCAATATGCTAACTGTTTCCCTGATAAGAACTTGTTAATGTTACAGGTTGTTGAATTGATATTTTGCATTTCTTTTAGTACACCTGGGTGACTAGGAACAGGAAATTGTTCAAACAGGACTTCCTGTTTCACAGGGGTATAAATATGAGGTAACACACAGGCCAAATTCCCTTAGTCATTTATAACAATGGGTAAGAGCGAGGAATATAGCTGTGATTTGGTTGTTGAGCTTCACACAATGGGACGTGGCTATAAGAAAATAGCAGAAGCATTGAAAATGCCCATTTCCAGGTGGGTTTGGTGCACACAGAGAGGTGGCCATATGGAAAAGTACCTCATGCCCACGGTTAAATATGGAGGTGGATCTTTAATGTTTTGGGACTGTTGTTCTGCAAGAGGACCTGTACATTTTGTTAGGATACATGGCATCATGGACTCTATCAAATATCAACAGATATTAAATGAAAACCTGACTGCCTCTACCAGAAAGCTTCAGAAGTGCCGAGGTTGGATCTTCCAGCAGGACAATGATCCAAAACGTACATCAAAATCAACACAAAAATGGTTTACTGATCACAAAATCAAAGTCCTGCCATGACCATCCCAGTCCCCTGACCTGAACCCATAGAAAACCTGTGGGGTGAACTGAAGAGGAGAGTCCACCAGCATGGACCTCGAAATGTGAAGGATCTGGAGAGATTCTGTATGGAGGAACGCTCTCAGATCCCTCACCATGTATTCTCCAACCTCATCAGTTATTATAGGAGAAGACTCAGAGCTGTTATCTTGGCAAAGGGCTGTAGCACAAAGTATTGACTAAAAGGGTGCCAATAATTGTTGCACACCTATATTTAACAAAGTTTTTTTTATATATATATATATAAACCCGTGTTATGTTTGCAATTGATTGATATCCATGAGAGCAGAGTATTTTGTGTTGTGTTTTTTTTAAACAAAAGATCAAAAGGTTCAACAATAACACCGTTTTCTTTGCTCATATTTGCCAAGGGTGCCAATATTAATGGAGGGAACTGTATACAGGAATATTCCGACGCCCACACGTGTTCGAAATTCGGCTGTAACCCGGATATACTGTGTAGACCTTAAACGGAATTTGATGTGCATGTAAACATAGCCATTGAGTGTTCCATAACGAGTGTTACCTTGCACATACCATTTGCGAGTTCTTTTTGTTGTGCCGTATATTAGCTTTCACTTCGTAATCTAGTTCTTTTCACTGTTTCTACCTCATGTCGTTTATTGCCACTGTTGCCTCTGGCCTGCTCATTAAAGATCTAAATCTACATCTGGATTTCTGTCAAGCTGCATTGTGACAATGTGCATTGTTAAAAGTGCTACACATATAAAAACGGATTTGAATTGAGTAATACTAAACGGTAACGTTACCGCCCGAAAGCTCCAAAGTCCGTGGTTCACGGATCTTGTTTTCAGGTTATCATCTGTGTGGAGTTTCTGTGCATGTTCTCCCCCGTGTCGGCATGGATTTCCTCCAGGTTGTCCGCTTTCCTCCCACCGCCCAAAAACTGGTAGGTGTATTGACTGCTCGAAATTACCCCTAGGTGTGAATGAATGTGTGTGTGTGTGTGTGTGTGTGTGTGTGCATGGTGCAATCAGGACCAGGGCAGCTATCAGAAGAAGAGAGGTGACCTTGTTACTGTACCACTCGAGGCTGGTCAGGCTGGTGCAGTAGGAGGCATGTGTCCATGGGGAAAGTCAGACAGATGCTGTTTCTCTCTCGTTCTCACTGTCTCCCTCCCTGTGGGTGAGATGGTGCAGTGTCGTCGGTGCAGCTGCCACCCTCACCATCAGGCAGCACAGGAGTGCGCACTTGCTAGCTCTCTTCTGTGACCTCCACTACCATCTCAAAACTTTATTCAGACAGCTGTACAGCACATGCACAAAGCCAGCGTGTGCACACCTGACCTGTGTACGGAGAAACACTCAACTGTCTACACGATTTATATGCGTTTAGTGTGACACTGTCAGCGT
The DNA here is from genome assembly GCA_012411365.1 of Ameiurus melas. Taxonomy (NCBI): domain Eukaryota; kingdom Metazoa; phylum Chordata; class Actinopteri; order Siluriformes; family Ictaluridae; genus Ameiurus; species Ameiurus melas. The sequence continues at coordinate 23,318,890 of CM022763.1, read as the reverse complement.
GTGTGTGTGTGTGTGTGTGGATGCACGTGTGTACATTTCTGTAACATGTTAAGTGTGTGTGTGTGTGTGTGTGTGTGTGTACACACGCGCAAGTGGAGAGAGGAGTAAGGGGACAAAAAAAGCGGAGGCTTCACACCAGCTGCCGAACATGACATTTTCTGGCTGGGCCAGCACACCCCAGCAGGAGCAACATCTGTGTTCCTGCCTTTCATCCCCCCCTCCGCTCCCCAGGCGTTATGGCTCAGATATCTGCAGCCTAAGAACCAGAGACAAACAACCATTTTCAACCAACAAGATGCTAGTGCTCCTGCCTAATCTCAAACCATTTCACACCTTCCACTGCAAGAGACCATTTTTAGTAGGCAAAATGGGTTTGGTTACAGCACCAAAATCATACTAGTCTCGAACCAAAGGCCAGCAAGGTCAGAGCCTTGGCATCATCACGGTAGTGTTTTGTTTCCATGACAGCACCAGTAACCACTCGATCCTGGTCAGGGTCACAGAGCCAAGTTTGGTAACACTCCCTCAAGGCAGGAGAATTCACCCTGGATCACCGGGCGCACACGTTCACACACTCATTCGTGGCCTTGTGGAATTTTAATCTATAAATTAAACTGAAAAACCAAAGAGAATCAGTTTGGGGGGGGGTTGGGTGTACAATAACCTGGTTGCACAAGTGTGCACACCCCTAAACTAATTTTTAGTTGAAGCACCTTTAGATTCAATCTTTTTGGGTAAGAGTCAATCAGTTTGGCACGTCTTGACTTGGTATTTGGCCATTTTTCCTTCCAAAAGCATTCTTACTCGGTCAGATGGGCTGGGCATCTCATGTGCACAGCCCTCTTCAGGTCACCACAAAGATTTTTGATGAGAATTTAGGTCTAGACTTCAAAACCTTCCACTTGTTTTGGTGAAACCATTGTTTTATTAATCTGGAGGTTTGCTTTGGGTCGTTATCATGCTGAAATGTGAAATTCCTCTTCATCTTACAGTGAGTGCTTTAGCAGAAGGTTTACGGTTTTGCACGAAAATTGACTGGTATTTGGAGCTATTCATTATTCCATCCACCCTGATTAAAGCCCCCGTTCCAGCTGACGAAAAACAGCCCCAAAGTACAATGCTGCCACCACCATGCTTCCCCATTGGTGTTCTTTTAGGTATTGTGGGGGGCTTTTCGTGTGTGTGCCAAACATATCTTTTGTTATTATGGACAAAAATTTCAACTTTGGTCTCATCAGACCATAACATACTATTCTACATGTTTTTGGGCGGGTTTTTTTTGGTTAAAAAAGGCTTCGGTCTTGCCACCCTACCCCATAACCAAGAGATATGAAGATTTCGGAAGAAATTACTTCAATTCTTTAAACGTTCCTGTAGGCCTCCTACCAGCCCCCCTGACCAGTTTTCTCCAGATCTTCTAATCAATTTTAGAGGGACGTCCTGTTCTTAGAGTGTCACTGTCATGCCATATTTGTTCCACTTGTTGATTATTGTACAATAATAAATAATTACATTTTTTTAAATTGTGTTTACCGTGTTCCATGGTATAGCCAATACCCTCTCCTGATTGATATTTTTCAACAATGAGATCCTGTACCTACGTTGTAAGCTCATTGTGGCCCGTGGCTTCTCCAGTTGGGCGTTACCTAGAGGACGACGGGAAAATCCTATAGGAACAGCTGGACTTTATTTGGGGGTAATCCGTCACTTGAATTGATTGCAGGTGTATACTAATTAATACTTAACATGAGTTTGAATGTGATTGGTTGATTCTGAACACGGCCACATTCCCAATTATAAAACGGAATGCACAATTATGTAAGCATTTATCTCATCCCCCCGGCAAAAACATTTCTGGTTGTTTGTCACTTGATATATATCAATTGATATTTATCATCATTCTGGCATGCTTTAGCTTAGTTTCTTTCTTTAACTTGTATATATATATATATGTATATACATATATATATATATATATATATATATATATATATATATATATATATATATATATATATATATATATAAATAAATATCTCACAAAAAACCTGCCATTTTAACAGTGTGGAGACATTTTCTATATACTGTCCATTAAATACATTTTAAAGACCTGGAATGAACCCCTTGTCATTTTCATGAGTTAAAACACACTGATGCATTTCCTGTAAGATAACATGATCCTGAATAGCAAAATGTGATCCAATGACCTAAGTTGTAAATGTCATGTGACTCACACAATGTTTTTTTCTCCTGTTTGACCACTGTTTGGGCTACACCCACCCTTCCAAACTCTCTGTATTTATTTTTTTTTCATATTTTTCAGTTATTGAAGGAATTTGCAAAATGATATATTACAAGCACTCGTCTGAATTTCTTCACTTAATGCCAACAATAACAAATGTATCTATAGTCAAAAAGCTACATGCTCGATATAAATCAACAAAAGGATTAAAGAAATCATCCATGTAATCATAGTTTATTGCAGTATTACTACGGATTGTGAAATATGTTCTTAAAGCCAAACGATCCGAAAACCTGAAGAAACTGTGGCAGTGTAAAAGAGTTCATGTACAGTTCTATACTGCAGCAGAACCAGAAACACGCACCACTACGGTTCTTGTAGACCAGAGATTGACACCAAGCTGTCCAGCTGCAGTATCAGACCTGTAAGTCCAATCGAAGGTCCCTAAACCGCCACTCATGTTAAGTCGTGACGTCAAAATACATGCTTAAAAATTCCCCAGTCCAAATCAAGTCATAGACAAGTGAATCCAAGTCAAGTCATGAGCATCACTAGCTGAAAAAGACTGAACCACACTACAGTACATAATGTTTACTACACACTCAGCATTTCCTGCACAATAAAACCCACTCAAGCGTTTCAGAGCATTAGACAAAAGGACGAGTGTGTTGCTAAGGATTTTGTGACCAGAGTGAAATGTATCGCTGGAGTGGTATGGCATGAAACGTGTCGAAAATGGAAACGTGGGGACAAATTTGTTAAAAATGTTGATAGGGGTTCCTATATTAAACCTGGAAGAATCTCTTAAATGAATTCAAAATGCCCTCTCTGTGTGGACACGGACGGATTTCGGCTGAAAATGGTGAATCAGTGACTCAGTAAATGAATCAGCGGGTCGATTCATAAGAACAATACTGTTTAGGTTGATTCCATTAATAAAGTTATACTCCAGTCTTTTTTTCTTTTTTTATCTACATGTGTCTGATTACAATAGACAAGAATTTCGAGACATTTTTTTTCTATTCTGAGAAAAGAAAGGAAAACCTGTTTACTCAAACCTTTTATGTTGTTAGTCTAATTTCTTGTTATATTCATAGATTCAACGAATCTTTCAATTGAAAACTGAAGCAATACAGGGGAAAAAAAAAAGTCATTTAGATAATTATGGTTTGCCAAAAGTTTTGTGGTAAACCCTTCTCTCTGAAAAAGTATTCCCATCTCTGAATAAAATTTACATACTTTTTTACTCAACGAGGAGATTAGGTTTAAGCAAAGGAGGACAGCTTCAATGTCTAATAATGCTTAGGACATGCAACAACATGACGCTGAATCTCATGATTGCATGGTACAAATATCTGAGAGATTAATTTCAGAATAATTTAATTCGCCACTGCAATAGAATACGTCTCTTTAACAGACATTCTTCAGTGTGCCTGAAAACAACTGCCCTGGTTCAGATGGTCTCTTATTTTATACAAGATGACATACAACGCTTAGATTAGATTAGTACCGGATCATGTTTAACCAAATCCGATTGACTTGATCTGATGATTCAGGCTGATGCATTGTTCTACATTGCTTTGACAGGATTTTATTTATTTATTTATTTTTCATGTCTGACATACGAATAAAAACACAAACTGTGCACTTGGGATGTAACCGAATACGGAAACGTTTTTCGGATTGAACAGATCATGTGATCTAAGCAGATACAGATGAATGAATAAATGATTTGTTGAGACTAGAGGTGCGCATCAGGACTGGACAACACAAAACAAAATGATTGTGTGTGTGTGTGTGGGGGGGGTTCTTTCACTCAAATATAGACTGCAGTCATTATCATGATCATGTGAGAAATAACTGGCTGGTCAGGATCATGGTGGTTGGAATTAGACTATTATTTTGTTCATATTTTAGAAACTAAATTTGTTAGAAAATAGTGCAGGCGGATACTAACAGAAATAACAACGGCACAAACAACTGTCGAGTTGAAGAACTGTAACAGCCAGAATTCACACACTGACAGCACTGGTATTTCTATCTCTGGGGGTTTTTTCCACTGTTTTTCAGTCTTCAGGGTGAATAATTGTAGGGTTTATCCATCCTTCTAACCCGCTTTTCCTTTTCAGGGTCACGGGGAACCTGGAGCCTATCCCAGGGAGCATGGGGCACAAGGCGGGGTACACCCTGGACAGGATGCCAGTTCATCAAAGGGCACAATCACATACACACTCACACACCCATTCATACACTACGGACACTTTTGACACGCCAATCAGCCTACCATGCATGTCTTTGGACTGGGGGAGGAAACCGGAGTACCCGGAGGAAACCCCCGCAGCACGGGGAGAACATGCAAACTCCTGTAGGGTTTATTTTATATTTTTTTTAAAAAAAGAGATACTTCTGGTTTCTGGTTTAAACTCAAATATAGATATAAATATTTATATCTGTAATACAGACACTACTAAAGCTTCAGTGAGTGTGTCCTTGCTTAATCATCCTCTCCTGATTGTGGAGGATATTTGCAAAACTAGAAAGTAACCTTACTACCAAGAATAAGGATGTGTGAAGCTGACACTCTCTCATAGCACGTATGTGAAAAAATAAGTACACCCCATGGAAATACATTTTTATACATATTTGGACAAGCGAACAATTGATCCTCTTTGAAACGGTGCCTATTGACAAAGGTGATACTCTATCACACGACACATAAAATTTACACTTTGTAGTCATTTTCACACTTTAAATGAACAAAAGAAACAGATCAGTCACATGGAAAAAGTAAGTACACCCCTACATTTAATCACTCATTCAAATCAATAAAATTAGAATCATGTGTTCAAGATTGGGCGGACGTTATTTCTCCTAAAGGCGGTAATACTAGCTTCTGTGTCCGAGGGTGTACTTACTTTTTCCACAGAAGAATATCTGTTGAATAAATGAGTGAAAAGGCTCGTTTTACTTGTGGTTTTGTTCATGTATATCAACTTTATTAATAGGCACTGTTTCAGAGATGATCAAATGTTTGCTTGTACAAATATGTCAAAAAAGCCAACAATTTGCACGGGGTGTATTTTATTTATTTTCCTTCCCATGACTCTATGCGGCGCTGTATCCAAAGAACACTTCCTACTATTCGCAAAGTCCACATTTCCAGAGTTCTGGACAGTGTTTTTCACAGAAGCTGCCAATACAAAGCCATTACAAGCAAAGAACATTCAGCTACTGGTCTACTCGCACCAATTCAGGTTGCTGCAGGCATACTACTCTACATGTCTCTCATAGGCAACGCTATTTACAACCCATGCAAGCACTTTGATTACATCAGCCAAGATCAGCGCCTTCTCTCTGTGACTTTGTGGAGCGAGCCAATAGCCCGTTCTTAATGGAGGTGTTTATGTGTCTCTGTTCTCCTTTGAGCTATGATTGCATCCTCATTAACCCTGCAGTTTATTCATCTTCTGAATGGAATTCTGTCCTAACAGTCACTATAAGGCATTTACAGGGCTGTAAAATTGATGTTGCAGCATGGCGAAGAACAGATTTCCACGTGTCGCACGTCAAAGAATAAAGCGAACTTGGCAAGAAGGAGCAGAATAGAATAGTGTGGCGATGTCAGCCGAATCCACGGCCTGTGAAGAGCAGGCACTCAGCCAGGCCCTTTTATGAGCCACAGGGACATATTTATGCTCTACTTCCACTAATGGAAGCAGATTGAGGAGGAGGACACCAGATTAGGGCTGTGTTCCCTTTTTCCTTCAAGACTCTCGTAAAAAGTTTTGATTAGTATTCATTTTTAACATGATAAACCATAGGTGGATAAACCATAAAGATTTATTGATTGGGTTCATATTTCGTGTGCTGTGAGAACGCATGAAACCCGAGCCAGGGAAAAGGCTGAATAATGTACTCCAAGGGAAAAAATCCATCCTGAACGACTTGCATGCTGATTTTTTTATAATTTTTTTTTTTTTTTAGCATGCTCGATTTATTTTAATAACGAAATTCTGAGTTGAACTTTAAAAAAAAAAAAAAATCTATCAACATGGCGGTTTGCTACATTAGCATCAATCTTTACCTAAAGAAACTGATGTCGTAGCGCTTTAGTCCTTCAGCCTGTCCGGTTCTCTCACCTCATCTGTACACTCTGATTGTTCCAAAGCGTTAACTTTCATGTTAATATCATCAACACCGTCATGCTCGTCATCTTGTATCTGAGCCACGTCTCTGTCATAATTCAGCACAACTGCACCATATACTGTAGCTCAATTGCATTCTGGAACTTTGAGTCCACTTTCTGTACTACAGTGGTGGCTCAATGGTTAACACTCCTAGTTACTGATCAGAAAGAACGCTACGCTAGACTTCTTATTAACACGAACGTAGTTGGAAACTGCTGGAAAATGGTGAGGAGTGAGAATCTCTTGTTGATTTGTTTTTCTGAGCTCGAGTAACAGGGAAACCTGACAGTTATCCCTGATGTTTGAGGTAATTGAAATTCTTTGTCCTATTAGGCACCATTGTAGATTTCCTAGAAATATCTCACTGTGACACAAAACTGCTAAGTTCTAGCGTTGTGGTACTTGAGACTGGTCTTGAGACCACAAATCAACGGTCTCGGTCTTGTCATAAACCCGGGTGAAATTTTACAACCTGAGACCATAACATCATTTCCATGAACAAGTACTCTGTAGCGTTCCGCATACAATACAAAGGGGTAATTGTCTATCTCTGCATGTGGAGTTACAGTCATGGGAAAAATAAAGTACATCCTCCTTCAATTCTGTGTTTTTATGATCAGGGCTCAAAATAACAATTGTGTGGTCTTCAACCAACTTCTGTAAAAACAGACAAATAACCTCAGGTGACCAAAAATAAATAAATAAATAAATAAATAAATAAATGATCCAAAAAAGTCAACCAACATTCAGAAACCAGTTGTAAAAAATAAGTACACGCAATCGTTCAGTAACATGTAGGATGACCATTAGCAACAGTAACTTGAAGTAAACGTTTTCTGTAGGCCTTTATCAGTCTTTCATGTCACTTTAGAAATTCTGGTCCACTCTTCTTGTTTGAGGGCATTCATTTATGCACATCTTTAAGATCCTGCCCCAGCATCTCGTGTGTGTGTGTGTGTGTGTGTGTGTGTGTGTGTGTGTGTGTGTGTGTGTGTGTATATATATATATATATATATATATATATATATATATATATATATATATACAGTATATATATATATATACACACAGATAGAGAGAGAGGGAGAGAGAGAGAGACACGTGTGCCATGACACAAAGATTGCCGTTGTAGTTATACATTAGTCTACATGTAGTTATTTTTTAAAATGGTGATTTTGCAATGCCTATACATAGAGGCATTCCAAAAAAAAAATTGGAAAATTAAAAACAGTCGAGCAACATGCATTGGACATTCCACTTGAGATGGAATGTCCCAAAATAGGATTACACTACAGTGCTTGCTAGTACAATGAGCTATGTCCTACGTATGTACTTATTTCTACAACATGATAACACCATAGAAGATGGGTTATTTTACTTAATTTGATTAAAAAATAAATAAATCGTGTTAGGTTAAAGATTGCATAACACATCTGAGAGTCTGGTCTCGGTCTTGACATGAACTCGTCCACGTGTGGTGTTGGTCTCGTCTTGGTCTTGCCCCCTTCTCATATTTGGTCTTGACTCAGATTTCTCTGGCTATAGTCTTGGTCTTGGGTAAGGTGTTTTCGAACATTACAAACTTCTCACAGGAATAATGAAAACACGAAATGCTAAAACGTACAAGAAATGCGAAACATGTCCCAAATTTTCAAACTTCAACCCATTTAATGTGTTTCAGAGAAAACGTGTCCTTGATCAGAATTGCCGTGAAATCTGTTGTGATGTTTTCTTTTCATCTGCCCTTCACTGGCTGGGTGCTCTTTGCAATACGATTCTCAAATCTAGCTAAGCACACCACCATGACCTCAACATTTTTGCATCGCTTTCCTCCTTTTTGAATTCTACAGCAACACGAATGTGTTAATGACCTGCACACTTGGATCCGATCCTAGTTCTCAGCTGCTTGTTCTCTGTTTATCGGACACATGAATGAAAAGCGGTGAACACCTGTTTCTGCAGTTCTAGGCAAAGGAGCTCAAACATTTACCTAATGAGCGAGTTGCACCTGTCAGACAATGAGGCTTCGCTCACGAGCCGCCCGGTTTGCATGTTATCCCATGGATCTGCCCTTCCAGCTACACACTGAACCTGCTCGATGGCCTACTGGCACGCACACATGCAAAACATTGCTTACTGTCGGCAGAGCTCAGCTGCAGCTCTTGTTCAGGGTGTTCCCAAAAATTAAAAACCACACACAAAATGGCAGGGGAACATTCAAATGCATAGATAATCTGTACGGTAGGCAGTACAATGTAATACAGTTAGGAGCCATAAAAAAAAGAAAAAAAAAGCTGTTGCTGTGCATATTTAACATGAGAAGCTCAAGTTCAGCAACAGACTCTAGTTTTGTTGTAGGTTATGCAAATTATGAAACTCCAGCCATCACATTGAACAGTAAAACACTATCAAACAGCAAACCTTTCTGGGCATAGGTGTAACATAACCAGGAAATTGACCAGGTGATGTTTTGTTTTTTGTTTTTTCAATCTTCAGCTGTTCAGTTACAGTGAACCCGTGTCCTCAAATTCCTGTTCTTGGCTGACAGGAGTGGAACCCGAGGTGCCCGTCTGCTGTTGTGGCCCATCCACCTCAAGCTTTTCTCCTCACCGTGGACGTAAAGAGCAGTGCTTTTTTTGCATTACGGTAGCTTTCCTGTCAGCTTGAATCAGTCTGGCCACTCTCCTCTGATCTCTCATATCGAAAAGGTTTTTCCACCCTCAGAACTGTCGCTTTACTGGATTTGACCCTCCGCACCATTCTGTGTAAACTCTAGAGACTGAACTTATCAGGCACAACTATGCCACGGTTAAAGTAGTAGAGATTATGTTGTCGTCGCCCCCCCCACCCCCCATTCTGATATTTGATGTGAACAATTAACTTAAACTATTGTGCCCTGTGATGGACTGGCACCCTGTCCAGAGTGTACCCCGCCTCCCTGGGATAGGCTCCAGGTTCCCCGTGACCCTGAAAAGGAGTAAGTGGTAGAATATGGATGGATGGATGAATGAATGGATTGATGGATTAACTGAAACTCTTGACCTGTACCTGCATAAATACATTGCACTGCTGCAAGATGATTGGCTGATTGGATAATTGCATGAATGAGCAGGGGCATGGGTGTTCCTATTAAAGTAGACTTAGTGGACTGGAAAGAGTATTTAAGGCTTTATATATCTTTTAAAATAAGTGTCAGTTAAGTGTCTACCTCTAAACTTAATTCAGATCTTAGCTTCCCCACAAGGCCATAAAGAATATTACAGACTGTTCACCTGACTGTTATAAGCCTTTATGAGTATGAATTAAACCCAACAAATGAAATCGAGATGTTGTTAGGAATCTAACGTTCACTTGTATAAAAATATATATATATTGCAGATAAATATATATATATATATATATATATATATATATATATATATATATATATATATATATATATATATATATATATATATGAGGTTGATGTGACACTGATGAAAAATTACAAAGAATGTATTGGTTCTCATGTGGATGTTATTTTGAATTTCTTATATGAATGCCACAGTAAAACAAGCTGTTTTTTCCCCTGTGGATCTGTTTCTGATTACTTACAGGAATATTCCACACACAAAAAAAAAAAAAAAAAAGAACAGATTGTTTACTCTAGAGGAACTGCAGTTACTCCTGAGAGCCAGCATTCATTACACCTTCTGAACAAAATAAGCTTTGGTAGTGGTTTTGGCGTATGGAATTGAGCACTGCCATGTAAAAAGCTCAGCACACCAAAGCATATACTGCTCCATGACCATGTAACTCAGTTGGGGTTTTTTTGTTTTGTTTTTTGTTTTGTTTTTTTGTAGTTTAGCTTTGTTTGTTTTTTGGCATATTTAATAAGGGAGTCATTCTTCTTTCTATCCTCAAGTCAGCCTTCTAAAAGCCACAGGATGTGAGAAGAATTCCTCGGAACACACATAAAAATGACACGTATTGCACATAATACATACGTCAATGTTTTTCAAAAAAAGGTACACCCATACGTATATCTTCCCAAAACCAAAATCAAATGTTTGCACTGGGTTAAGACCGTACATCCAGATCAGAAACGCAAACTTCCCACATCTATTGTAGGAAAAACGTTCCCTATTTTGGGCTTAAAACACCAGCAATGTTTGTCTGAAAATCAACACCAACCGGCTGCAAATGGTGCAGTGCGTTGGGACCTTTACGGGCAAACAAACATTGATCTTTCTTCCGTCCTGGCTTATCTTGTCTCTGTTTGCTGCTGATGGCAAGGAGAGGATGTTTCCAGCGGCCCACTACAGCAGCTATAATTAACCAGAAACAGATGATATCTAATGTCTCTGGAGGACAGTGGAACACTTTCCCCGCACAAACCTCCCCAAAGACAATGTGTTGCCATTTAGCAAGGCACCGAGCCCAATTGCTTTTGTGTTTTTTTTTTTGCCATTAATTGTTTCTGGCATGCTTGCTGTGGGAGTGCATTCTGTAATTAAACATAATTGCATAAGTGAGCTTGAAACATTATCTCCCATTTGCTGGAGCTAGATCAGTTTTGCCAAAGCAAGGATAAAAGCACAAACAAGTTCAGTGGAGTGGTGATTTTAGCATTCATACAGTAAAGAGGCCTTTTAGAACACACGAAAACATTCAGGTGATCCTATTTGGGTTGTAGCGACTGCTTTTGCATGATGGAAAGCTCTGGTGCCAGCTGTGGTCACAAGTACTGGAATACAAACAGACCAAACCGCATCAACTTCAAAAAGTTTCATAAACAAGACCGAAATTGAGGTACAAACATTTGATGCTTTGTTTATACGTCTTGAAAGACACTAAATTATGAGTAAATAGTAAAAAAAAAAAAGAATAAAAGCGTTATTCTTTTCCAAAAACATTGGAGTTTAGAGAACTTTCTCCTGGAAATGTACCAACAATTCTCATAGAGAGCAATATGCGCAGCATCATTATTAAAAAACAGAAGAAAACAAACAGCCAGCATGCAGTGTTAGGGAACTCGCTTTGCTAACATTAATTAGCTAGCTGAGACAACATGACAGCTCAGGTGATACACCAGTTTTGACTGTCAGCTGTTTAGGGTTCTCCATCATCTTACATGTCTAAGCGTTGGTCTACAACACTGACACGGTCACATCACCGTTGATAGCAGTTCTTCTTTTGTTCCTTGAATTGTGGCATGATGAGATGTTCTGTTTGAGTCCAAACAGAACAAAACTGCTCTGACTTCAAAGGTGGATTAGGCAAATTTTATTCACATTTTGCAAGATTAGATCTCTAATGGATGAATAGGTGGAGTTGAGATTTTAGATTTGAACGATTTCTTTTTCTTTCATTTTTTTTTTACTTCTTGAGCATGCTCTCATTTCCACCCATGTTCACAAAGCACCATCCCATGACCTTACAGTGGTTCAACTAGAGCAGGGGGTCACCTCCCCTGTTCCTAGAGATCTACATTCCTGAAGACTTTAACTCCAACCATAATTGTGCTAACCTGACCGTCTAATCATCGCTTTAAGAAGTTCTTGAGACAGGTGTGTTCGATTTTGGTTGGAGATGAAAGCTGCAGGAAGGGAGATCTCAAGGAAGAAGTTCGGTCACCACTGAACTAGAGTTAGCATTAGCAAGGAGGGTCAGGACATCCGTTTCGAGTGCACATGAAGCTGACCTTCAACAGCTTGAAAGCCGAGATATAATACTATAAATACACAAAATGACATATTTGCGCCGTACAGTACATATTTGATTCATTACGTAAAGCCGCCCGTTCAAACAATCCAACGCTTTACACAGCATGTTTTCAACAAAAGATACTGCAGCTTAAATAATATTCTTTTATCACCATTAACTAAATCAGTTAAAACCCATTCTCAAAGAATCAGTTCAGTTCTGAGGTGAACATATTGGACCTAGGTAAATTTCTTCCTCCATCACATTCCAATCATGTCAGGAGTTATTTCCCATGACTGTATCCTCCTGACCTTTTCCCAAAGCTATGCGGTGCAAATATCACCTCATTTCGTGTGATTTGGGACCTTATAATGAGAGTGGTTTTCCTCCTTCTTCTCACCTGACACATTCATACATGTGCTGAATAACCTTTCTCACAAACCGTATCTGTACCTGTGCATGCACAGTCCTGATACACAGTGTGAAAGTGGGAAGAGTAATTGCGCCCAGACCGGTTCAATTAATGAATTAATTAGTTCATATTGAGGGCTGCAATGGACAAAATAATGGCCGTGTTGACTTTTAACATATGTTTGAGTGTATCAGGTCTTAAGGGTTTACTTTAAATGAGACTGCGATTGACTGGAGATCCTGTATTCTCATGGAATTATGCACACGCACGTTTCTAATCATCACACAAGCAAACAAATGGAATACAATCGGATAATCATCACCTTTCAGCATCGCTAATCAGGTTCGCTCCTTCACGGCTACAGTTTATCAAGCATCTTGTAGAATCCATGTCCAGATGAATTTCTCGAATCCTATACAATTCTATACATCAATTCTAGACAGAGGAGAGAGGACGAAGAAGTTCAAACCCCATCTCACAACGGGAATGAAAAGCAGCTCCTACCATGATTGCGTAAAATTGAAAAAAACACACACACACACACACACACACATGCTTGGCAGACAGATTACTTTATCATGTCTGGTCACCTCGTCTTGTCGTCCATTTCCCCTCAGGCTAAGTAAAGAGACGCATACGGCGGTCTGATGGGAAGCTGATGAGATATGCGGTCCCTGCAAATCCCACCAACGCACAGAGGCGTGAAAGTGAGAACGTGCTGGTGCTGACCAGCGGAAGAGCTGAGATTAGACAGCCTGGGAGAGGAAGGAGCCAGAGTTTGCTTTGCAGAGGCTATGTTTACAGAGAGAAAGGGTTGATCTGTTTTCACTTTCTATTTCCACTTCAGTTGTAATTGTAGTGACTATACCACAGACTGACAGAGAAAATAGAGTTCGCTGTGGCGCGGCGTAAACAGAGTGAGCACTGGCAGACATGAAAGGCATGTCAGGCTGTAAAGAAACACCCTGGGATGGAGACCTCCCCTCCTTCACAGATTAGATTATCAGTATCTGGGTCTGCTGCACACACATGCGGATGTCCTTGCCCAGGGAAATGAACGCACCATTCCAGGGTGGAGGTCCAATTGTCTTGGAAATAAAAATAAATTTGAGTGTCCTGGGGATCTTCAGTGTGAACCGAAGCTGACTTGAAGTCATTAGAATTGCTAAATCTTGGGAGATTAATATATATATATATATATATATATATAAAATTTCAACATGTATGAAATCAGAACCTGAGTGAGCATAATCAGCGTTATCTGAATGACATCACCACACCTTTTTATGACAAGTAGCTGTGGGCAGCACAAAGCTGCATTTCAAAATCCTGCTTCGCCTATCTTTGGACTGTGTAATCAGTGATTACTGGTGATTTTCATCAAGGTTCGAGTGGCTCTTGAGCGCCCCGGAGCACAGAGAAATGACCACCTCCACCTCAGAGGTTGTTGATTACTGCATTCTCCAGCTGTGTTAGTAAGCGTCCATGGCTGAATCGCAGCTATTGTTTGCTCTCAGCAAAGAATTTCACCCCCGTCTTACCGTAAAGTTCAAACCTAAACGCTGTCTCCCATTTTATCTCATCCCTCACCATGAGACATTCTGATTTTATGCATATTTGGCATTTCATCTTTTGTCCTTGCGGAACAAAAAGATGTCTTTTTTATCTGGTATTTATAGCAGACTCTAAACTGATAACAGCGTGGCGTGAACTGAATGACACTAGATTAATAACGCCATGCCTTGCGTCATGAATAAAACTAACATGGATGCTGACTTTTATCTAATATGGCTTATGGCACTTTGTTGAAGTCACTGATGAAGAGCACGGAGAGATTTCAGAGGGCTCTGCGGTGAATCCATGAAAGGATAACCAGATTCTTTTTGCATCGTAGGACAGTATCTCAGACATGTTTGATTCAAACGGTTATTTATTTAGAAATGATAACAATCTTGTGCTGCACGGCATTATTCATGTTTTGTGTGACATTTTCACATCTTTAAAATGCTATTGCATGGCATCACTGGCTATTGCATTTGCTTTTAGGAAACGGATGATGCGTGTGAGAGAGGTATTAAAGCATGGCCTTGATTTGTGAGAGTTGGAAATGGAGGTCTGCTGCTTGGCTATGAGAGGACAGATGGCTCATGATGGCTCTTTTAGCTCAGCGCAAGAGGCCGCCGCTCCATCATCATCATCTCCACGAGCATTAATAGACGATTGGACCTGGACAAAAAGCGTTACAGACCCTCACCAGGATAAAGCTCTGAGATTCTTTTTAGGTTTTTGTTTTTGAAAGGCTGTTTAAAAGCTGTTTTATGGTTCCATGTAAACTAATTATATCATTAGAAATTTGGGGGGAGGTGTGTGTGTGTGTGTGGGGGGGGGTTTTACAGTTTGCACCGGTTCTATACTATTACTATACTATACTACTACTGTTTATCCTACACAGGGTCGCACGGAGCCTGGAGCATATCCCAGGGGACATGGTGACCGGTGTGCCAACCCATCGCAGGGCACAATCACACACCCATTCGTACAAAATGCCAATCAGCCAACAACACACGTCTTTGGATTGTGGGAGGAAACCTGCAGGACATGCAAGCTCTGTGCACACAGGCCAAAGGTGGGAATCAAACCCCCAACCCTAGAGATGTGAGGCAAACGCTCTATCCCCTAAGCCACCATACCCACGGTTTTATATTAAACAGAAGTATTTGGTTGTGAACAAATAATAGTAATAATAATAATAATAATAATAATAATAATAATAATAATAATAATAATAATGTTATTATTTACTAAGCATTATTAGTGTATTCAGGAGGATCATCTATATTGTTGATAATGGTTGTCTGAAACTGTGCTGTAGGCTGGAAGAGATACAGTGTTGTGTCCAAGATTGGCACAGTAAATGTCATGAGAAGAATCAGTGTGTATATATCATGACTAGCTGCAGGTGTTTCTCAAAAACCCAATCCGGTGCTACAGGGCTATCTGGTGTGCCATAGCACATCCACTGAATGGATTTCCTACAAAAAATGATACCATTGTCATGCTCCTTAGAGCTTTGTTTTGGTTTGGTTTTTTTTTTGTTTTTGTTTTTACCAGCAGAACAGTGACTTACAAGCTGGGGATGGTTTAATGGGTTATTGCCTTTACCAAAACACACTCACGGGGCCAAGTCTGAGGCTGAGCCCTTTGCAATATCAGTTTTATTGTTTCCAGCTGCTGGAATGATGAGTGAATGTCAGAGAGATGCCACATATCCCCCAGAGTTTGACGTTAATGGCATCTCCGCAATCATTTCTGTTTATGAATATGGAGCTGCCGACTGCAACACACCACGATCCTGCCCGTCCGCCTCTCCTACCTGGTTACTAAACGACTGGTTTGGGGGAAATATGAAGTTTATCAATTCAACTCAGCGAGTGCGTTAATTTGACCCGCACAATTATAACTTCCATTGCTTGTTAGCTACTTTTGTCTCATAACCAACCAGACAAAGATATAGAAGCAAGATTTGGACAGCGAACAAGTAGCAAATGATTGACTTCATTTGAGGTAAGTAGGACATTTGTGTAAATTCGGGTTTTCCACAAATCGTTCCTGAAATCCTGTTCAAAGAGATGTGGCGCAGCTGCTCAAAATACACTCTGCTGCTTTGTTCCCTCCCAGCTGCAAAGTTCAGACCTTTTTTTTTTTTTTTTTGTGAACATCTTTGGCTGTGGGTTCATCTGAATCCTTTTCGGAGGTGATGAGTGGCACCGGGGTGTAAATGGCAGCAGTGAACTGAGGTGTGTGTGTGGCAGGGCATTGCTGAATGCTTAAGAGACCGGCTCGCTGCAAAGCTTCCACTTCAAATACGCAGGTTCAACAATTCAAGGTGGATGCCCATCTGTTCAGTGACCTCTGCTGCAAGTGCTGAAGGTGAACAAAGCCGTTGTGTGTGTGTGTGTGTGTGTGTGTGTGTGTGTGTGTGTGTGTGTGTGTGTGTGTGTGTGTGTGTGTGTGCGTGCAGATGCTGCTATTCCTGATTAATGTTTGAAAGTAAGTTGATGAGAAAAAAGAAACAAGAAAAAAGTACTATGTAAACAAACATTAGATGGGCTCACACTGTCTTGCCTCAATAGGCTGGTCTTTAATTACACATCTTTAGCCTTCCGCTGACCCTGTGAGACTGCATTATTCCCCAGCGTGTGGACGGTGGCCAGACTGAGGTGACCCCCTATCTGCCAGCACTACACTGCAGCAAACACTGCTTCCATCAAAGCCACTATTGTATCTACCATTTGGAGGGATCAGATGATGCTCCTGCTCGCTCTCTCTCCCTCTCTCTCTCTCTCTCTCTCTCTCTCTCTCTCACTTTCTGCTGGCAATCAAAACATCAACACGTCTTTGCTATATTTCCTGCAGGTGAGTGAATACTAAAGAAAGTTAGTATTCACTCACTCCCCTGCAACAAATATGGCTACGTTACATAAATAGCTTTTTTAACATTATGTACAAGGAGTGGCCTAGAGTACCGGTACTACAGATGAACCCCCAGGTGAACTCAGAGCGTACGATCCCTGGAGGCAGGGATGGGCAAAAATAAATACACCTGTACTGTACTCTACTCATTCATGCAATTATCATTCAATCAATCTAATCAGCCAATCATGTGGCGGCAGTGCAATGCATAATATCATGCCGATACAGCCCAGCAGCTTCGGTAATGTTCACACCAACAAAAAGGACGTGATGTCAGTGATTTTGACCGTGGTAGGATTGTCGGTGCCAGACGGGCTGGTTTGAGTATTCCTATAACTGCTGATCTCCTGGGATTTTCACACACATGGTCTCTAGAGTTTACTCAGAATGGTGTAATAAAGAATAAATTTCAGGTGAGCGGGGGTTCTGTGGACGAAAACGCCTTGTTGATGAGAGAGGACAAGGGTGAATGGGCAGAATGATTCGAGCCGACAGAAAGGCTGCAGTAACTCAGATACGCACTCTGGACAAGTGTGGTGAGCAGAAAAGCATCTCAGAAGGCACGACGTGTCGAACCTTGAGGCAGATGGACTACAACAGCGGAAGACCACATCAGGTTCCAGTCCTGTCAACCAAGAACAGAAGGCTGAGGCTGCAGTGAGCACAGGTTCATCAAAACTGAACAGTTGATGACTGGAAAAATATAGCCTGGTCCGATGAATCTCAATTTCTGCAGAGGCAGGAAGATGGTAGGGTCAGAATTTGGCACTAACAGCATTTACATATACATCTTCTAAATGGCTACTACTGGCGTGATAATCTACCATGTCACAAAGCAAAATTCGTCTCATATGGTTGTCATGAACATGACAATGAGTTCAGTGCTATTCAGTGGTCTTCCCAGTCGCCGGATCTGGATCAAATAGAACACCTTTGGGAGGTGCTAGAACGGGAGATATGCAGCAGGAACGTGCATCTAAAAAATCTGCAGGAATTGCGTGATCTCAACATGGACCAGAATCTCAAATCAATGTTTCCAACATCTTGTGCCAACATCCATGCCATGAAGAATTGAGTCTGTTTGGGGAGCAAAGGGAGGCCCTACCGAGTATTAGTACAGTGTTCCTGATAAAGTGTTTGGTAAACAGTCATGATTTTTGCAGCATGCTGGAGAGAAACCAGTCCGTCAACAGATCTTTACACAGTCCCTGGACATGCAGAGAATTTCTAACCAGTTTAGAGTACCTGCTCTGAAATACACCTGGCGTGCACGGGTGTCATTCGTACGTTTTAAAAAATACCAAAAAATTGTAATACAAATGACAAATATTATTGCTTAATATTTCATATATACATGTATCACAGATACAGACTAAAACGAACACTACATATTGTTCGATCTAATCTCTATCCACCTCATCTGCAGCACTAAATGTGGCAACAAAAATTTCAACACTGTTGAGAAGTGGTTTACTCAATACACACTTGTAATGGATATTTAAAAGCATTTGTTCAATTCAGCTTTCCCTGTGGTTTTGTGGGATCGGATGGAAGCTGAGGCTCTTCACCTTGTTAAGACTTTAGTTTCTTTATGTCAATACATGACATACAGCGAGGGAAAGAAGTATTTGATCCCCTGCTGATTTTGTACGTTTGCCCACTAACAAAGAAATGATCAGTCTATAATTTTAATGGTAGGTTTATTTGAACAGTGAGAGACAGAATAACAACAAAAACATCCAGAAAAACGCATGTCAAAAATGTTATAAATTGATTTGCATGTTAATGAGGGAAATAAGTATTTGACCCCTCTGCAAAATATGACTTAGTACTTAGTGGAAAAACCCTTGTTGGCGATCACAGAGGTCAGACGTTTCTTGTAGTTGACCACCAGGTTTGCACACATCTCAGGAGGGATTTTGTCCCACTCCTCTTTGCAGATCTTCTCCAAGTCATTAAGGTTTCGAGGCTGACGTTTGGCAACTCGAACCTTCAGCTCCCTCCACAGATCTTCTATGGGATTAAGGTCTGGAGACTGGCTAGACCACTCCAGGACCTTAATGTGCTTCTTCTTGAGCAACTCCTTTGTTGCCTTGGCCGTGTGTTTTGGGTCATTGTCATGCTGGAATACACATCCACGACCCATTTTCAATGCCCTGGCTGAGGGAAGGAGGTTCTCACCCAAGATTTGACGGTACATGGCCCCGTCCATTGTCCCTTTGATGCGGTGAAGTTGTCCTGTCCCCTTAGCAGGAAAACACCCCCAAAGCATAATGTTTCCACCTCCATGTTTGACAGTGGGGATGGTGTACTTGGGGTCATAGGCAGCATTCCTCCTCCTCCAAACACGGCGAGTTGAGTTGATGCCAAAGAGCTCCATTTTGGTCTCATCTGACCACAACACTTTCACCTAGTTGTCCTCTGAATCACATGTATATGTGCTTTCTTGAGCAGGGGGACCTTGCGGGCGCTGCAGGATTTCAGTCCTTCACAGCGAAGTGTGTTACCAATTGTTTTCTTGGTGACTATGGTCCCAGCTGCCTTGAGATCATTGACAAGATCCTCGTGTGTAGTTCTGGGCTGATTCCTCACTGTTCTCATGATCATTGCGACTACACGAGGTGAGATCTTGCATGGAGCCCCAGGCCGAGGGAGATTGACAGTTCTTTTGTGTTTCTTCCATTTGCGAATAATCGCACCAACTGTTGTTACCTTCTCACCAAGCTGCTTGGCAACGGTCTTGTAGCCCATTCCAGACTTGTGTAGGTCTACAATCTTGTCCCTGACATCCTTGGAGAGCTCTTTGGTCTTGGCCATAGTGGAGAGTTTGGAATCTGATTTATTGATTGCTTCTGTGGACAGGTGTCTTTTATACAGGTAACAAGCTGAGATTAGGAGACTCCCTTTAAGAGTGTGTGTGCTCCTAATCTCAGCTCGTTACCTGTATAAAAGGCACCTGGGAGCCAGAAATCTTTCTGATTGAGAGGGGTCAAATACTTATTTCCCTCATTAAAATACAAATCAATTTATAACATTTTTGACATGCGTTTTTCTGGATTTTGTTGTTGTTATTCTGTCTCTCACTGTTCAAATAAACCTACCATTAAAATTATAGACTGATCATTTCTTTGTCAGTGGGCAAACGTACAAAATCAGCAGGAGATAAAATACTTATTTCCCTTACTGTATGTGTCAAAACTGCCCAAGTTATTGTCCGTTGTCATCTCACATATGCGACAGATGCGTTAGACTAAGACTAGGTTGAAACCCGCTGGAGTATTCCTTTAAGTGAATGTGATGAGTAGTGGTGTTCTTCTGCACCTGCATTTCCTTTCAAGCACTGGTGCAAAATCAATTACGCACAAAGAGCTATGCGGCCTTGTTTATGTAGCTGAAGCATACTTTACATCTTGATGTCATTTAGAGATACAGTCTAATATTCCGATTTTATACAGTCTAATATTCCAATTTGTAAAAATGCCATTGCAGTAATTATTTTAAACTACATGAGAACATGTAAGGCACGTGAAAGCCCGACTGATAATGGACAGACCGCGGTGTTAGAGATAGGCCGCATAAATGAGGTCAGAGCTGTGCAGTGAGCGGCCTGAAGCCGTGACGGCTCCATTACCCAGAGGTGGGCAGATGCCTGGCAGCCTGCAGTCGAGGCAGGTGGAAGGGGAGTTGGGCAAGGGTGAGCAGGTGTTCTCCCTGTGGGCACCACACTCCCGCATCCAACACCCCCAGCCATGCACACTCCCCCGACACACACATACGCTCTCCCCACCTGGCTACTCACACTGCAGCCCTTAGCTAATCACAGCTCCGTATAACAGGCACTGTATATGACAGGAGAGCATGAAGGACAGAAGGTACTACCCTTCATTTCTGAAAGGAATTGACCTCATCACGAGAGCAGTGTGAGAGGGGTAATTTGGAGTGTCTCTGTGCAAGTAGGCTAGAGAAGTTAGAAATGCAAGGCGGCCACAATTTGTTTCGTGGTTGGTGCTGACATGGGTGGGGAAGCCCAAAGAGCTCCAGGTGAAACTAGCATTGTGTTCCAGAAGGCACCTGCGAGCGCGCGCATGTGTGTGTGTGTGTGTGTGAGTAAGTGTGTATGCGCTCATGCAACAGAAATACGCTGCAACACAAATCTGCAGGGCCTCCATTCTTTACTAACAAACTGGTGCGACCGCTTCTATTTCCACACAAAGTTCTCCGAGTAAACTGAGTTTCTGTCCTCCTCACACGTCCTCAGTGTGTTTTAAACACCTAGGAGCCAGAAGGAGGACTGAAGCCAGATCAGACGCACTGTCCAATTCTCACTGCTTCCAGCCTTTGATGTTTCAGCACTGCTATGAGGCCGTGCAGCGAACAGCACCTGTCCTGTGAAGTCATGCCTCAGGCATCTCTCACACTGCAAGCGAGTGAGTATGCGAGCCGCAGGCCAGCAAATGTCGGTGGGATTCAATATGTTGGTGTTACAGATGTGTAACTGCCTGACACGCCTGCCAGCTGCCCCTACTTGAGTCAATATGACTTTCTGAAAGCATGCACAAGCACACAGACAAAATTTACCACTAAACAAGAGACTATATGATTATATATACTTACAGTGTAAATGAAACACCAGGTTTCAATATGGCTGCCTAGTCATGTTAAGCCAATGTAGATAAGCACACTAAATATTTAAAGTAAATAATGTCATATTTCCCTCATCTACAGTGGTGCTTGAAAGTTTGTGAACCTTTTACAATTTTCTGTATTTCTGCACAAATTTGACCTGATCAGATCTTCATCTAAGTCCGAAAACTAGATAAAGATAACCTAATTAAAGCAACGATGCAAATACATTATAGATTTTACATCTATTTATTGAGTAATATTATTCAGATATCATTGTCAGAAAAAGTATGTGCACCTCTAGGAGTAGTGAAGCATGGGGATGGCAGCATCATAGTCAATACTTTGTGCTACCTCCCTTTGCCAAGATAACAGCTCTGAGTCTTGGAGGTTGGAGAATACATGGTGAGGGATCTGAGAGCGTTCCTCCATACAGAATCTCTCCAGATCGTTCACATTTCGAGGTCCACGCTGGTGGACTCTCCTCTTCAGTTCACCCCACAGGTTTTCTATGGGGTTCAGCTCAGGGGACTGGGATGGTCATGGCAGGACCTTGATTTTGTGATCAGTAAACCATTTTTGTGTTGATTCTGATGTATGTTTTGGATCATTGTCCTGCTGGAAGATCCAACCACGGCCCATCTGAAGCTTTCTGGCAGAGGCAGTCAGGTTTTCATTTAATATCTGTTGATATTTGATTCCATGATATTTGAGTCCATGATGCCATATATACTAACAAAATGTCCAGGTCCTCTGGCAGAAAAACAGTCCCAAAACATTACAAATCCACCCCCATATTTAACGGTCGTCATGAGGTACTTTTCCATATGGCTACCTCTCTGTGTGCTCCAAAACCACTTCTGGTGTTTATTACCAAAAAGCTCTATTCTGGTTTCATCTGACCATAGAACCCGATCCCATCTGAAGGTCCAGTAGTGTCTGGCAAACTGAAGACGCTCGAGTTTGTTTTTGGTAGAGGCTTTTTTCTTAAAACCCTTCCAAACAACTTGTGGTGATGTAGGTGACTTCAGATTGTAGTTTTGGAGACTTTTTGACCCCAAGACACAACTAATTTCTGCAGTTCTCCAGCTGTGATCCTTGGAGATGTTTTATCCACTCGAACCATCCTCTTCACAGTGCGTTGAGACGATATAGACACACGTCCAATTCCAGGTCGATTCATAACATTTACAGTTGACTGGAACTTCTGAATTATTGCCCTGATGGTGGAAATGGACATTTTCAATGCTTGTGCTATTTCCTTATAGACACGTCCCATTGTGTGAAGCTCAACAACTTTTTGCTGCAAATCACAGCTATATTCTTTGGTCTTACCCATTATTGTGAATGACTAAGGGAATTTGGCCTATGTGTTACCTCATATTTATACCCCTGTGAAACAGGAAATCCTGAACTATTTCCTGTTCTTAGTCACCACGGTGTAGCGTATTTACTTAAACAATAAATAAAAAAAATTCACAGCTTTCTTTGCTCATATTTACCAAGGGTGCCAATATTAGTGGAGGGCAATGTAGATAATCAGGTATGTTGTATGCAATTCCAATTTTTCACAGAGCATTTAATACAAAGAAAGTTTACCCAAGTAAAAAGAAAGTGCCCACACGTCTACCTCAATGTGGATTCTAGGAGCTTTCCCTGTGTGGCGTTAGACAGAGGATCTGGCATCCTGTCCTGAGTGGCAGAGTGTACGCTTTGTGAACCCTGGCTACAGAGAAAAGTGTTCTCCTTATCACACCTTTCAGAAACAGCTGAGAAAAAAAAAGTCTATTATCCTGAAACCCTACACCATTTGGCCCACGTTCCTTTCAATATGGAACACAGAGGAAGCACCTGAGAGACTCGAGTTTCATATGATGGTTCAAGGGATGCTATTGAATCGTGTCAGGTTACACATTGTCCTTTTGTTTTGAAACATTTCAGGAAGAAAAGGTCAGAAAGCACTCAATAACACGTTGTGTAACGAAGGAAAACTTTCATTTGTATAGCATAACCTACAAATGCTCTCTGCTGGTATACAGCATGGTATCATGGAGCGTCACAGTTTCCAGCCTGGGTCTGTTCAGTAAAGGAATACCAACTGAGGTGCAGATTTTGGGGTGTAGTTCACATTTTGAACTAATCTCTTCTTAGAGTAGAACCCGGTACATCGTGACCGTGTACATTGTCACAGCTATGGTGAACTGTACTATCATACTAAACAGTATGTTCCTCTATGTGCACTACATCGACATTCTACGCAGTATGCTGGTGTGTTGTTCGGGACGCAGCCCGCGGTCATGTGGGATACTAGAAGAGCTATGAATGGATGACCTCATGAGGCTGGCGCCAGAGAGACCACAGAATCAGTAGTATGTGCCCCATAGACTGTGTGTGTGTGTGTGTGTGTGTGTGTGTGTGTGAAAAAGAGAGAAAGCGAGAGCATGTTTTTATATCTTTCTTTCTTTCAAAAAAAAAAAAACCCATTTTCCTCATGGGAATCAGCCAAATGTCCCCACCAGGCCAAATATATTCTGATATTCCTATCCTTGTGGGGAACTTTGGATGGTTCCCATGAGAAAAAATATTTCTTTGAAAGAAAGAAAGAAAGAAAGAAAGAAAGAAAGAAAGAAAGAAAGAAAGAAAGAAAGAAAGAAACTTAACATTTCCTTTTGGTTACTAATATTAATGTAAAGGTTCGAGTTAAGTGAAAGCATAGCATTAATTAGCTAATTAAATAATTATCCCAATTGGAGGTCCTCAAAAGAAGTGTGTGTGTGTGTGTGTGTGTGTGTGTGTGTGTGTGTGTGTGTGTGTGTGTGTGTGTGTGTGTGAGCGCGCGTGTGTGCGTGTGCAGCAGCCAGCAGAGAGCAAGAACCTCGTGCCCCAGTGGTTAAGGTAGGCTATATAAGCATAGGCCTATATGCAGTAGGAACACACACCGATAATGTCAGTGGAATTCCTGCTATGTAGTAGAGTTGTGTACAGGTGAATGAAACACAACGTTAGTAACAGTGATGGAATTCTGCAACACAGATTTTAAATTCCTTCTTAAACTGTTGTCTTTGGAACTAATGCTCCATCATGTTCCAGACTAATCCCTATACACTGCATCTGTAGAATGTGTGATCAATTCAGACAAGAATGTCAGAATGTTAACCTGTACTGAGAAAACGACTGAAAACCGGTCTATTCAAAACCCATGTAATGGAAGGGAAGGGCAGCTGTTCAATTCCACCAATCTTTTTAAACATAATGCGAGGTCAAAACTACAAAACGACACTTTAATAATAGGCCTAAAGATTTTAGGGGAGGAAACCGGCGTACCCGGAGGAAACTTAGTGGTTAGAACGCTCGCCTCACACCTCCAGGGTCGGGGGTTCGATTTCCACCGTGGCCCTGTTTGTGTGTGCGGAGTTTGCATGTTCTCCCCGTGCTGCGGGGGTTTCCTCTGGGTACTCCGGTTTCCTCCCCCAGACCAAACACATGCATGGTAGGCTGATTGGTGTGTCTAAAATGTCCGTAGTGTATGAATGTCTGTGTGAGTGTGTATGTGATTGTGCCCTGCGATGGATTGGCATCCTGTCCAGGGTGTAACCCGCCTTGTGCCCGATGGTCCCTGGGATACGCTCCAGGTTCCCCGTGACCCTGAAGAAGGAGTAAGTAGTTGAAGATGAATGGATGGATGGATGGACCATTACAAATTCTATGAGGTTTCCATTTTCAGCAGGGAGATGTGTCAGATATGCCTGGAGATTGTGTGTGTGTGTGTGTGTGTGTGTGTGTGTGTGTGTGTGTGTGTGTGTGTGTGTGAAACAGCTCACTGGTTGACTTACACTGGGAGATCTGTTCCACTTCGTGCTCTTCCAGTGCTGCAGTCGCTTAAAGCCAATTGATCAGCACGAGGAGAGCACGCAGGGGAGAGTGGGCGGGCTTCCAGGAACTTCAGGTGTAGCCAATGAGGTTGCGCCGACCCCCTGACTGACGTGGCCGCATGGACCAATCCGTCTCCCTTCTTTCTCGCGCATCATCAGGCCGGCCCGTGCGCTATATAAACCACCACACAGCACAGCTCTGGAGTAGATCTGCGAGACAGAACCTCACGCTTTCTAACCGACCAGGAACCATGAAGGCGACCAGCCCAGTGTTGCCGATACGGAGGACGCACGTCAGCTCTCACGCGCAGGATCTCGGCATCTGGAGAAGTAAGAGCGCGTGGGACGAGCCGCTCGGTGTGCTGTGCGACATGAACGACTGCTACAGCCGCCTGAAGGAGCTCGTGCCCAGCCTGCCGCAGGACCGGAGCGTCAGTAAGATGGAGATCCTGCAGCACGTCATCGATTATATTCTGGACCTCCAGATCGCGCTGGACAGTGCGAGTCCACAAGCGCAGAGGCGTCCTGGGCAAGCAGGCGGTTCCTCCAGTCCGGAATCCGACCTCAGCTCCTTTCAGGTAAACACATGCTCACTCACACCTGCGCTTTCCTACAACTTCAAATAATGTCCGCGTGTGTCAACCGACCCCTGGGGGGTATTACCGTGCCTAGCAGTCCTGCGCACCGTTCCAGGATTCCCACTAACCAGCTGTTGCATCTGTACGCTTTGCTTCTTCTTTTTTTTGCATTTAGGCATTTTGGAGAATCTGTATAAAGTGCACACTACTTCCCCAAAAAATACAAATAAAATGGGGGGGGGGGGAATAAAAAAAAAAAAAAATAAAAAAAAAAAAAAAAATAAAAAAAAATGGAAATAAGCATGTGTAGGCTGTATGATACAAATCAGATTCTATTGTGCGCAACAAAAAACGGACAAATATTCAACCTTAAGTGCATAAACAACATATTTGCGTTCGTAAATATTCTCCACTGGCACTCTGCAGCACAATCCCCAGGCTTTTACTGACCTGATGTACTGTTTATTAAAGTTGAACACCTCTACAATTCCCCTAGCTGTTTATCAGGGTTTAGGATATTAACAGGTCTTACTATTTTTACATGTACAGCTATTTAACTGTGGGGTTTTGTTGTTGTTGTTGTTTTTCCCCTATGCAAATTAGATCTAGAAATAGCCGAAATAACCTGGAAGAAATGAACAAATGAAATTTGCACTTGAGAGAGGAGTCAAACTTGCACGTCTGGACATCTGGAGTGTGACGATGTATTGAAGTGTGCACGATATTGACCTCATTTTGAATGTCACGATGTAGCCAGTTATCTGCGTGTGCCTGTTTTTTTTTACATCGAAATTTATTCTGGCTCGCACTATATGAGATAACGGTGGGGAATTTATTTTGCACAAGATACAGAAGATTTAAAAGGAGCCTGTAAACGTGTGGATCTGACTGCAGGAGAAGGCAAGCCTGAGGAACCGCATAAAGGATGTGTGCATGGAAGAGTGTATGCAGTTTGTCACATGCACGTGTGGACAGTATTGCTTCAAGGACAATTTATTTCTGTGTGTGTGTGTGTGTGTGTGTGTGTTTTCCCCAGATAAGTCACTCCGCGAGAGAAATGAACACAGATGACCAGATAACGATCTGAAGCGGTAAGACTCACATTCTCACACGGTGCTTTATCTATGAGCGCAGTTTCACATGGTTTCTAATGAAACCTTCAGTGTAGTGACTAGGTGTAGAAGCCATGTTGCATAGGCCTAGGCTACTTTATAGTGGTGTCGAGCGTGCACTTGCATGGAGATGGAAGTTGGAAGGACCCGTTGTTTACGTATGATGGTTTATACGTGGACAGATTTCAAATTCATACACGTCAGGATGTCTTAAGACCGTGGTGTAGGTACTAGGGGATTGCTCAGGGTTTCCAAGGCTGCGCCAACAGGTCCGGATCTCTACCTTGTCTAAACACGCCTCTCTCTCTCTCTCTCTCTCTCTCTCTTACTCTGTCTGTATATTTTGCAGGTGTTTCTCTGGAGCAAAAACAGGACCCTCTTTTCTTTTTTTTCTTTTCTTTTTTTTGGTTGTTATCCTTCCGTGTACTTTTGCCTGGACATCGTCTTGACTGACACGGATTTCCCTCAAACGGAGATAAACCATTCTGTATGTCTGATTTTATATTTATCTGCAGGCCATACACGACCTTTCTTCCAAAGGAAGACCTCATTACAGGACTGAGAGAACCAGTTGTTTAGAAAATAAAGAAAGGAAAATGGACCGGGGGGGGGGGCTTTTTTGAATGTGTCAAGCTGCAGGCTCGGTGTGATCCGAGAGCTCCGATGATCAGCAGTGCTGAAGTGCTGAGGGACTAACGGATCATGTTTGGCCGTTACACTTACTATAACACGCAAACTGTTCCCTTAATTTCAGTTTTCAAAAATGTTCTTTTAACAGAATTTCTGCAGCACCTTTCTTTCTTTAGAATTTTTATTGATTTTTTTCTTTTTCTTTTCCCCAAAGCCATTCCTGAGCCAGTAGAGGGCGCTGCAGCTGATTTACTGCATTCCGGCATTTAGCATTTGGGCAACTTTTAATTTTTTTATTTTTTTTAATAATATAAACCACCATGTTACGATTTTTAGAATCAAGCTGAGAAGTTTTGTGTTTTGTCATGGCATAAAAATTGTATTCTATTAATATAGCCTTTCAGTACCATTACCATTTATTGTATATTTAGCCTTCCAGGTAAGGGTTGGTTCAACTAATCACGAGTGTTAACAACGTGTTACCTGGGACAGGAACAAAATAATAGAACTTTCAAAATCCTTGCCAACACTGAAGATCCACCCATAAATGGGCATGAGATGAACTGTGTGTATGTGAATGAACGTTAACGCTGGGTAAACGGTAAAGGGTCACGGCGTGCCGTTCCTGTAAAGCGCATCGATGTTTTCCTTTTAATACTGCTGGAATGTGATGTTAGTAATGCCAAATGATTTTCTATAAATAATGTAAATTGCACTTTTATATGAAATAAATTATGATGTAGAATACGAAATGTGCCATTTGTCTTTACATTGACTTTCTCAACTTGTATGACTAGAGCTATTTCAGTACAGTTTCAATACCTGGGGAGGGGGCAGGGACACATCACTTTAAAGAAGAATGCATTAGAGGCAAGTTTTATAAATATGGAAGCACAAGTATATACAAGAAATGTACTGTATGGGCAAAGGTTTGTGGACACTCGACCTACACACTCGTAAGTGATTTCTTCCACAAAGTTGAAAGCACACAATTGAATAGAATGTCTTTTTGTTTAATTTAGCATTACAATTTCCTTTCACTGGAACTTAATGGCCCAAACCTGTTCCATGATGATGCTCCTGTGCACAAGGTGAGTTCCATGAAGAACCTTGCCAAGGTCGGTGTTTAAGAAATTAAACTGCTATATAATTCTAATATGCGTTTTAGAAAATGATCGTGTCTCTGTGCAAATGCCTGGGATGGGATTCTAATCAACCCCTTATCATTCATGAAACTTATAATGATTTCTCCAGTTTCAGAATTCTTCAACCCCTTCATGGCAAGCATCTTTAGTAGAGCACACTTTTGCTGCAAATGAGATGTATAGCTTCCAGTAGCGTTCCTGAGGGATCTTAGACGGTTCCTCATGAGCAATGGCCTCCAGTTCAGTAATATTCTTGGGTTTGTGTGCTGCAACCGCCTTCATCAAATCCCACCTGAGATTTTCAATGGGGTTCAAGTCAGGTGACTGTGATGACCCTGTAGAATCTTGCAGGACGACTTCTGCACACGAGCGTCGGTGGAATTTGAGGTACGCTTGGGATCGTTGTCCTGTTGGAAGGTCCAATGACACCCAAGCTTCAGCTTCCTCACAGACAGCATGAGGTTTTCTACTAGGATTTCCTGATACTTCAACAAATCCATCTCGCCTTCCACACACAGCAGGTTTCCAGTGCCAGAGGATGTAAAGCAGCCCCAGAGCATCACTGAGCCACCACCATGCTTGACCGTAGACAGTGTACTTCATTCTTCCTCCAGACATACCATTGAGCCATCGTGCTGCAGGTCTTTTGCAGTCACTCGAGGTTTTTTTCACAACCCGCCTTCTCAAAAATCTGGTTGCAGCAGTTGATCGTTTCCTTTTTCTGCCTCGTCCAGGTGTTTCATAAATTTTCTACCCCTAGCCAGTGCAGGTATTTCATGTGTTCTAGCTCAAGCAGACCTGGTGCAGCTAATGAAGCCCTTGTTTAGTTGCATCAGGTGTGCTTGAGACAACAGCTATTTTGCATATTTGCACTGTTGTGAGGGATTCTATTGAGGGGGTTGAATACTTTTGAAATCGGAGTAATCATTATAAGTTGCATTTTCAGTTGAATTTGGGGGAAACCACTTGAAGCATTCGTTGTAAGTCTGTTTTCATTCGTTCAATGTCTGAAAATGTTGTCGTCCTGCTTGCAGTTTTAGTTTCAGTTCATTAGAACAGAAAATATGTCGGCGAGATAAGACCGGGTTAAAAGCCATTTCTCATCACTGAATGAGGATGCGAGAGGTGACGGTTTTTCAGTAAGAAAAGCATGCATTTCATCCGTCAATTCACACACTCAACTGAACACCCTGCCCTTCGACAGCCATCTCACGTCTCTAAGAAAGAGTAAATGCCCGTGATTGGCTCCCGTTTCAGTACACAGGGCCTCAAAGTCGGCTATGAAGAGCACTGCCTTTAACGTAGTTCACAACTTTGACGATGTCTCTCATCGTTACTTCAAACTCGGGTGGGATTCCTTTTGATGCCAAAGCTTCACGATGAATAAAACAATGATTCCAAGCAATGTTCTGTCCTGCTGCATCCTTAATCCCTCTGACAACTCCGCTATGTTTGCCAGCGATGTTGGCCGCTCCGTCGCTGGCGATCGCCTTTCCAGTTGGCCCAATCCAGACTGCGTTTTGTCATGAAAGCATTCAAGTCTTCAAAAAAAAGACGTGCTCCTGACGTGCTAGAAGGCAATGTTGGGCAACAGCGAAGATCTTCAACGAAGTCACCGTCACAAATGTACCGAACATAAACCAGTAACATAGCACTTGATGCACTGTCGGTGCTTTCGTCCAGCTGAACAGCAAAGTCCTCGCTATGAGCTGTCCTGCAATATCCCAAATTCGACCCGATACTGTATCGTCACTAAGAGGAATTCGTTTTCGCTTTTCAGATGCCTTTTCATCCAGAACTTCATTAACTGTGTCTAGTGCAACAGGCAATGTTAATCTCTGCCAATGTATGCTGCGCTTTTTCTTTGACAACACGATATGACACTTCTTTATAAGAAGCCAAGTGTAATTTGTGATCGTGTGTTCCGCTTCTGCTGAGTACCTGAGCTGATGACTGAATCTCTTGAGCCTACGGTTTGTCCGGCGGATCGGCACGGCGTGTACTTAAATGCCTTTCCATCTTTGCTGGGTTCAAACGGTCATTTGCCAACTTTTCACCGCACATTAGTATTGAAGCATGGCCCGTATCTGAATGGTTCACGAACCCAAACTACAAAAAAAAAAAAAAAATCATCTTTATACGGCCTTACTCTGGATTTCTCCTCGTTTCTTCACTGGGCTAGTACTGCTACGCTGGTCGCAAGCATCGCCTTCGTTGTCTTTTCTGCTGATCTCCACATTCTGCGGCAGGGTTGGACGGCTGACCGGATTTGTTTTCAGCTGCTTCATTTGAAGGGGTCTCGGGCCCTCTTTTTCGTCGGCTTGCTCGTGTTCAGCATAAAATAAAACGAAAGGCGGGCTACCGATGTCGCGCTACCCAAGCTTTTACATCATCTCAGTGAGGGAAAAGAAAATGGCTGCATCAACACCGCGCGCACAAGGTGAACGAGCTGATTGGTCGCATGTACGCGAGTCAGGGGACCCATTTGTTTTGCATGTATTTGAATGATTTTTCAGCGTGCTTCTATTCAAAGTTATTATTAAAAAACAATGAATTATTGTAGTAATATTTTCCTTAAATCATACCCGTGACTTTTTTTTTTTTTTTAGGCCACCGTTCACACTCGATACATTTATCTTAGCCGATCCACCTAGTGGCATCCACGCACACTGCATCCAGCCATTTGTCGAAACGTGCATAAAAGATCCATGAAACAGAACAGCCGTCGTTATATAGAGTTTATTTTTCTCCATAATAGTAAACAGTTCAGTTCTCACATCCACTTCTTTGCCTCAGGCAGCTAATACAAGTAAACAGACACAAGGACAGCTGAGTGCATGCGACTGCTTATGTTTCACTTCATTTAATGCAGCAAGACATGCAATGACCCTACTCACTACTAATGCTTTTCAGGGTTGTTTGAACTGTATAATCTCTGTCGGGATCTGTAGCGTGCCCGGACAATTAATACCCTTTAACCGTAAGAGATGACTTTAGCCGAAGGACTTTTTTTCTTCGTGTTGTTGGTTTAGTCCTGCGTTTAAGGTTTAAGCAAAACTACTAATTGTGACGGGGAGCATGCAACTGACACTCAATACGACACGACATGACACAACACAACAGCAGTGCGACTGAATAAACAATGAGCAGTGACTAAGGGTTAGCCGACGTGTTTAATTATAGCCCACGGTTACAGGTGTTACTCTACTAGATGGCTTGAGTGCTCATGTTCACCTCGGCCAATTTAGGGTTTTCAAAGAGATTAAAGCAGTAATACTGTTAGCCGTATACTTCACAAAAAGGACTATTAAATAAATGCAAAAATGATTCTTAAAAATAACTAATAAAAGGATCTAGGCAGCGTTTAAGTAGGTACACTACAGTGGACGGACTACCACTATTCAATACTGAAATACAGAGACATCACGGAACCGACAGGTTTACACGTTACACCGAGCATGCGTCACTACACCAAACATCTAAATCTTGAGAGCGGCACCGCATGTTTAAAACACCGCTGAGGACCAGGGTGCAGGTTCTCACAGGATGCTCTCGCGCTCCTCGCTGAAGACCACTGTGTCAGTGGACACCGTGCAGATCTCAGGTGGGTCTCCGGGCTTCAGGCCTCTCTTCAAGTGCACTACACGTACGTTCTCGTTGTGGGTGGTAGGTGTGGAGGTGCTGGTCGTGGTGCTGGACCCAGGGGTCACGATGACGTCACTGCCGGTGGTGTTGGAACTTTCATTTAGTTGGCGTGGACGGTTTCCCTGCTGGGCGTTGGTGTTGTTGTTGAGGGTGTTGTTGCTGGGAGTGCGGTTGAGGTTATAGCTTCTAGACGAAGGCCAGCTTTCTTCAGGGCTACTGGCCAGGAGGCTGCACTGGTCTTCGGAGCAAATCGACATGCGTGCGATGGCCGGATCCTGGAGGCCACTCAGACTATTAGGCAGGCCTCTCTTGCGGGCTAGACTCTCCTCGTCTAGCTCTATGAGGTTGGACCTCTCTGATTGAGACAGGTCAGCCTCCTCGTCCTGCAGAGAATGATTTGGTGAGCTTTCGTTCGAGCGAACACCTGAATCGGATGAGTCCTTCTTATCAGAGAGGTACTCTTTTCCCTTTGCTAAAGATGAATCGTCGTTCTCAATGCGCTTGGGTTCTACTTTCTTGCCGTCCTTTATCAGGGGGGTGTTATCGGACTCTTCGGACTCTTCGTCATCACTGGTCAGTTTCTGGTAGCGCAGTCCTCCTGCAGCCTTCAGCTTCAGGTCAGCACTCTGGAAGAGGCCCAGCTTCTCTGCAGAGGACTTGCGTCCAAGCAGGGACTTGGACGAGCCGTGGTCAAACTTCTCGTCCTCCTCGCTGATGGGGTCTAGAGTGGCAGCTTCAGCGGAAGCATAGTCAGTTGCATCTACCGCTGGCTTTCCACCGGCTCGCTTAGAGTACGACTTGCGTCCATCCTGATCACATCCATCTTTATTCTTATCATCAGAGCTGGAGTGCATAAACTGGCCGGGATGGGGCTGCACAGGCTTCTCCGCCCCACTACCGGTTGCCTCAAGCCCTGCCATTGAGGCAATGTACTCCTGGTAGGCATTGCGGTACTCCGCCTGTTGCTTGTCAGTTAGTTTGCAGATCTCATTGGAGGACTCCTGAGAGTTCAGACTGGACATGCTGGGAGTGCGATGTGTTGTGTTCTGCACAGAGCATGCAAGAGTGTGAGAAACGATTTGATCAAGCACGAAAAGAAAACAGGATCTTCCAAAAGGTTTAAAAAGCAGACTCACCATCCATGGAGGATTGGGATTCCTCTGAAGCTCATCCAGGCCCACATTAGAGAGCTCTTCAAAGCTGAGGTTGAAGTTGTACATGGGTGAGGTATCAGTGTTCGCAGGTCCTCCATGGCCAGAAGTACCACGATTCCTACTAGTCTCTCCGTGACCCACCATGCTGCTGCCCTGCTCGCTGGGGGCCTCTTCATGCATGACTTGGCTCTCCAAGTGACGCAAATCCATCACCTGCACACACCAGGGTGTCATTAGAGTGAGTGTATTCCTGCGGCCTTTAGAAAAAAGCATGTCGGTTAGTTTTTTCTTCCAATTAGTCTGTTGTGCCGCTTAAAGAACATCCGGGTCTAATAAGCTTATCTAAAATAATAAAGAACTACACAATTCATGCTGTGCCATGGGTGGGCTAGGGGGCAATGGGGCCGCTACACAACTTGCATAGTTTACATATAGGAAGGATGGGCACTGATTAAACCTCTTCCTCCATTACACCTGCAGCTGGCAAAAGGCTTTGGCATCAATGTCTCACCTTCTGGGATCATTAACGAAAACATCATTTGGCAGAATTCGGATCAGTTTACTTGTTCCAAACATGCTGTTTTGATACGGCTTTGAACGTTTACCATTTTTCCCTCTCTCGTTCTTTAGAAACAATGAATCAAATAAAGAGCTAGTTCGAGGAGAACTTCAAATGAACTCACAATTCCTCTAAAGAGCTGCCAGTCTCCGAAGTTCATGTTCATCTCCTTCTTCAGCTCATCCAGGTTACACTGGGATAAAACCCGTCCATTCACATTGGCCTGTGACAAACATTAATTAGGAGCAGCATACGTCTCTCTTTGGGAAAAGTGCACACCACATTTCTCTCTCTCTCTCTCGTACACAAAGAACTCACCTTCTTAATGGTGGCAGTGTATTGGGCCAGCATGCCTTGGTCGATGCCCTCCATCACTCTGAGCCGCTCACACACCATGTCTGTATTCATGGAGCTGAGCAGCACGGACGGCGCGCCAGACACCACGGAAGCGGTGCCCTGACGCAACACGACAACAGGCAGAGAGAAAAGAATCAGTTCTTGCATGTTAGTACCGCCTGCACATTTATGACAAGGTTTCTGAGACCCTCACGACGAGGTAGCCAAAGCAAGTTGGGCAAAAACTCAAAGATCATGCTTATTTGTTAGTATGCGATCCAAGCTATCCAGAGAATAGGGGGGAAAAAGAGTTTGAATTTAAAACTCTGGCAAAGAGGAGCGTCACACTGAAATGAAGGATTGTAGAAATGTCAACGGAGCAGTTACTGTGGCGTTCTGGTGAGCCAAAGATGGTTCCGAAATCGCTGCACTGTAATGTCATTTAAAGCGTTTGCAGAGAGTCTGTTAGTAATGGGATCCTACACGAAATCGATGCATCTATTCTAATCGATACTTCGACAGAAAAACATGCTGCTTCAATAACTACAACGAAAAAGTCACACCCTGTGAACAAAATACTGTTTTTGCTCTACAATGTGTGGCACGTTTTCCCGAGAGGGAACTGCAGCACGGTCTGAAGACCGAATATCAGAAGTTTCGCGTTTGTGAGGAATTCCATGACGCTCTTTCGTGGCACTTTAAAGTTCTAGGCCAGTGTTCGAGGGGAAATTCAATGATACCTTGGATATAGATATCTTTTTTAATTTTTTGGGGGGTAACCTATAGAAAACAATCCTTTAAGGGAAGGAGTTATGCTGCCAGCGTGAAACCGTAAGGCATTTATGGAAAGAAATCAGACATGCTCCTGAGTTAAACACGAGTTCTTTTAAGCTTCAGCTTTATATTTTAACACCCTAGTTCCTCCTTCCCCACGGTGAGACTCTATTCCAGTTCCCAAAGGGCATGCTGGGAGCGCTCGGCTGCACGAGAAGCGTGTGTAAAAGAAGGAGCGAGAGCGTGTGAGGAAGGGCAGCATGAACAGGGCAGCACAGCAAGCCAAGTCTAGAGGAATTCAAGTACCTGCTTCTTTTTCAAAGACGCTACCTTAAACTGCTCAAAAGGAGAGGAGAGAAGGGAAGAGACAGAGGAGGTGGAGAATGTGAGAGAACCACATATAGGCCATTTGCAATGAAACACGGGGAAATAAATAAATAAATAGATAGATAGAAAGTGTATCAAGGGAGCAGGTATGTGTTTCGCAAAGCAGGTGGAGTTTCTATTCCACTACAGGCTCCAGTGAGCATTAGACAGCTGGTGGTTGACGTCACTGACACTGTGTGCATGTGTGTGAACAGACGGCAGGAACTTAACTGTCCTCTCTCTCTCTCTCTCTCTCTCTCTCTCACACACACACACACAGCAAAAAGTACTATGCCTAAATGTTACAATTGTTAAGAGTTGGACATTAAAAATACAATCATTTCTTTTAAAAACTCCTACAACACAAAAGGCACCAACTGTCAGAAATGCATCCTGTTGGACGCAGACTAACTGTTAGCTCTAAATAAAAAGCACATCTACGAGTTAAAAGAGCTGCAAATGAAACACAGTACACATGAAGACAGTAAAAAAAAAATGTTTTTAAAAATCAGAGGCGGTTTGCCAGTACGCAAGTTCCAGTACTTACGATTGCAGAGCTAGGCTCCCTGGGATGTGTCGCTTTAATGAGTGGGCGTGGAGGTGCAGGGATGTAAATGGGATGGGAGCTGCCAGTGTACTGCCGGGGCAGCACATAAAAATGGTGGGGGAAATAAGGCTGGGAGAGGGAATTTCGGAGAAGGGAACAAATTTAGCAAATGAAAATGAAACACAAACGCAAAATGTTCTAACAATAAGGGGTTCGGCTCTCACGCGCACACACACGCACACACACACGCGCACACACAACAGAGATACATGCGAACAATCCTATAAAAATGTTGAGATTCAAATAAATAAATAAATAAATAAATAATTGTATAGAAAATCAATAGAAATGATGAAATTAAATCTGACAATGACCTATCAGCAGTTAGAGGAGAAATGGAAAACCTCTCTCCAGACCAGAGAAAATACAAAATACATCCAGAGTTGAAGCGGGACTCGAAGGAGAAGGTCCTCCACATCCATTAAACGGACAGACTGTGATTAGTAACGTCAGGTCGTTCGTCCTACTGCACATCTCTAAACAAGAAGAACTGGTTCAAAAAATAAATAAATAAATAAACGGAACCAACTATGTTTTCCCGCTAACTTGAGAGCCGAGTGAAACAGTCACGTTGAAGACGGCAACATGAACGAATTCGATTTGTTCCTGGCCGTACGGTTCACCGACGAAGGTTGGTTGCGACCTGAATACAATGCTGATAGTCGACAAGATGAACAAAGAAAATTCCACACCGTGACAAAAAGAAAGTGATTTTGATTTGTTGAAGTGATCGTTTCGACTTCTGCGACATAAAAATCACTATTTGTTCTGGAATGGTTTTTAACCAATTAAACGTTTACGTAGGTCAAGAAACAAACCAGCACAAAACCATTAATCAGCGCTTGTATGTGTTGCCTTAATCCTTAACCCTGTCCCCCAAATACCATTCGTACTATTCTAAAGAACCAAAGCAGATCAGATAAAATAGTTTATAAGCTAATATTTATTTAATCAATCACAGGAGGAAGCAACCTGACCCCAGACTGCTGCTCCAACTCATCTACAGCGCTCTGAAGGCTAAGCCTTTGTAGGGACTCTTACCCTGTTGTAATATGGGTGCTGAGGGCCGGCTATGCCGCTGTAGAAGGCACTGTGGGGCTGAGGGGACACACCACTCGCGTTGTATGGGCCGTTGTATGAGGCGGTGGGCGAGCAGGCAGAGGAATGCTGGCTGTAGATGGATGTGGGGCGAACAGCAGGGTCCTGCAGGGGAAGTGTGGGATACGTAACCCCACCCATGTTCATCTGCTCCCGAGCAGCACGAACATCTGTGGAGGAAGGAAGCAGAGCGAGTAGAGAAAATCTAACATCTACTTCAGTCTGTTAACCTTCACGTTCTGTTCTCTTACTTGGCAAGAGATAGATCATTGACTCAGACCATTGTGTACTTTATTTGTAAACGCTATTTGAATTTTCATCTCAGTTATTAGCCATATAAAGAACATTCATGAAAAGAAATGCACAGAAATCCTTCTGCATACTCAGGAATTATTCTGAAAGCAGGTGTGTGTGTGTGTG
Organism: Ameiurus melas; assembly: GCA_012411365.1. NCBI lineage: Eukaryota > Metazoa > Chordata > Actinopteri > Siluriformes > Ictaluridae > Ameiurus > Ameiurus melas. The sequence continues at coordinate 23,280,971 of CM022763.1, read as the reverse complement.
TGTGTGTGTTCATTTAAACATTTACGTTTCACATAAACAGAACGTTAAGGTTAAACCTCAGTCCTGATATTCAATCCTCATGAATCAGGAGGCCAGTAGCAGGTTTCTCACCTGCTATAATCTCTCGGAGCTTAGGGTCCAGGTTGACTGTGCAGGGGAGGAAGGTGCGGATGTCTCGAGCAGCCAGCACTGGGGTGCGAGAGGAAAGGAACACCTCGAAACTCCGCACATCTCCATCTATCTCCAGCAAGGGCTCCACATCTTTAGTGGTGGGAATGTTCTTGGAAATCCTGATACACAGAAAGACATATACACCTATATGGACAAACTAAACAATCTCAGGAAATATAACCTTCAAGTACATTCTAAGCTCACATGGAACTGCTGAAATGGAGATCTTCTTGTAAAACTTTGCAGGCTAGTGTGCAATGTGCAATACCCCTCAAGGAGCTGGCTTTTGCACTCATTGTGGGGGAATTACAGTCAAAATCAAAATTATTCAACCCCCATTAAAAAATCAGGTTTATTGTCAAAAGTTACGGACTTTCGGCTGTTTGCAATGAACAAATCAAACAAAAAGCAATCGAAATAGTTCAACACAATGAATGCTTCAAGTGGTTTCCCCCAAATTCAACTGAAAATGCAACTTATGAACGGCTGCAAGCAGATTTCTGAGAAGGCAGGTTGTGAAAAACCCTCAAGTGACGGCAAAAGACCTGCAGCGACTTGGTGGCAACAGGCACTGAGGTTTGAGTGAGCACAGTAAGGCGTGTACTAAACGCAGAAGGTTTCCATGCCAGAACTCCAAGACGTTCACCATTACTGACCCAAAAGCAGAAGAAAAGTCCCCTCAAAATCATATAAATAATCCACAGAGGTTTTGGGATTCTGTTCTGTGGAGCGATGAAACAAAACTGGAACTTTTCGGCACGATGGATCAGCGGTATGTCTGGAGGAAGAAGAATGAAGAAAGGACACTGTCCACAGTCAAGCATGGTGGTGGCTTGGTGTTGCTCTGGAGCTGCTCTGCATTATCTGGCACTGGAAACCTGCAGTGTGTGGAAGGCAAGATGGATTCGTTGAAGTATCAGGAAATCCTAGGAGAAAACCTCATGCTGTCTGTGAGGAAGCTGAAGCTTGGGCGTCATTGGACCTTCCAACAGGACAACGATCCCAAGCAAACCTCAAATTCCACCAACGCTCGGGTGCAGAAGAAGTCCTGGAAGATTCTACAGTCACCTGTCATCACAGTCACCTGACTTGATCCCCATAGAAAATCTCAGGTGGGATTTGAAGAAGGCGGTTACAGCACACAAACCCAAAAATATTTCTGAACTGGAGGCCATTGCTCATGAGGAACAGGAGAAGATTCCTCAGGAACGCTGCCAGAAGCTCTGCATCTCGTTTGCAGCAGGTCATAACAACAAAAGCATGCTCTAGTAAGTACTAAACATGCTCGCCATGAAGGGGTTGAATAATTTCGAAACTGGAGAAATCATTATAAGTTGCATTTTCAGTCGAATTTGGGGAAACCACTTGAAGCATTCGTTGTGTTGAACTATTTCAACTGCTTTTGTTTTCTTTGTTCAATGCAAACAGCTGAAAGTCTGTAAATTTTTACAATAAACCTGATTTGCAATGGGGGTTGAATCATGTTGATTGCAACTGTAGAAAAGCTTACATCTGTGTGTATAAGGTCCCATAATTCTCCATAGGTCTCAATGATCAAATATAGATAGAGATCTGGCCAAGGGTATGAAACCATTTCTAAAGCATTGCATGTTCCCAAGTGCCCAGTGGGCTTCATTGTTGTGAAATGGAAGAAGTTTGGAACCACCATGACTCTTCCTATAGCTGGCTGTCCGTTCAAAAACGGGCTATAAGGACCTTGACCAAGAACCCAAGATTCCCAAGTCTCTGCAGAAATGTGAGAACCTGCCTTCAAAGCAACCATCTCAGAAATACTCCATCAAACAGCCCTTTATGGTAAAGCGGCTAGATGGTAGCCATTCCTGAGTAAAAGGCATATGACAGTCAAAGTACTCTGAAAGCATGAGGGGAAAAATTGATCTGGTCTGACGAGGGAAATACTGAACCCTTTGGGCTGAACGCCAAGTGCCACGTATGGCAAAAACCAGGTACTGCTAATCAAATGACTATTACGATGAAGCATTGTGGTGGCAGCAATCATGTCATGGGGGTGTTTCTCAGTGGCAGGAACAGGGAGACTGGTCAGAATCAAGGGAAGGTTGAATGTAGCCAAATACAAAGATTTTCTTAAAAAAGCAGCTCAGAGAGGGACAAAAGGTTTCACCTTCACCATGACAACAACCCAAAGCATATAGCCACTGTAAGACTATGCTAGAATGGCTTCAGAACAAGTCTCTGGATGTCCTCGAGTGACCCAGCCAAGGCCCAGACTCCACAGATCTGTGGAGAGACGTAAAGATGGCAGATCACAGAAGCTCCATATCTGATCTGATTGAGCTTGAGCAGATCTGCTAGGAAGAATGTGAGAGACTGGCCAAATTCAGGTGTGCAGAGCTTGTAGAAACTTACACAACTTTCCCAAGGTGCTTCTAACGTAATCCATTTGAAAATAAATGGACAACGCAAATAACATGCAAAAACTAACGGGGTCTGAATGCTTTCTGAACAAATATGTATATTTTAGTGGAAGTCTGTTAACATAGTATTCCATTCTAATCGGCAGTCAGCTAGATATTTATGGATTATACATTTATATATTTAGGAAAGTGTTGGGTTGGGCAGCTGAACCTTTCATAGATGGTTTTGAGTGTGGTCTGTTCGGGAATTCCGTCAGTCTCCTCCAGGTAAAGGATAAGCCATGATGTACGGTAGGGCCACTGCTCAGTCAGGTTGATCCAGGATGCCAGCCGGTCCCAGTTAAACGTGATCTGATTGGCCCTCAGTAGTCGACCTGTGTAAAAGACGCACAGGTTGGTGTACCAGCTACAGTACGTGTAGGGGTTTATATGATAGAAAGACACACAAGACACAGTCTGGCCTGTAGCGCCTACCTGTGACAGACACAATGTTGAGCAGTCTCCTCATGGTCTGAGGGCTGATGTCACTGAACCAGTCCTCAGTCACCAGCAACTTGGACAGGTCAAAGGACGTCTGACGTGTGACTGACCTATGCATCTGACGCCGCCGGTATGTGTCCTAAAAGAGGAAAGCACATGATGCCGAAGAAACTTTCAAGCTTTAAAATGTCACAGTGTAAAAGTACTATTCTCTACTAATAACATGGAAAGATTTCTAAGACTGTAGAAATTACGAGTAATTAGGAGTGTCTTCAGTTGCGTTTGATCATTAATATGTTGCGTGTCCATACACATGTCTTAGGAACTCATTAACTGGCCAAAGTCCCCAAATTGTATCACTTAACGGACCAGCTCCCTTTAAACATTATCTATAGTTTATTGTTTAGCATTTTAACTGCTGACACTGCTGTTTTCAATTTGACTTATTCAATCAAATCTGCTTCAGTCACGGTACTCGGACCACGTGGGTTCTGTGCCGGCGTGTTGTCACAGACTATAGTTGTAATTTGTCATGAGGAGGACACAACAACGGGGTTCACATGGTGCAAGAGGGGCAATTCTGGCACACTCACCCTGCGATTTAAAGTGGTCTTGCTGCCCAGCTTAGCCATTTCCCCAAGACTGTTTTGGGACAGCTTCCTGTCCAGCTCCTCATGCCAACCTGCAAACAGGAAGTGCATAAAGACAAGACGTTCAGGAACAGAACACATAAAATGGTGATTAATCGATTATGAACTTCATCATTAGTTGCAGCCCTTAACCCGACTCACCCTCCGAATTGGCCGTTTCTCCGTTGGCTGGGGCTGGTGCGCACATCTTCTTAGCACTGCTAAGGCCCCGGCTGTTGAGGAAGACGGGCAGGTGTACGATGTTGCGCATGTAATCGTGGCCGTTGATGTTGGAGTCACGCAACACACTGTTCAGGTTCTGGTTGATGGCTTTAATGATAATGTGAGGGTCACTGGCAAAGATAGAGATGAATGGACCTTTGGAGAAAAGCACCCTCACCTGGAGATCAAAAGAATTACAAGAAGATAACGTGATAAAACATTCTGCAACGAAGCACAATGCGCTTCTCTTGGATGAGCGATGAATCAAAATGATTCAACCCTCATTGCAAATCAGGTTTATTCTCAAAATGTACAGACTTTCAACTGTTTGCGATGAACAAATCAAACAAAAAGCGATTGAAATAGTTCAACACAACGCATGCTTCAAGCGGTTTCCCACAAATTCAACTGAAAATGCAACTTCTAATGACTTTTGTTTGATTTGTTCATTGCAAACAGCTCAACGTCCGTAACCTGATGTGCACTGGGGGTTGAATCATTTTGATTGCAACTGTAAACAAATGTTTGTATACATGATGTATATATGTGCACTAAATTGTTGCAATATGTATAGCTAATCATACATTTCAGCATGGTTCTGTTTCATACGAGTAATAAATAAATCTTTTAGGGTTTGTAAGTGTTACTGAGAATGATGCCACACATGCACAAATGCTTTGGAGCATCATGAACACCTCCATAAATCTTTCTTCCAGGTCGGAAAGAAACACTAATAGATTTGTCTTTTTGAGGGGAGAAAAAAAAAAGTGATACAGCAGAGACCTCTGCTGGCTGATAAATGTTCTAGGCTACTGTTCCTCACCGTATCCAACATTTGCAAGACTTTATCTTGCTCACAGGAATCCAGACCATCAATGATGACAACTAGACGAGTTTGATTCTGGGTGAAGCTGTCGATAGTCTTCGCCATTTTAGCCATGAGTTCCACCTCAGTTTTTAACACCTGCAAAAAGTAAAGTCAGAGAACACCGTGTGGAATAAAATGTGCATTTAACAAGCAATTCTTGTATTATAAAGAACCCATAAATTAACATTTCTTCCGCTTTAGTGTAGATCTCGTAGTAGTGTTTCAGAAATGAAAACAAAATCTCAAAAGGTAACCTGAGTCAACACACAATACAGTTTTAAAATGATAAATGTTATTTATTGAAGCAAAAAAAAAGGTTATCCAATACCAACTGGGCCTGTGTGAAAATGTATTTGCCCCCGTAGTTACTAATTCACCAAATCTATAAAGTTTCATTGATCATGGGGATCAGCTGGACTAGACACAACCAAGTCTGATTACTGCAAACCCTGTTCAATCACATCTACACTTACATAGAACTTTCTCAACAGCATGAAGTTGGTTAAAAGTTCTTACGGAGTAAAACACTATGCTAAAGTTGAAAGAAATTCCAGAAATGATGATGAAGAAGGTGATAGAAAGACATCAGTCTGGGAAGGGTTACAAAGCTATTTCAAAGGCTCTGGGACTCCAGAGAACTACAGTGAGAGCCGTTATCTCCAAACGGAAAAACTTGGTACAGTAGTGAACCTTCCCAGAAGTGTCCGACCTTCCAAACTTCCTCCAAGAGCACAGCGACGACTCATCCAGGAAGTCACAAAAGAGCCGAGGACAACATCAAAGGACCTACAGGCCTGTCTTGCATCAGTAAAGTTCACGACTCCACTATCAGAAAAGCACACCTTCATGGTCTTAGTTTTAAGTTGTATGTCATTTGAAGAGCTAAAATGACTTAGTACGAGATATACATAAAAAACAGAAGAAATCCGCAAGCACGTTTTCATAGCACTGTGTACATTCGACGCACTATGCACCCCGTTCTTACACTAAGCACTGTGTCTCGGCTACAGTCAGAACAGTCCGATTTATAAGCAACCAGCTGAGCGTATAAGCTTACGTTATCCAACCGATTATTCAGAATTAACTCGAGTACACGTCGGGTCTGCAGTCCAGTCCATGTCAGATGTCTAAAACTGTACTGGACAACATTCACTGGAGAGGAAAACGTCAAACAAATCAATTCACTTGTTTTCCCAATGCCACACCCCCCTTTTGGTTGACCAAAAAAAAACAAAAAAAAAAAACTGTGTGATATTGTGATATTATGTGCGTTATGTGATGCTGGAATGTATTATTTGGGACGTGTAATTCACTTTATTGTATAACGTTCATATAACAGGCCGGTCTGTTTTGACAGCTAGCGTCTGCTTTAATCTATAATGGAAATGAAATCAAAAACATTCCTCAATCATGTTCAGGAATGCATTCTGTGAGTTACAAGATCAAATTACAAAGGCACAGTGTGTGTGTGTGTGTGTGTGTGTGATGGTGTGCACCCACCTTCATGAAGCCTTCGCTCTTAAGTTTTTGCATCTTGTTAGCGGCACTGTGCAGCCTCTTCCTCTGCGAGTTCAGTACCGAATCGGTCACCTGCCACCATGTCCTGCAGTTCAACAGAAGAGCCAGGCCCACCACGCTCGCCATGGCAACCAGCACCGCGTTCACGGTCTGGTTCTCGCTGTCTACCTTGAAGACAGACAGCAAGGCCATGCCCGTGATGAGGCAACCCAGGATGAAGATGAAGATCACAAAGGACGGGATGCAGCAGGTCTTCTTCCATTTCTTTTTGCCTGGCGTTCCACACAAAAGGCCGTATGAATGTCTGGTAATATTTACAAACGGTATTCGAAGAAGACGACGCCCTTAGCGACGGGCAACGGGCTGGCATTTCTTTACCTTGAGTGTCCTCTGTCTTAAAGACGCGGAAGAGTCTGGATGCCATGAAACCAAACTCTCTCTCACAGGCGTCAGACAGAGTGGCGATCATTTCTGCCATGGAGGTCTCTCCACCAACACTGGACAGCCTGTTATAATCTGTAAACAGGAACCTGGAGACGAAAATTTAGTCAAACGCTAAAGACGTTTACGTAAATGTAAACAGAAACCGAAAGAAAAAATTGTGCTTTATGTTAGTAAACAGGTAAAGTAATTATTTTTCATTTATTTCATTCATATAAATTGTTCAATTACTTGTTCAATTGTGACAAATACTTAATGCATAATAATAATGATGATGAGGATGATGGCAGCATTCAAAATGTTAAGACTGAGATATTAAGATACAGTTGAGAGGCATGACAGTTTAATTACCTGACAGGCAATGCCCGTGTGGTCTGTTCAGGCAGCTCTGGAGGGTTAACAAACATGAGTTTGAGCAGTAGCTCCAAGTAGCCGATGTGGCGAGCGAGCCGAGTGCTGAGAACCCAAGCCCAGTTCCAACTTTCGCCCTCACGCCTGCTCCCAAAGTACACAACCACTGAGGAGGAGGGACAGAGAAAGCAAAGGAAAGCATTAATGCTACATCACCATACAAACTGCTAAAAGAACGAACACGGCAAAGAGACGTAAAGCCAGACGCTGCCTAGACTGCCCTCTTGTGTAACAAAGAGTGCGAATCCTTCTCGAAAGCAAGAAAGTGAGAACAAAAGCATAAAAAAATGAATCCAATTTGATTTATTCTGTTGTTGTTTTTTGTACCAAAGAACAAATAGAGCAGAGCCAGCAGGCTGAGGGAGACAGCAATGGCCAGGTTGGGGTCCACAGTGAAACCGAGGAGCAGAGCCAGACAGCCGCACAGCAAGAGCGACAGGAACACTACGAGCCAAGAGAACTGGAACAGTGGCTCGATCTGCTGGCCCGCAAACGTCTTCATCTCATCTGTCAGAGGGAGAAATTCCGAAAGCATTTACATAAAATATCAGCTCCTGAAATATCAACACAAAACTGCTGCCCACCCCAGCACTCACCCTCTAGTTTCTTGAGCAGGAAGGACTTGCCGCTGCCCCACTGAGCATACAGGCCTACACAGATAGGGGGCTGCATGGTGGGCTCGCTCAGGATGTCAGCCAGAGCACTGCTGTACAGGTCATAGCCCAGCATATCTCCGTCTGTCTCAGTGGGGGACAGGTGTCCTGAGGGGTGTACAATCACAACAGCATATGATAATAGCATACACCTGAATTAAAGCCATCATCAAGTCTAAGGAAATCTAATAAAGATGTACATGGGTTGTATTATATTTGGCAGGTTATTATGAGGTTTAAAAAGAAAAAAAAAGCCCGTCTCACTGTTTGTAGTGAAATAGAGATAGCATTATGTACAACCGAGTAGGACTCACGGGCTCCGAAGATTTGCGTAAGAATGCTTTTTTGGTGAGTGCAGTCGATGTTGTACGGAGTCTCTCCTGCCTTATTGGGCTTGTAAAGCAGGCGGCCATCTTTTGGGTTGCGCAGGAGTAGCTCAGCCAGCCTGCGGCTCCTCCCACGGATGGCGATGTGAAGAGGCGTGTCCCCTCTCTAGCAGAAGGGAGAACACTCGGGATGACTGACCAGCCAGAAACCGTGCCCTCCGTATATTTAGGTTATATACATGACAACGTACGGCTCGCTCTTACCTTATCCACGGCGGACACTTTTGCTCCTTTGTCCAGGAGTAGCTCCACGATTTCAATGTTCCTCATCTTGGTAGCTTTGATCAAGGGAGTCTCAGAATCCTGAAACACGCTGGCACATTAGTACAGATCTTTCTTTTCTTTTTTTATAACAGTGCTTATGAATTAAAGGCACAACTGCTCTTTATGCCACTGTACCTTGGTAGTGGTCTCTGTGTCAGGGTTACATTGCAGAATGTCTCTGACCATGGTGGCATTGCCCTTCTCCACAGCCCAGTACAAAGCTGTCTTATTGTCCTGGTGAAGACAAAAACAAGTATTATAAAAACTAGTTAGAATATAGGATCTATGATGTATCTATTGTTTTATACCCCAAGTCTACTACTACTACTACTACTACTACTACTAATAATAATAATAATAATACTCCTACTATTAATACTACTACTCCTAATACTACTACTAATAATAATAATAATAATAATACTCCTACTCCTAATACTACTACTACTAATAATAATAATAATAATACTCCTAATACTACTACTACTAATAATAATAATAATACTCCTACTACTAATACTACTACTCCTAATACTACTACTACTACTAATAATACTCCTACTACTACTCCTAATACTAATACTCCCACTAATAATAATACTACTACTCCCACTACTACTACTACTACTACTAATAATAATAATAATAATACTCCTAATACTACTACTACTAATAATAATAATAATAATACTCCTACTACTAATACTACTACTCCTAATACTACTACTACTACTACTAATAATACTCCTACTACTACTCCTAATACTAATACTCCCACTAATAATAATACTACTACTCCCACTACTACTACTACTACTACTACTAATAATAATAATAATAATAACACTCCTACTACTAATACTACTCCTACTACTAACACTACTCCCACTAATAATAATAATACTACTACTCCTACTACTAATACTCTTACTAATACTCCTACTACTAATACCACTGCTACTAATACTCCTACTACTACTACTACTACTATTACTAATAATAATAATAATAATAATGATAATAATAAAGGTGTTACCTGTCCTCTGATGTCGATGTCAGCATACTTATGCAGCAGGGCTCTTACAATTTCTACATGGCCACCCCTAACAGCTCCAATCAGCACCGTGTCACCACTCTAAACATTTAATTCAAAGACAACCACATACAGACAAGGTCACACTACATTTGGTGCTTTTCTTTTAAAGGAACAGTACAGCCCAAAATTATACTTACGCAAAATTTCCCCTTAAACACGAGAATAGTTCTGCATAAAAATGATATCATTGTCATTTTGTATTAGATTAAATACAAAATGAAAACAACATTACTGTCAGATAATATTTCTAAAATTATTTGGGAGAAAAAAATGCAAGTTGTATTTTAACTGGAGGCAAGCACTTGATGAGTACTTATGAATACTGCATGATATTAACTGGTAGTTGCACTGTGACAACATTAACTATGAACCCGCATGGCAAAACAACAGAAGCAAACTTTGGACACCACATGTCCCCGTTCTAAACATATGCACACAAGAGCCCACAGCTGATGGTGGACTCACCCTGTCAGGGATGTTGACGTAGGTCCCTGCGTCCAGCAGGTCCTGGACGATCTCGGTGTAGCCCTCCTTGGCTGCGATCATCAGGGCTGTGTTGCCATCTTTATCGGTCATGTTCACATTTGGGTTCCTCTTCAACAGCTCCTTCACAACCTCGGTGTAGCCGCCTTTCACGGCCACGATCAGAGCCGTCATTGAGTTCTGAGCACAACAGAGCAGTGTTAAGGCGATGCTAGATAATCCTCAAATCAAACAAAAAAAAAAGTTTATAAATACCGCAAGCATGACAATGAAGCCTGAAGTGAAGCGGTTCACTTACTGCCCCCTCCTGGTCAACATCAGCACCATTCTCCAGCAGGTGCATCACGCACTCATAGTGGCCCTTCCTGGCAGCCCAGATCAATGGAGTGGTGCCGTACTGAGGGCAAATAAATACACACCCAAATCAGTTGCACAGGTTTAACAGTATAAAACATCCAAACAGGTCCCGTGCTTCTAGCTTAAGCAGGTGACTTCACCTTGTCAGAACAGTTGACTTTCGCTCCTTGCTTTAACAAGATCTTGACGATTTCAGCGTGACCTCTTCCAGCAGCCCAGATGATGGGATATACACTGTACTGCTAAAGAATAGCACAGAATGATTAGTATTCAATTAAAAAAAAAAAAAAAAAACACTGAATAGGAATTTTTCAGCACGGGATCATGACCTGTATTGAATAATTTATATTATATTTGAAAAGCATAGCGCGTTCACTACTTTACCTGGCCTGTGGTGTTGGGATTGGCCGCATTCTCCAGGAGAACCTCTGCAACCTCCACACGACCTTTATATGCAGCCCACATCAGAGCAGTCCAACCTCCCTGAACAAAACCCACACATAACGATCTCAAAACAATTCAAAGCAGCGGCATTCATTTCCTTCCTTGCAATACTGTGGCACTTATCATGCGCATGTATCAGAGGTTAACCGGTGTAATAACATGTGATCGGAATTTAAACGATCGGTCGTTTGGCCTCACATCAAAGAAGAAAATGACGTCGCGACACTAACATTACACCTCAAATTTATAACAACGCTGCGACTCTGATCTCAAAAGCATGCAGGTGCGGTCTCCCGTACCACCCAGAGCTGACCGACGACGCGTCAGACGAACGTCACGGTTAAAATCATGGTGACTGAAATTGTGAAACGGGTTTGCAGATATCTGCGGTATTTGCTACGCTCTGCTTCTGTGGTCCATTCAGTGCCACCGTGGGCAAATTCACCATATTTCCCCCTCGAGACATCGGTTTCAAATGTTTTCGTGATCCGTGAGGTAATTCCGCTCTTCACGCGAGCGAAAAGTACGAGTTAACCGTGTTTATGTGCACGGGCGTGTCTCACCATGTCTCTGTGCTCGATATAAGCGCTGTTCTCCAGAAGCTCTTTCACCACATCCACATGCCCCTCTTTGGCTGCGGAGATCAACGCAGACCAGCAGTCCTATGGGAGGAAAGGAGAGCAGCCGGTCACCATGGAAACTGCAAAGTTGGCCACTGTTGCCACGGAAACAGTGGGGAAAGCAGGCAGTGCATGGAATGCTCTAAAGGTGAGTGTGTACATGTGTGTGTGTGGTTTGTTTTTTTTGTATGCCGCACACCTTTTTACGGAGAAATTGAACCAAAGGTGGACCGAGTCCTACATGGGGTGCATTGACGAATGTTTCTAACACGATGCTGTGTGAACGTTTGCTTACCACATCATCCAGGTTGACATTGGCACCTCTCCTGATGAGCTCTTGGACGATCTCCAAACTGCCCTGCTCTGCAGCCAGCATTAAAGGAGTCTGCCCATTCTGGGAACGACATTCAGACCCACGCCTTAAAAACTGGACTACTCCACGCTATGTTTTGTCGACCTTCGGATCAAGTCAGCTGTTCATGATCTCATTTAAACAGAGCGAGGACATTTGAACTGTTCTGAATAGAAACGTGGAATCTCAGATCAGACATAGAGTTGTTTCTAACACACAATATGAATGTCATTATTTCAAAAACCATGAGGATTCAAGAACGCTTATACTGATCCGGTTAATTCGGGCCGAATTATTCATTAAAAAATAAATAAATAAATAAATAAAAATACACCACAGCTCCAGAGTGAGATCGAATCTCCGTTCACTTACGTCACTGCGACCGTCCACCTCTTTGAACTTATCCAGGTGGGCCTTTATGGCAGCCAGGTTCTCCTCCTCCACATAGCTGAAGAGGTTCTGGATGGCGATCGTGGTCATCTTTATAGACGTAGTGGTGTCCATGATTGCTGCTTAGCACCGCGGCACCCTGGGGCAGAGAAATATCCGGCTTAGGAACACTATGTCCGGGCTAATTTTAAAAGTGACAAAGCACGTGGCATTAACGAATATGGACAATATGGAGATTTAACTCCTAGGACGATCCGCCGATGAGAGCAGAAGCACACGGTTTGAGTCGGAGGGACAGCATGTATCCTTCCCGGCATGATACATGACCTACATCTGAAACGTCAGGAGAATACAGCCTGGTCCAATAGCCAGCCGGTGGATAAATATAACGCCGCTATAACGAGCAGGTCTGTTCTCTCAGCGCCTGGATGAGATAACGGCATGTCTGCTTCCCTCTGCATCTCATCAGTCTCCTGCTCGAACACGTTATACCCCGACGTCTCGCACTCCCAAAACACACAGCTCATCCGACACGGTGCCTTACGTAGGACCGAGGAAGCTGATATTAAACGCAAGCGAAAACCAGACAAACAAGCCTTAATAACAGCCTCGATTTCCAGGCGACAGTCAGACGGGCGCTCGACACACGGCGCATCCGACATGCACGACGACGCCGTATCCATGAACCGGAAAACGACTCGAAGGGATTTTCGACACGTTTTTTTTAAGTTGGTCGAGCGCAGCGTGAACACGTACGAAGACACTCACATGCGACGGAGAGACGAAGAAGCAGCAAAGACACGACGACGGCTGACGACGACGAGGCGACGATCCTCTCCTGTCTCCGAGCACACACCGGACCACGTCTCACCTCACGAGACCCCGAATCCGACGCCGTACTCACCCACGATCCTCTTGTCCTTCGCGTGTATATTTTACGACACTGACGCTTTTCTCTCCACACCCATGCGGTTCGGGCAGTGCGTGTGTGTGTGTGTGTGTGTCTGTGTGTGTGTGTGTGTGTGTGTGTGTGTGTGTGTGTGTGCGAAGGGCATCACATGTTATTCACGACCACTAATCTCCCCGGCACATGCTCTTCCGTTGACAAGAGACGCTGCTTGTCAAGATATACTGAAGCCATTGTTCCGAGTCCTGGCTGTAGAGAACGATCCGATGTGTCGGATCTGTTCTCCAGTCTGGGTTCTCCAGGGATGGTGCACAAGACCTAGGTATATAGATATACCTTCAACACAGCATAGAAAGAGTCCTTGAGGATTCTAGAGGAAGGATTCTTCATCTCAGTGACTATATGGTTCTAAGAAGGATAAATGATGCTATGTAACAATAAAAAAGTCTGACATTTCTGCCACAGAGCTGTAACTAATCCCAGTCGTGTGAAATGTTTTAGATTAGTAAAGGAGCGGATTATTATGCTTACGTGTAGAGTATATACAAATAGAGCGAGTTTATTATTACTGAACACTACTGAGGTTTCGGAAGTCGCGTCTGCGAGACCGGAAACGGCTGTGCTACGACGGCGCTATTGTTTCTCAACCTTACCGTAAAAGACAGAGAGATGTCCCCGGGGTTGAGACCGTTTCCCCGGTGTCCGTGTGTACGGGTTTCTATTCCGTTTTGTTTTATTTTCTGCTCTCCATCTGCAGCCGTCTGAAAGCGCTGCCGGGGGAGCCGCGAGGAGGTCGTCAGAGGGAGCTTCCTGGCTGGGAGCTTGTTGTTGTTGAGCCAATGGCGACGGTGACGTCAGCGGCGCGGTCCGGCGCGGTGTGGGGCGGAGAGAGAGAAGAGGCTGGAAGGCTGTTCTCTCCGCCGTACTGAGTCACACCTCGGTCACGTGGACATTTCAGAACAGCGACATGCTTTATTCGTATTCTTCGCATAGTCACGGCATGGTAGTCATGAGCGGAGAGGGTTAAGGGTTCAAGGGCGCAACAGTGGTAAGCTTGGCAGGGTTTGAACCCCTGACCTTCTGATCAGTAACCCAGTGCTGGGGCGTGAACCCCCGACCTTCTAAATCAGTAACCCAGTGCTGGGGTGTGAACCCCTGACCTTCTGATCAGTAACCCAGTGCTGGGGCTTGAACCCCCGACCTTCTGATCAGTAACCCAGTGCTGGGGCGTGAACCCCCGACCTTCTAAATCAGTAACCCAGTGCTGGGGCTTGAACCCCCGACCTTCTGATCAGTAACCCAGTGCTGGGGTGTGAACCCCCGACCTTCTGATCAGTAACCCAGTGCTGGGGCTTGAACCCCCGACCTTCTGATCAGTATCCCAGTGCTGGGGTGTGAACCCCCGACCTTCTGATCAGTAACCCAGTGCTGGGGCTTGAACCCCCGACCTTCTGATCAGTATCCCAGTGCTGGGGTGTGAACCCCTGACCTTCTGATCAGTAACCCAGTGCTGGGGTGTGAACCCCCCGACCTTCTAAATCAGTAACCCAGTGCTGGGGCTTGAACCCCCGACCTTCTGATCAGTAACCCAGTGCTGGGGCGTGAACCCCCGACCTTCTAAATCAGTAACCCAGTGCTGGGGTGTGAACCCCCGACCTTCTAAATCAGTAACCCAGTGCTGGGGTGTGAACCCCTGACCTTCTGATCAGTAACCCAGTGCTGGGGCTTGAACCCCCGACCTTCTGATCAGTAACCCAGTGCTGGGGCGTGAACCCCCGACCTTCTAAATCAGTAACCCAGTGCTGGGGCTTGAACCCCCGACCTTCTGATCAGTAACCCAGTGCTGGGGTGTGAACCCCTGACCTTCTGATCAGTAAAGCAGAGCCTTGCAGTGCTGGGGCGTGAACCCAGAGCCTTAACCGTCTAGCCACATTATCAGCTACACCAACCGTACTATAGCTGCACGTCGTATGCATACACATACTGACTGTAGCAGTCTCTTATCTACCCTGTTGAAAGGTACTACCAGGACCATGACTGACCTGATATTATCTGTGGTACAGTAGACGTTGTGACATTGTAGTCCATGTTGTGTTGGTGTCCCTGCTGAAAATACTAAATTTATCTGAGCACCTGCCAGATGCCAAGTTGGTCACAGGCCCAGTTGGACAAACTGGTAGACCATCTTTACCGACTACTATGTCCTTTCCCAGCTTCCTAATTTCTTGACTAGGCTGATCCACCAAAACTTAAGAGTGGCAAAAATGTTCTTGACCTGTTCGGGTCAGATTCAGCTAGACTTCAGGCACGGTAGTGTTGTGGGAATTTACAGACAGCTCAATCACTACTGGGTTAAGAATTCAACTAACCAGAAACACCCAGCCACCATCCGTGTTGTGGTTAGAAATGGAATACGATTGACGAACTAGAGGACAAGTAACACAAACGGGGATGTTTTTTTTTTTTTTTTTAAGTATTTATAAAAAAAAGTCTATTTCATATAATTTTTGTTTAGTTTGGTATTAGAGTAGTTTTATTATATACTTTATTTATAATCGACTTTTTTTGTTATTTATTTTTTTTTTTTTTTTTTTTTTTTTTTTTGTTCTTTTTTTTTTTTTTTTTTGTGAGGGGGTGGTTTTGTGGGGGGTGGGGTTGTTGAAGGTTGGGGTTTTGTGTCTGGGCTTTTTTGTGTTTGTTTGTTGGAAATAGGGGGTGTGTGGGGATTGGAGCCCTGTTTATTAAATTGGGTGTTTATGTTATTAAGTTTGTTTTTTGAGGGATAAAATAAATTAAAATATAAATAAAGGTGTGTAATTGTGTGATAATAAAGTGATTTTGTTAAAGTTTTAGTTTGAATAAAAAAAAAAAAAAAAAAAAAGAAAAAAAAAATAATATAATAAAATTAAAAAAAAAAAAAAAAAAAAAAAAAAATAATAATGGATTTTAGATTACCCTTAAACAAAAAATAAAAAAAAAAAAAAAAAAAAAAAAAAAAAAAAAAAAAAAAAAAAAAAAAAAAAAAAAAAATAACACCAAAAAAAACAAAAAACAAAAAAACAAAAAAAAAAAAAAAAAAAAAATATAAAAAAAAAAAGAAATACCTTACAAGCTAAAAAAAAAAAAAAAAAAAAGGGCTGTAAAAATGGTGAAAAGAGCATGTTTAAAAGAGAATTGGTTTTGTGTTGTTCTTTTTTTTTCCTTTTTTTTTTGTGGTGGGTGGGGGGGGGGGGGTGGGGGTGGTGTTGTTTTGGTGTTTTTTTTTTGTTTTGTGTTTGGGTGTGTGTGGGGGGGGTTTAGTGGGTTTTGGTTGTTTTTGTTTTGTAGTGTGGTGTGGGAGGGAAGTTTTTTTGTTTTTTTTGTTTTTTTTTTTTGTTTTTGTGTAGAGATGGGAAAAGGAGAAAAAGGAGAGTAGGGGTTTTTTTGTTAAGTTGGGAAAAAAGATGATGGTTTGGTTTTTTATAAAGTGTTGGGTGTTAGAGTGTTTAAAAAATTGTTTAAAAAAAAAGGGAAAATTTGAAGGTAAAAAATTTTAAAATTTTTTGAAAAAAAATTTAGGTGTAAAAAGGGTGAAAAAAGGTTTAAAAATAGCGCGTATCACATGACTTCTAAACAAAGATCCTTACGAGACAAAAAGAAGAAAAAAATGTTAAAGTGTCGTCTAAAAAGAATCTCCGTAATGTTTAAACTAGTAGCTAAGTATTTTCCAGAGATGTATTCCATTCGATGTGGAAAAGCCGTATGAAGTTGAAACGAAACCCAACCTCTCACTCGCTAAACCCCGCCCACACATACGTGTATTCAGACACTCCTCTCTCTCGCTCTCTCTCTCTCTCTCTCTCTCTCTAAACACGCCCACACACTGGGGGTCTCAACATGGCCAGTACTTTCTGTCAACTGTCAATCACGGTGGAAGAAGTAGATGTCAATCACGGTCTTCTCGGACCTGACGTTTCTCTAGGCCTGGTTAATTTATGATCCTTTGTTTCTTCCTGACCAAGTTTTTTTTTTTTTTTTTTATGACCAGGGGGTCGTGGTGTGTTCCTATCAGTTTGTTTATGATAACGAGTGTCTGTGGGTGTGTTGATGGTTTTAAATACCGTGTTAAGCCATTGTGGTTAAACACAGAAGACAGTCTGCATCTAACTGCTATGATGGCTACACCGCGAACACCCAATATCTCTAGAAGATGGTCCTGCATCATTCCTATAAGAGTGTCTGATGAAAAGCCTGAGGATTTAACATTTGCTCCAAGAAAAAAACAACAATATAGTAATTTGTCAAAAATTCTTCGTGGGGATGACGTTGTGAAGGAACTGTTGTTTAAACCTGAGCAGGGCGTTACCAACTCCAGAGAACCTCTCTTAAGACCGCCCTCATGCTGCGACGATTAAAAAGGGGTGACATGTGTCACAGGCAAACACATATTACGAAGATGTCTCAAGAATCTACATACGAGTGCTACAGCAACACCCCGGAGACAGCTCCGGCTCTGCCTGATGACAACGACAACGCTAGATTCCCACCACCACAAACATACGACAACAGGTGGTTGGATAACTTCTGCAAAGAATTAGGATATCACAACCTAAGTTTCCTAACAACACACCATACGGCATCAGTGGCTTCTTTAACCGCGCCTCGGCCTACATCGGGCGTTGATGACACAGACGGCTGTATTCGATCTGACGCTTTCAAGATTATAAAAGCAACAGTCGTGGTCCTTCTTGAGCATATTATCAACAAAAAACTGAAAGATCTATGCCTGGGTTGCGAAGTGGATCATCCGAGTCAACTTAGACACTCCTGTCTGTTCGAACCTGACGCGTATTTCTTTGACAAATACTTTGAGGAACTATCGCGTGGCCTGCTCAAACCAGGTCTTAAACATTTCATCGCACAAGCATTGAGTCGGTTTGGTTTGCGGGTTAACCCTCAGAGAATTCAAGGATCGGTGGACGCCGTTCTACACGAGTTGCGAGACGAAGTCTACATCGTGCAGAGACTTCACGAGGTCAGAGAGAAACTTGTGGATGTCGGCCGAACAGATCGTCTACGACGTGTGGATAGCTGGAAGGGGTCACAACAACCGTTTGAGATGGGGAATGCAGCGGGCGCTACAGGATTAGCAAAGAGTCTGCTTAAACAACGTATTAGGTGTGAGATGTCCAGTCTGTTGTACAAACGCCTTTACGGACTGTGTCGGTGTGCCCGTAGGTGTAAACGGATGTGGTGTCGACCCGATACGTATAACAAATCTCGTGAATCAGATGAATATTGTGCGAGGTACAGTGTGTGATTGGACTTCTTTGTTACATATGTGTATTGACGCAAGCGAGCCGATTTTGGGATCTATCACAAAAATATTAGATCTTGTGACTGACCGTGGCGAACGTGTTAGAATTGCAGACATTTTATGTCTGTGTACGTATGTGTGTGATGTGTGTGAAATTCTACTGTCGAGAAATGATCAGACGGTTGTCTGTGAAATAATCGATGCATTTATAGCGTATGTGGTTGACAAAAACCCCGTGATTTGTATAAAATTCCTACAATGCCTCGATGATGTTGTGTGACAATGTTTATGATCTTTTACTGAAATAAATAACATGACGTTTAAGAAGACATGTGTTATTCTTTTGTGGTTGTTAAAGTGTCGACATGTCGGAGGATATGAAAAAGTCTATTACACACCTTCAAATGCGGGGGTCTTTTGGTGGTAAAAAGCGTTTAAAAGACGGGTTTAAAAGAAACAGGGGTTCGTTTAACAGACAAACAAGTTTCGGATTGGCTCGCCGCGAGGATGCTACGTTACACACAGAACTGCTCCGTTACATTACAAAAGAAATCGCGTTTTTGTTTATGGTATTGATATGCAGTTTCAGGCAGATCTGGTCGATATGTCTGCCTATGCAAAAAAAAAAAACGACAACGTTCATTTTCTGTTGACGTGCATAGATATGTTTAGTAAATATGCATGGACTCGGGTTTTAAAAAATAAATCCGGTGTCGAGGTGTCTAAAGCTTTCCAATCTATACTGGATGAGGGCAGGGTGCCCTGTAAACTACAGACAGATAATGGGAAAGAATTTTTTAATAAACATTTTCTATAGGTTGTGTGATTATGACGGAGAAGTCATCGATGGTGTTTTTTATGAAGAGGAATTACAAAAAATATTTGTGAACAAAAACAAAACATTTAAAGTGGAGAAAATTTTAGACAAGAAGAAACAAGGTAGAAAAACAATGGTATTGGTTAGATGGCTCGGATGGCCCTCAAAATTCACATCGTGGATTGACCAGAAAGAATTGGTCGATGTACAGACCCCATAAACAGACAAACCCTAGTAGATGTCACACACTCGTGTAAAAACAACCATGACTGCGGGTGGTTTTTATGTAACGCTTCCCTGTAATGCATCAAGAAATGTTTATCCGGAAAATAGTATCTCGTGTTATACAACTCGCCTATCGAAAACTATCAATCTAAAAGGAGAATGGCAAGTCGGGTTAATCGAATTTGAATATCCGATGTCGTGGTATACGTTTAATGAGGAGGATGCTACGTACATTTTCAACTATGGTGAAACAACGAAGACAGACAATCGGGTCACCGAATATAATATTGAAGGCAATATATCAAACGCATCTTACAGGTTAAAGACCGGATATTATGACGACGTCGTTTTTTTGATCAGGGAGATCAACGCGTCCCTGACACCGCGTGCTAGTCTCGGCTATGACCATGTTAAAAATAAAATTTTTCTCAAAGGCCCTCCGAAGACGTCGCTGACATTTTATGGAAAATTGGCCAATATTTTAGGCTTAAAACCGGGGGTTGCTATTGAAACCACGGACCATGCTCTTGAAAGATCTGGCATGACTTATGCTCCTTTTCAGACTGACATTAATGCGGGTTTTTACAGTATGTACATTTATACCGATATCATAGAATACCAGAACGTGGGTGACTTCTACGTACCGTTGCTGAGATGTGTACATATAGAGGGGGAGACCCACAAGAATGTTAGTGTTAGATACGACACCCCACACTACGTATCGGTTAATAAATCGTCCGTCGGTGAGATAACCATACAAGTGAAAGACGATCAAAATCGAGACGTGCGCTTCAGTTACGGGAAGGTGTGTGCCAAGCTGCATTTTAGACCTGTGAAACAATTCGTTTAAATAATAATGTCATATTTCAACAACCACCACACAGACCCTCTGCGTTATGTCCAATACTACCAGAATCAAGCGGGGAATGGGCTCCCCGGTTATGCGGGGGGCGGGGTTATGTATGGAGCCGGTTTAGGTGGCATGTTTAGAGGGCTCTTCAGAATGGCCATTCCTTTGCTAAAACGCGGTTTTAGCATAGCCAAACCACATCTTAAATCGGCTGCAAAAAACATACTAAGCGATGTTGTTAGCAATACGTTATCGCATACGTTTAATAATAACACTCAAGACGGGTCCGGACTAGCCGTGATGGCACGCAGAAGAACGACTAGACCGCCAGGGGTTCGGAGGAGTGGCCAAACGACGAAGAAAAGAAAACATAACCCCAAGAATTCGTCAGTTATAAAACGCAAGCGCAAGAAGACACCGGCGAGCTCTACAGCAAAAAGACCAAAGACCTGCGTGAAAAAAACAATATTTTAGACCATGTCTTTACTACACAACATGTCAGAAGAATGCTTAAAAACCGAACTGGATCTATTCACAGTACCATTAACACAAACCGTTATCGAAAAAAACACGTATATAGAAGTACCACCGTTGTCGGCAATATCAGAAACATCTCCTCTGGAGTTTTTTATAGCGGGGACTGGCGAGGATTATGTGGACCTAAACAACACCCTTGTTTTTTTACGTGTCAAAATCACTAACGCAGACGGCACAGACGTTGCAGACGGGGCCCCCGTGGGGCTTATTAACTACGCCGGAGCCACAATATTTTCACAAGTGGACGTGTCGCTTGGAGACCGTCTCATATCACAAAGTTCCAACATATAGATGCATAATAGAGTGTCTCACCAATTATGGTAAAGACGCTCTTGAAACGCTGTTCTCGGCGGGTCTCTTTTACAAAGACACTGCCGGTCACATGGACGTAACGGATCCCGCT
Source organism: Ameiurus melas (assembly GCA_012411365.1). Classification (NCBI taxonomy): domain Eukaryota; kingdom Metazoa; phylum Chordata; class Actinopteri; order Siluriformes; family Ictaluridae; genus Ameiurus; species Ameiurus melas. Next base: position 23,259,755 of record CM022763.1, on the reverse strand, counting down.
GGTGGTAACAGAGGTTTGACTAAACGAGCTGCGTTTACCAACGCCAGCAACGTTGTTGAACTACTGGCGCCCATTCACAGCGACATATTCTTTCAAGAAAAACTAATGCTTAACGGTGTGGACATTAAAATTCGCATGACGAGGGCGAAAGATGAATTCTGTCTGATGAGGAGTGACGCAGTAGCCTATAAACTAAACATCGTGTCGGCTTCACTGTTTGTGAAAAAAGTGTCTGTGTCACCAGGTGTGAGATTGGGGCCGCGCCGCACACAAGCATTGCTCGCACGCCAGCCAAATACCCCATCGACAGAGTATGTGTGAAAAACTTCTCAATTCCAGTAGGGGCACGTGTTTGTAATCAAGAAAACTTGTTCTTAGGAACTCTGCCAAAATCCATTGTTCTGGCTATGGTTGATAATGACGCGTTTACAGGAGCGTATGATAAAAATCCCTTCGCGTTTAAAAACTACGATCTAGAATTTCTGGCAGTTTATCTGGACGGTCAACAACACCCCGCTAAACCTCTGCAGCCTGAATATGGAAGCGGGTCTGCGGTACGCGAATTTTATCAGTTAGCGCTGGCTTCTGGAAAGCATCTTAAAAATCAGCCTCTAGCTATCGATAGGGAGGATTTCCTACATGGTTATACCCTTTATGCGTTTAATCTCACGCGGACGAAGACTGCAGTCAACACGTGTAAACGTTTCAAGTCTGGGAACATCAGGCTAGAAGCACGTTTTAGACAGCCGCTACCCCGAACGATCAACTTAATTGTTTACGCCATATTCGACAGCATCATCGAAGTGTCAAATCGCAGACAGATCCTGGTTGATTACTATTAATAGGCGTAATGGATACCATCCAGCTTACTGCTATAATGGATAAGATCTCGTGTAATACACATTTTCTCGGAGTACTCCCGTGTGACCACCTACCAAAATCCCCCTTAAGAAAATCACCATCGATGGTAATAATCAACACGCATCCTTCAGGACTCCCGGGTGAACACTGGCTAGCCATCTACATAAACGAGGACGGCGTGGGTTGTTTTTTCGACAGCTTTGGTAATAAACCACACGACAAGCGTTTTCCACAGAATATCAACAACTTTCTAATAAGCAATTCTAGAGTGATCCAACATTCGGCGGTACAAGTCCAAGATTTTTCGGCAGAGACCTGCGGGCAGCATTGTGTGTTTTTTCTCTATCACATGGTAAAGGGGCATGATTATGACCGTGTGTTGAAGATGTATACCGACGATTTTATTAAAAATGACAAGATGGTGTTAGCGTTTATGAAAAAACTCAAACTAAAAAAAGGTAGTTGTAATGAAAATGTTTTCAAATGTATTCATTGTGTTCAGACGGGTGAAATGTTTATGTCTAACGCTAAATTTTTAAAATAAAAACAAAGAATAGAGATTTCTTCTTCTTTTGACTCTTTATTGTTATTGTTATACATACATCACACGTGGCAATACATATAATAACAAAATCACAAACAATAGAAAATTCGTAGATTAAAAACGTAACCACTGACTGGCGTCAAGAACGGGTGATTTAAATACGGGACCGTCTGAATAATTTGATTGTGCCGGGCGTACGTCGAGGAGGTATTTTGTGTTTTTCCCTCTTTAGGCAGGCCGGTTAAAGGCGAAGTCGATTTGGTTTTGAAAGAGTTAATTGCTTGTCTGACATAGGGGTTTGGCACCGTTGAGTATGGTATGTTTTAAGAGGCAAAAGCCTCTAGAAATTCGAGCCATCCGACAGGTCTTCGGGCATCAGATATCTTTTGCGGGCCGTGATGCCTTTAACTAAATCCGAGCATATGTGAGCCAGGAATAGTTCTACCGTTAAACACAAACTCTCCTGAATCGCCCCAAGATGTGACATCTTTCATTTTAGACATCTTATCCAAAATGTAGCGAGCGTTTTTTACACTCCTCTGCGGGATATTCTTCAAAATATCATCCACCACGTTATCTAAATCGTCATGGGGGTTTACGTCGGGTTGTGCAGATGGCTTTTCTTTTTCGGGATGCTCAGTCTGCATGGGTGTCAATGTTAATGTGCTGTTTTCACGGTCCCCTTGTCTAGCGATTGTTAAAAGCGCTGTAAAACGCTTCGTGTACAGTTTCGCTTTTTCATAACTGTCAACGTCAGAGCGGTGCAAAATATTTCTTATAGCTATATCCAGATCGTTCTCCACAATTTGCTGAATAGATTCGCGTGTTGTCCCGGTCTTTAGTTTGTCCAACTGGTGCTGCGGGACTAAAAACAGTTTCTCTGCGTACTCCATTCCCTCTGTTATCTAGAAGCGATCAGGCTGGAGATGAAAGGAATAGCCAGCGCTAAGGAGAGGCGGAAGGCCCCCCTGCTGGTTTATTACACGCCTCTTTCTTTTAACACCGACCGTCTTGTCCGCTACAAATTTGATGACGCTTTTCCTTTTTCTGAGTTTCTGGTATTGTTGATCTGTGAGAGGTATATTACCGTAGAGAACGTTAAGAGCTACTTCACACAACGTCGCAACGAGTTCGTCTGTTGCAGTTTGTAAAATAATCCGTCTTTGTTTGGGTGCTGCTTTTAATAATATTTTTAAAAGCGGCAGGTTTCTACAAAGCCTGGCAGACATCTCGCTATTTTCTTTTCTGGAGATACACCACAGGGTGTGGCGCGAGTAAATCCGTTCTGAGCCGATAGTGTTCGGGCGTTTTTGTTTTATAATCGATCATCAGATACCCGAAAGGCTTGCTGGTTGCGTCTTGATAACATTCCATAAAAAATTTTGCGTTGCCGGGATACATCTGCCTCCCCAGTACACTGACTTGATTAGCGTCTCGGGGATTTTTAAACAACATTAGATAATTTGTGTTTAAACTGATGGTCCTACTGGATTTCCCTTGGCAAAATAAATTCTGCACAATATAAATAGCACTAAGATTTCTATGATGCACGTATTGGGTGAAGACCTTCTCTACCTCGTTGCTCCCGCTGGCCTCTTTCATCAGATCATCGAGGATCAACAAATTAACCGTGTCGGCCGGAAACAGAGCATCATCATTCAGAGTCTGTGGTAATCCTTCAACAAACTTTATTTTGTACATTTTCAGCAATTCATCATACAACGGTTGCCAGCAATCATAAATATACACAATATTTTCAATTTTTTAGAAATCAAGCGTACAGCATTTTGCAACAACATTTTTACAAAATATGACTTCCCGAGTTTGAAGGGCCGCTTATCACACATGAAAAGAGGTTGTTTGCAATCTGAAATCAAAACCCTCTGTGTCTCGCACACCCTATGTCCAAAAAGATTGTCAGAAGCCATATGGGATCGTTGTGAAATCTGGGAGCAGCAGCGCTTTGTTGTACACAACCTTAAACTTTTTAACAACTGACCTGTTGTGTAGGGTGAATTGTTTTTTATTACGCACAATGGTGTCTGTGTATGCCAGTATATGACGACTATTATCAGCCCCCACGACGTAGTGATCGACAAGTCCGATCAGTGTGTCTAATCTAATGGCTTTTGAATTTACAGCGTTGAGCGTGACGCCTTTGGCTTTCATGCATACATTACCCTTCGCAGTGCGGTAGCCGTATGTTTTTGGACCGCCTGAGCAAAATTCTACAATATGATCGCCAGCACCAACCTCGTCGGTTAAATTACCGAGATAGGGCCCCAACGGTGGATCCCAGTCACCCTCTCTATATGTAAAGATCACACTGTCTGTGTCGCTGTACAGTAACCTGTCACCCAATTTGTCCATTAATTCGTAAAGTTCTAGACGGGCATGAGCTGTTGTGAAAGCCCCGAGAAAGATGTTGATGTCGCGAGTCTGACCCCCTTTCCCATCCGCATAACACCACTGAATTAGAGCCACGCTGTCTGAAACGAAGGAAAAGTGTTTAACGTCATACCCGTCCCCAAATATGTGCTGGGTAAATTGTTCCGGGTCCGAAATTAACTCTGTACACGGCAAGTTTTCACGCATGGAGGAAACGACCCCAAAGAGAGTTCAGCAGTAGCTTGTTAATAGAACGCGCCGTGCGGGGTTGCTAATTATCTTATCGGCGTCCATCTTAATCCCCTCTTTCTCAAAGTAGTCTGAGATGTAGGACTCCTTGTCTGCGTCTGTCACGACGTGTGCGGGGAAACCGCTGGCCTCTTGTTTGTATTGTAAAAATGTTTTAACATAATCACAAAACAAAGTCTCTGACCGTTGTGGAAAATGCCACACCTCGTCCACTTTCGTCACGACATAGCCCTTTTCCACACCTTTCAACAGCTCTATGCTGACCCAACACCCTGAAATAGCTCTTTCCTCATCAGTATGACCACAAGGGTCTGTCTGATTCTGATGTTCGGCGCATGTACGACAAAGCGGAAACATAAGCTTACCACCGGTCCTATAGGGAAGGACGGGGTGAAGCAGTTTTCGTGGCGGTAGTACCGTGGCCTTGACAAAACCATAATAATTTTCAAGAGGTTCAAAATCCTTGAAGATTATTTGCGGATGCCCTATGGGGTAACATTTTTTTGCCTGGCAAAAGGGGTACAAGCTTGTAAAGTCGACATATCGTATTTTTTCACCATTGTCGGCTTTGTGATACAGTTTGTACGCGTTAGTACGACCACCAAATAGGGCGTCGCGCGGTTTAAGTCTTTCGGGATGTGTGTAAGTGGACATAAACGCCATTACAGAGACATCGGTCTTTTTAGCATCATTCCAAGTACATTCCCACATCACCTCAACATCGAGACCGTACGCCTTTTCCAAAATTTCGACCTTATCATCGAACTGTCTTCTGAGCAATCCGTAGGGCACTTTTGATAACGGATGTAAGTGATTTGGGTTATAACGACATTCATGACCGTGACACATGCATCCGTTGAATTCGAAAGCGTATTTGACACCATCCTTTTCATAATAACCGTCGAGATGGTATTTTCCAATCACCATCTCTCCATGATTTAAAGCATGCCGAATGTTCACGCAGCGTGTTGTTTTGACATATTCAAGCCATTCGATGGAGACGGTTGAGTACGTTTTGTTCTGACTTGTGTATGCATTGTTATGGGTCAGAGCTAGGGTGTCTTTTGGTAGGTAGTGGGTTTTATACACGGCCATACAGCACGCTGCTAATGTTGTATATCTGAACGGGTCGAGTTTGGTGCACTGTATGAATTCGTCACGGTACTTCATGCACGCCTCGCGGAGCAAAACGACATCGTTCTTGCCGTACATGGCGAGCTCTTTTTTTAAATCAAACACCTTACCCGACACCGTGACATACCACTCATCAAACAGAGCCCTCTCTTTGTCAGACATTGTCTCATAGCCGTAGAAATGCTTGTCAGGGTATGGGCCTACGTAGTCTTCATTTTCTATTCTATTGAACAGATGTGGAAAATGACCTTTCTCAGTACAGGTTAGATTTACGCGGCGGATGTCCTGGACAGACGCGTAGGGATGAACGAGTAACTATCAATGAAACGTTGCTTGAATGTCTTATCATACATTAAAATGATCCGACATCCTTGCATGGTAATTTGGAGTGTTAGCCCTGCTTTTGCAAAATATTCCAATAGTATAAAATTGTCGAGAACCTGAGCGTTGTAAGCGGCCCATGTGAAGTTCTGATAATGAGGCTGTCTAAACTTTTTAACAAGTTGGTCTATACAGTCTGCACCAGCCGCTGTGAACTCTTCCCCTTTTAAACGTATCGCGCATACGAAATTTGCAACGTGTTTACCGTCTGTGTGTTGTGTCTCAAAATCGTAGTATATGTATTTGTCGCTAGGTGGCTCCAATTTTATCGGTTGTATGAAACATTGGTGTACTCCGTCATTAACCAACTCAGCTTTACACTGGATACAGTGTTCTGCAGGAACTACCTGTTTTTGGAGCGGATCCGTTGGCGTGATATCTCCTATTACATTTCTGACAGTATTTAGTGACATCACACTGAGCGTACTGTTGCCCTGTCTGTATTTGTTTATGTTCTTTATAACAGTAGGCTGATCTGCAGTACCGCAAACAATCGTGACATTGCCTCGTTTGCCGGGTTTATTTATGACAATCAGGTGCGTTACATACGCGCAAACGTATTTACACCGATGATCTCTACGGCTAGTAAAACCCTGGTAACAGTAATCGCACACGTATGGTGTACCAATGAAGGCTTTTAGGTTCTTAATCAAGAAATAATGTTCGTTGTGTAGATACAAGAACACTGTCTTATTATGAGGCTCGTCGTTGTTCGTAAAGTGTTCCAACAGACCAGAACATGTTCTGTGGAATACCACTATTTTAACATGTAACAACCGTTCAAACCGTATGATGTCATTAAACCCAATCTTTTGTTATACGGATACCCCGCAGTTTTCTGTACAGACGGCGGCTAACGACTCAAGTTCGGTTTACGATGGCGTGTGCGGTGTAGAAAATGGGCCAGACAGATCGCAAAACACAGATTGTTAGATACGTTGTTGGGGCAAAACAGGTTCATTCTGTTTCTGGAAATTACCTCGTTATGAGCTAAATCGCGTATCTTTCGATAAGCACCACCGTGTTTACCGCGAGCTATAGATACGTTCAGATCTAGACATTCATCAGCCCGAACGTCAGAATTACTTTGCATAATGTTCTCAAGTTGTTGTGTGAATATGTGCAAATCGTAATCGTTATCAGGTGACAAGACCGCATTAACATCAGAGGGTAGACTAGGGCCTCTCAAGGTAATGTTGATTAATCCCCCATCGCCGGCCAGCAGTCTGGAAAACGACACTATTTCAGACATTAAGTCCTGTAGGAATATAGTGTAAGCTGCCAGATCTGGTGCTGTTATCACACGCATGTTTATACGCCGCCGTATCTCTAATCCGTTAAATCGGGGTCTCGGTACCACCGTATAACCACCAACAGACCCTCCTTCTCTTACGATAGATTCAATAGCGTCTTCGGATAACCCAAAACTCGGATCCGATGGATTAAACGAACGGCTGTCTGACCCCCACCCCACCTGCTGTGAATTTGAATCGTTGTCTAACGACGAATCAGAATCTCTGTCTAACAACGAGTTTGAATCGCTGTCTAACAACGAGTTTGAATCGCTGTCTAAAAACGAATTAGGCGTTGTTTCTGTTTGAGCCTCAACCATTGATCGAACGCTGTTTAATAAGTCCAAAAGAGTATCGGTTGTAGACTGCTGTCTATTCAAATTCTCCATTGTCCGAATTAAACCCTGTAATGTCTCTGTATTACAATGCTGTTCAAAATCAAACAGATCATCGTCGTGAAATCTTCTAAATTTATTTGCTGCTCCCAGATTACATGGATTTTCACCACACCTTTTTGACATTTTTAAAGATTTTTTAATTGATACAAAAGCTGGTAAAAATAAAACACACCGTAAATACAGGCTTGATCCGACAAATAAACACACACACACACACACTGCACGCAGATGTATAAACGCGTAATGTACAACTCACCCGGGTTACTTGTTTTTAACAATATGTACAAGTTGTTTTAACAACGCCGTCGTCAGGTTTTGGTTGTAATTAAGGCTCTGGATTTGACGCTTCAGGCGTTTCTGGTTTGCTATGATGTGGTTATGTTCGATGGTTTGATTTTTTAATATGTCCATAACATTCGATGTTGAAGACGCTGATTCCTCTCTATAGTGTCCAGCGGTTCGGTCAAAAGTTCTGGGTCTCTTTCACTGTCTATAACAACCGTATTCCCGCGAACAAAAGCTTCTTGGTTTGGAGGCAGGTCGTCATAAACGTCTGCTCCAGGGTCCGTGGAAAATACACATGAATCCCACGCGTCCAGCAAGTCCTGATTCCATTCCAAACAATCGTCTATAGTGTTTTGTTCAGTGGCACTTTGTTCCTTCACAACTGACTCTGTTGGAAAAACATTTGCTTAGGGTATCGTTTCGAAATAGTATGATGAAACATACTTTTAAAAATAAATATATACACATATAACAAACATGATGCATACCGGCAGTCGATCGTGGGGGAGATCTTGATCGTTTACGTTTAGACGCATCGACATCCTCTCTGTGTACCTGAGCGACTGTTTTTCGCTTGTCCTTTCCGGAGCTCGTTGGTTCGCGATCTTCAGAAGACCTCGCAGCACTATTTTTGAACTCGGGTGCTCCGATCTTGTTTACAAGGTTTGACAAGCCTTGAACAGCAAAAACAAACGAACACAACTCATGAGAAAACATCTTAAACATGTCATACATATAGCTATTTATCCCTTTCATACCCAAGACAGGATTTTCCACTCTGACACGGCGGGCTTCTACGCTCGACCCTTTGTGTAAAATAAAGTAAAATCATTATACATATACAAAATACATCATACGTAACATCGAATACTTATAAATAATAACAACGTACGTACCGCTTGCCTTGTTCAGAAACCTGATTTCGTCTACGATGTCCGGGATAGACACAATTTCGGCATCACCTGCAGCGTTAGATACCTGGTTTATCCACCACAATAACACCATAAATTCGTTTATAAATAAAAACATTCTTAACAATGTGTAATAATAATAATAATAACAACAATAATAATAATAAAACAAAACACTTACTGTTACGATAGACGGCCATCTCCTCTTTGAAGTATTCTTCAAAATAAAATAAAAATCTTTAGCGATGAGTTAAAATGAGAATCGACGATTCACCTGAAATTTCACAGCGCTCTGTCACACAACAGAGATCTTAGAGACTTCTGCGTAACTGACCCTACTTTTTTAAACATAAGGTATACCTGTTGTAGGGGTGTGTTGTAAACAATTAACACCCCCACAGACACTCATTATCATAAACAAACTGATAGGAACACACCACGACCCCCCTGGTCATAAAAAAAAAAAAAAAAAAACTTGGTCAGGAAGAAACAAAGGATCATAAATTAACCAGGCCTAGAGAAACGTCAGGTCCGAGAAGACCGTGATTGACATCTACTTCTTCCACCGTGATTGACAGTTGACAGAAAGTACTGGCCATGTTGAGACCCCCAGTGTGTGGGCGTGTTTAGAGAGAGAGAGAGAGAGAGAGAAGAGCGAGAGAGAGGAGTGTCTGAATACACGTATGTGTGGGCGGGGTTTAGCGAGTGAGAGGTTGGGTTTCGTTTCAACTTCATACGGCTTTTCCACATCGAATGGAATACATCTCTGGAAAATACTTAGCTACTAGTTTAAACATTACGGAGATTCTTTTAGACGACACTTTAACATTTTTTCCTCGTAAGGATCTTTGTTTAGAAGTCATGTGATACGCGCTATTCTTTTTAAACTGCTCTTTTCACCATTTTTTACAGCCTAAAGTTTTATGTGTTTTTGGATACCTGGTAATGCGGATTCTTTTTAAACAGATCTTTTAATACTTTTTTCCTCGTAAGGATCTTTGTTTAGAATTCGTGTGATACGCGCTATTCTTTTTAAACACATTCTTTTTTAAACTTTGCTTTAACTCCTAAACTTTTTATTCAATGGTAAGCAGGGATCCTTAAAAACCTAATCATCATTTGTTTTCATCATTTTCACAAAATAAATATTCTAATCCTATTCTATTCCTATTCCTTTTCTAACATTGTCTTTACACAAACGAAATAAAGTCACACAGTAACACAAGCATATCCCCATATTAAAAACATTTATTTATTTTCAGACGTATTTCACCCCGCCAAAAAAACCAAACTCATTAACATAAACCCCCCGTTTTGCTGGAAGGGGGCTATTCCCCCACACACCCCCTCTCCCCCAATGTCCAGACACAAAGGAGCCAGATTGATTAGCTGATACCACCGATAAGGGGTACCCCCTCACCCCCCTCACCACCCCTCCGACGACCTGTCAATCAGGGAAGGACAGGGGGTCATAAATTACCAGCACAGAGGGTCATAAATCATCACTTTGACAGAAAGTGTATGATATAACTACTCGCTAGGATGGTTACTGTTCATTGATGGACAGAGTAAACGCCTAGCAACGGATGGGGTGAATTGTATGCTTAGAAAATGCACCTATGTGTAGATGGCTACTGTAGAATGAAATGGCCAATGAATTTAGCTACAAAGGTGTACCTAATATATTGGACACTGAGATGAGCACGTCAAAAGACTACGCTATAGTACTGTAGGTTACCACCATAGTAGTGTCCATAGAAGGCAATATGGCAAAAAAAAAAAAACAAGTCCATGAATTTAAATTCCATCTTCTTAGGAAATCCAGTTCATTGACTTCAGCTCTACATGCCATGCAATAATACGGCAACAAACAAAGCAGGGAATCTGAGCCTACCTGGCCTAAACACTGTAACTTCACCCTTAATTTCCTGAAAGACCTCAGGTAATCAGGAGCAGCAACAACCCAGTGCTTTCTGGAGCTGTGTGATGTTCACTCTGCTGAGTCATGACTCCAAAGTCCCAGTCTAACCACCTCATAACGTTCACCAATTACAAGTCAGCATACAGAGACGAGGCAGAGCGGCCTACGGACTAGTGAAGAAACCATAATCCTTCTCTTAATGTGAACAAAACAAGAGATGGTCGTTGACTTAAGGAGGACCCACTATGAGTACTCTTCTTTACACAACAGCTTTCTGTGAAAGCTGAGGAGAGCATTCTCATTACATTCTTTGGAGACTATAGGTCTGTTACCACTCTAAGAAACTTATGCATTAACATCAGAGAAGACTAGCCTGATTTTGTTACTGGGCATTTTAAAGAATGTCTTTCTCTGTGAATATTGCATTTGAGCATTCAGGCAACATGGACAGCACCACCCTCATTGGGCTCATCTCTGAGGGGGATGAGTCTGCCTACAGGTGTTAGACCTGGTGCAGTCAGAACAACCTGGAGCTCAATGAGTGATAGACTTCAGGAAGAACCCAGCCCGACCTGCCCCCATCATCCAGTGCGACTCCCCAGTTGATACTGTGGACTCTTTCCGCTTCCTGGTAACCATCATCACCCAGGACCTCAAGTGGGTGACCTCAACTCTGATATAAAAAACAAAAAGCACCCCAGAGGATGTACTTCCGGCGGCAGCTGAAGAAGTTCAACCTACCACAGACGATGATGGTGCACTTCGACACTTCCATCATACTCATGAGATCATACTAACCTCCTACATCACTATCTGGTACACTGCTGCCACTGCCAAGGATAAGAAAGATAAGACACCTTCTGAGAAGGTGATTGGCTGCAATCTGCCACTCCTTCATGACCCGTACACTTCCCGGACCCTGAAGTGGACAGTTAAGATTGTGGCTGACCCCTAATAAGACAACCCTAATAAGATAAACGCCTTGTAATAAACGCAAGCTTCCGCGAAGTACAAGTTCACAGCAAGTGTATGGCTTTGAGCCAAGTTCAAACGAGACGGTAACAAATAACACATAAATGCGACATTTAAGGGATAACGTACATTCATACGACTAATACATGGCTTTTCAAATAATTACGGTTACATTACATAGCGATTTGCAAATGAATGTCTTTAAATTTGACCTGTTCTTTATTATTTTACAACCCACCGTGGCCTAAAAAAAAACAACAACAATCGTCCGATGCAAATACCGAAGTCCTCCGATTTCATTTTCAATACGATCGATAGCTATAACCGAGACGCAACTTTAATGTTAACGTTATTACATTTATGCTGTTAATTTTATTGGTTTTTTTTGTTGCTTTTGAGATATAAAACCAGTTTAAATGATTTCAGTGTGTGTATCAGTACTTTTGGGACCTTTTCAGCACATTTTAACAATACTGTACATTCTGCTATGTCTTTGTTCGGTTGCTTGCTAGGTCTTTGCTCGACCAGCAGAACGTGTACCGGATCATGGATTCTTTACAACAGTGAATGGAGAGTAAAGGGCAGATGCTGAACTATTTCACTTGAACAACACTGTTCTGATAAGTGTAACTGGATTTTGTGTTCTGTACAACGTATCATACTGTAACGACAAATGATAACAGATTTCTCAACACCAGATAAGAGTCCTTACTCGTGCTAAAAGTTCAGCACACGTTACGCACATACAAAAGAATACGTGGTCCCACTGTGTTCAGATTCTCATTCTCAACGTGCGAGATCATTCAGTATCGCTTAAGACCTTCATTACGGCACTTCCTTCTTCCATGTTAAGAGTCCACTTAAAACGTACCTTTTCTCCCAACACTTTCCATTTCTTCTTCCTTCTAGTGGTTTCTCTTGTGTGTTAGACAGGTTGGAACATTATTATTATTATTATTATTATCCATCCATCCATTTTCCATACCACTTATCTTACACAGGGTCGTGGGGAGCCTGGAGACTATCCCAGGGAACTCGAGTCGGGGCACAAGGCAGGGGACACCCTGGATGAGGTGTCAACCCCAGTACAATCACACACACCACGGACAATTTGGAAATGCCAATCAGCCTACAGTGCACGTCCTGGGTCTGGGTGAGGAAATTCCAGAAGCACGGGGAGAACATGCAAACTCTGTGCACACAGGGCAGAGGTGTGACTTGAACCCCCAACCCCGGAGACGTGAGGCAAAAATGCTAACCACAAAGCCATCATGGCACCTTCTTCTTCTTCTTCTTATTATTATTAGATAAGACGTTATTATATGTGAGAGTGATAATAGACAATAGACACACCACGTGTATAGTTACAAAAAGGTTCATATTTAATCACCACATTTACAAAGTTGGGCTTTGCATCACTGGGCAAACATTTCTTATGTTTTCGTTGCAGACTAACTCTGATATATTAATGATCTTTAGAAATCGTCTTTCGAGCACACGTATTTAAAATGGAATGTGTTGAAAATGTCTTAAAGCTCCATGAAGAATAATGAGGCTGCAGTGATTTATAATTTTTTTTTTTTTTTTTTTGCAACAAGGAAAATCATCTTAAGATATGCAACCTCATGCATCAAAGGATCGTAGGGCGTACTAAACTAAAGATAACATGCCATGGACTGAAGAACCTCATTAGGCGATTGGGTTCAAATCTCCAATTCAACTTTTACTGTGTCCTTGACGAGATTCAAAGGCTCGTCGTCAGAGGAGCCGAATTCAGGAGAGTAAAAGATGAATCGGAAAATAATGACTATTTGCAAACCGACATCGGTGCAGTGCCAACCTGTTGTCTGAAGTGCTTCTGCTTTTCCCCTTTCAAATCATTTTCCCACAACGGGTATTTTTTTTTATTATCGTCATACAACTCTCCAAGTGTTCGTTTGCTTTCGGTAACAGTGGCACGGTCTCCTGCAAATTGATGCAGCCTGCATGTCACAACATCAACTCCTACAACAGTGATGGCGAGGTTAAAGGAAAGTATGCAGAATTCAATACATCAGAGTTTCCTTAGCGTTCCATCCTAACACTGCCGGACACATTCCAACCCATCCCCTGCAGCCAATGAGTTCTGGTACCAGTGTTTTGAGCCCAGATTAGTTTCACGACCCACTGGACGAGTCTAGACAGGGGCTAGTTTGTATGTTTGTTGGTTTATAAGGTTCATTCGCCGACTCTCCTGACGCAAGGTTTTACAGTAGGAGTGTCGGCCGTCGAGTGTGCTGAAGTGGGGGTGTGGTTTCTTGGCTCATGTGGTTTTGGGTTTCTGGCTGTCTGAAGAGGCGGTTCTGGTGGAAATTAAGCTGTGCTGCTCCTTCAGGCGCAGATGTCGAGGTTTCACCGGCAGAGCTATGGCCAATAACACACAGCCTATATGCACGGAAAAGTACCAAGACCTGAAAGCAGAGGGAAGACAAAAAGAGGATGAGACAGAAAGAGAACGTGAAGGCTGATTGCTCACAAAAATGCTTTATAGAACAATATTCAACAATCAGTCAGTCTGCATACCTTCAGAACAAAATAAAGATGGAGAACCTGACCCATTTAAGGCTCAAACGCAAAATGTAAGATGGTTTGTTTCTTTTATTTTTATATATATATATATATATATATATATATATATATATATATATATATATATATATATATATATATATATATATATATATATATATATATATATATAAAATCCATATCCATCCATCCATCTTCTATACCGCTTAAGCTTTTCAGGGTCACAGAGAACCTGGAGCCTATCCCAGGAAGCATGGGGTACACCCTGGACAGAGTACCAGTCCATCGCAGGGCACAATCACATACACACTCAGACACCCATTCATACACTACGGACACTTTAGACACACCAATCAACCTACCATGCATGTCTTTGGACTGGGGGAGGAAACCAGAGTACCCGGAGGAAACCCCCGCAGCACGGGGAGAACATGCTAACTCCTCACACACAGGGTCACGGTGGGAATCGAACCCCCGACCCTGGAGGTGTGAGGCGAACGTGCTAACCACCGTGCACCACATGTATTTATTTCAAATAAAAGTGTGCGTTTCTTTTAAATGCTATTTCAATGCTAAAAATCCAGAACAATATTTCCAAAACGTGACAAACATCAAATTTATATTTCTCTCACTTTGTGCTTTTATGAATAGAACTGAAGAGCAGGAATCACTACATGGCCTAGTAATCATGTCTGATCATTGTGTCTTTCTCTGTTAAAAAACCTCATCTCTGCCCCATTTATTATTATTATTAATAATAATAATAATAATAATAATAATAATGATAATAATCTGTGGAATACACAGTGATCACATACAAAACCTTTTTGTACAAAATGGGATAAGACTTCAAAGCCTGCGCTTGTGGTCAGATACAAATGCCTTCTTTTGTGTATAATTAAATCCCCATAATATTACTTAAAACCCAACAGCAGCACTGTGTTTAGTACAAGTGTCACAGTGTATAGTGTTTTAGTCATACCTGTAGAATTTGAGTGAAGGACCCACAGACAGCAGCACGAACGGCACCACGGTATAACAAATGGCTATCTGTGTGCTCGCCCACGTAATGACATCATAGATCTGCTTGTGTGCTGGCGAACCCAAAAAGTACGGTCTCACGTTGTGTCTCACCTAGACAGGGAAGCATGAACGGAGAAGGTCAGAAATAAAAACACAAATTAAAAAGAAAAAAAAAATTTGAAAAAAAGAAAAATAGGTAAGAAGGGAATCGCTATATTCAATTAGATTTATTTGTATAGCGCTTTTAACAATGCACATTGTCCCAAAGCAGCTTTTTCAGAAATACAGCAATTCTGGATATAAAGTTTAAACTTACAAATCTATCCCTTTAAAAACATAAATGAAATAAAAAAAAGTTTCCTCTGTTTAAAAATCTAATTAACTAATCAATCACAAGACCTCTTTAGAATTGATCCATCCCTTCCCAGACTGATGTCTTTCAATCACCTTGTTCATCATCATTTTCTTTCAACTTTAGCATAGTGTGTTACTCCGTTAGAACTTTTAACCTACTTCATGCTGTTGAGAAAGTTCTATGTAAGTGTAGATGTGATTGAACAGGGTTTGCAGTAATCAGACCTGGTTGTGTCTAGTCCAGCTGATCCCCATTGTGAATGCAGCTTCATAGATTTGGGGAATTAGTAACTACGGGGGCAAATACATTTTCACACAGGCCCAGTTGGTATTGGAGAACTTTTTTGCTTCGATAAATAATATTTATCATTTAAAATCTGTATAGTGTGTTTACTCAGGTTGTCTTTGTTTTATCTGAGATTTTGTTTGAATTTTTGAAACACTTTATTACGAGATCTACACAAAAGCGGAAGAAATCAAACACTTTTTCACCGCACTGTAGAAGTTCTGCTTACAGGCAACAAATGCCTCAAACGACATCTTTAAACTTCGCCTGACACGAGTTTTATATCAAGATAGACAATGGGCTCATTGTGCTCTACCGAGCCTTCTATCCATCTTACTTAATTGTTAACCGCCTGACAGGCACCACAGTAACTACTTAAGGGGATCAATCTCCTTCCTGTGCTCTGTCTTCAGTGACCCTCTGCAGTCTGATCTCCTCCATGTAGAGGAAGAGCAATGGACTGTAGTCGGTTATTCAATTAGCACAAAGTTTAAAGAGATTTGAGGCTTTAGCTGGGAATAAATGTATACAAACGTAAAGATGCACCGGATCTCAATTCTTTTTACTTCTTACAGCACTGAACAACGCTACGGAATCTGTCGAAAATCAAAGAATGCAATTTCAATTAACAAAAACAAAACATCACGTTGGAAAAAAGTAAGTGCACCCCTACAATCCATAAAGTTTCAAAATGTTCGCTTGTCCAAATACGTCAAGGGAAAAAAAAAAAAGCCAACAAAGTCCTTGGGGTGTACTTATTTTCACACACTCGTTTGGTCTTGCTACCCTTGTGAGGACCTTGCGTTGATTGTAATTATTATTGTAGCTAATGAATGCCATGCTAAATATACACTTATATATATACACACCTAAATTGATCTTAGTGCACATTTGTACGAGTTTGTTTTCGACCTCTTTACAGGTCATGACCTTGCCTCAGTGCTCCACGAGGAAAACAACGGAGTCTCAGACGAGAACGGACAGCCATACAGATGTGATACGGAAAGACATACAGATGTGATACGGACCTCCTCTTAGCAGCGACTCTTTCAAGTTCTGTTGCTTACAAACGAACTAAATGTGAATTCCGATTAAGATTCTGTTCCGCCGTTTCAGGGGCTACTCCGTTCCAGATAGGCGGATCAGTACTAAATAATCTTAGACGTCAGCATTGTTTTTGTGCGGTGTGCTGTGAAGAGGCTCCTCACCGCCCTGGCTGCCAGCGTGACGACGATGCCAGTGAGAAAGGTGAGGTAGTAGCCTGGGTAAGCTCCATGCCACATTGCTGAGAGGATGAAGGTGGCAGCTGTAGGGTTGTAAGGACAGCGCTCGTAACACACCCTGCACAGGAAATACAACAGGCTAGCCTCCATAAACTTTACATATGTAATAATAATAATAATAATAATAATAATAATAATTGCCTCTAACAAGAGGAGTACACTGTATGCAATGCATAAATCCTGCCCAAAAACACAGCCTACCTGCACACCCTTCTCCTAAATTTGACCTGGGGGTTACTGACAATATTTTTGCATCCTCAATAATAATCATCGTTAGTTCTGTTAATTATTGCACATATTGGCATTTATATTACAAAAGTCCTGCTGCAACGTCAATGCCATGGTCCACCAGTAGATGGCACTCTTCAAAACAGATCATTATTCTATGCATTCAGGTCTAAGGTGGTTTTCACACCGGGCATGTTTGCTGCGGTCCGAATCCGAGTGCGATTGTTCCCGGAGCCTGCTGCAGAGTTGGTCTGGTTTCAGATCAGATTCACTCGAATTCTAGTGAATCCCTTTGCGTAGCGTTCATCTTGTGTCATCAAAAACACGCATAGAGAACACGTGACTCAGCATTTTGTTGTTGTTGACAGACTAAACTGTCGGTGTGAAAGCCCCCAAAGTCTAGTTTCACATAACGTGAGTCACATATGTTAACCATGCATAGTACATATCTTGGAAGACGCTTCACGGGGTGAAAAGGCGACATTTTATACACTATAAACATTGAGGATCGAAAGACCACACGGAAAATCTGAGATTTTCTTTTTTCATCTAATATTGGAACTAAACAGAAATGGTTTGGAGTTTAAAATGGTTTCAAACAGACAAAGGAAATGTTTAATATCTAGAAGAATATATTCAAGACAATGCACTGTTTAGGTCACTATTTTAATTTAAGCAAATTTATTCCGCTAACCATGTTAAATTATTTGCATAAAAGTTCAGATTTTCCTTGAGTCTGACCTCTTCCATTGAAGCCTATGTTCAGACGGCACTCCCATGAACCTGAGCCATAAATAAAATATCCTTTTTAAATATATGTGTGAAACAATTATTGGCACCCCTATGAATTCATATGAGAAAGATATATTTTGAAGTATATTACCATTGATATTTTATGTTTTTTTTAGCACAACTGGGTGAACAAGAACAGGAAATTGTTCAACCATGACTTCCTGTTTCACAGGGGTATAAATATGAGACAACACATAGGCCAAATTCCCTTCATCACTCACAATAATGGGTAAGAGCGAGGAATATATCTGTGATGTGGGCAAAAGGTTGTTGAGCTTCACAAAATGGGACGTGTCTATAAGAAAATAGCACAAGCATTGAAAATGTCCATTTCCACCATCAGGGCAATAATTAAGAAGTTCCAGTCAACTGGAAATGTTATGAATTGACTTGGAATTGGACGCGTGTCGATATCGACTCAACACACTGTGAAGAGGACGGTTCGATTGGACAAAAATCTCCAAGGATCACAGCTGGAGAACTGCAGAAGTTACTTGTGTCTTGGGGACAGAAAGTCTCCAAAACTACAATCTGAAGTCACCTACATCACCACAAGTTGTTTGGAAGGGTTTCAAGAAAAAAGCCTCTACTCTCATCCAAAAACAAACTCGAGCATCTTCAGTGTGCCAGACTCTACTGAAACTTCTAATGGGATCGGGTTCTAAGGGCAGATGAAACCAGAATAGAGCTTTTTGGGAATAAACACCAGAGGTGGTTTTGGAGCACACAGAGAGGTGGCCATATGGAAAAGTACCTCATGACGACATGGCATCATAGACTCTACCAAATATGAACAGATATTAAATGAAAACCTGACTGTCTGCCAGAAAGCTTCAGATGGGCCGTG
This sequence comes from Ameiurus melas, assembly GCA_012411365.1. Classification (NCBI taxonomy): domain Eukaryota; kingdom Metazoa; phylum Chordata; class Actinopteri; order Siluriformes; family Ictaluridae; genus Ameiurus; species Ameiurus melas. Next base: position 23,241,038 of record CM022763.1, on the reverse strand, counting down.
GTTGGATCTTCCAGCAGGACAATGATCCAAAACCTCAAAATCAGCACAAAAATGGTTTACTCACCACAAAATCAAGGTCCTGCCCTGACCATCCCAGTCCCCTGACCTGAACCGCTTAGAAAACCTGTGGGGTGAACTGAAGAGGAGAGTCCACCAGCATGGACCTCGAAATGTGAAGGATCTGGAGAGATTCTGTATGGAGGAACGCTCTCAGATCCCTCACCATGTATTCTCCAACCTCATCAGTTATTATAGGAGAAGACTCAGAGCTGTTATCTTGGCAAAGGGAGGTAGCGCAAAGTATTGACTAAAAGGGTGCCAATAATTGTTGCACACCTATATTTAACAAAGATCTTTTGATGATCCCATGTTGTGTTTGCAACTGTTTGATATCCATGACAGCAGAGTATTTTTGTGAACTTTTTGAACAAAATATCAAAAGGTTAAATAATAAAAACAAATTTTCACAGCCTTCTTTGCTCATATTTACCAGGGGTGCCAATATTAGCGGAGGGCACTGTAGATACACTTTCACCAACGGTCCCAGACTACCGAAACCTGTATGTTTTCCTGCACCGAATCATCTTTCGCATGCATCTCAATCCCAAGTACGGTCGTAGCAATTTCAAATCTCTTTACCTCCGAAAGTAAAAAAGGACAAAACAGCACTTGACAATTTCCTTCCAGTTGTGACGCAGGAGCGTCGCAGACATTTGGACGGCAGGTATCTGATTGCAAAATGAATTGATGTCCGTTTCTCCATTTCAGAACGGCACATAGCGATCAACAAAGCTAATACAAAGCCTGATGTTCACTGTGTGAGAAAATCCCACTCTTGGGGCAGACCGATTGTTTCTTGCTTGCAGGCAAATGATAAGGCACGCTTAGAAAGTAGCCTAAACAAAAACATCTCCACGTTGTTCTAGTGAAACATATTTATGATCTCCTAAGGTAGCGATATCAGAATATACATTTTAGGCACCTAAATCCGATTCTCTCTGGCTAGAATTCAGCCAACATCTAATCTATTTCCCCAAACGGCCCCACACAGGCGTAATTACTATAACAGCATACTGTATGAGGTGAGCTCTTCAACCTCAATCCAATAGTCACTCTCACCTTTTGAGCCAGTGGGCGGTCTGAATATTCCAGTTATCAAGAAACACCTTGAAACTGGTCGCAAGCTGAAATAAGAACATATGAGAATTGGTACTTTTTCCTACATCTCTGATTTATAAATAAAGAACCTGAGGTAATGGGAACAGACTGACCTCTATGTTCATTATCCTCAGATTGGAGATGAGGTCCCATCGCGGCACTCCGTCACTGTCGTAGCCATTAAAGCCAAAGCCAGCTGCGTTGTTGATGGCATCAGCTGTTCAGATCAGACACAGGACATCGTGAGTGGTTACGGCTTTTCGGGTCATGCTATATACGGCTTCTGTCTTTTCGCCTCTCGCGCTAATGAAGGTGATGCAGTGATGTACAGAAAGATGACACAACACTGACACCGAAAGACTTTCCTAGCCGGTCATTTCTGACTCTAGCTGACAAGTATAAAAGGCCCACGTATCTCCACGTGTCCGCTTAGCACATGACAAATAGCAGTGTCAGAAAATGGACCTCGAGACTATTTGAGATTATCTGAGAACATTATGTAAGCTATTGCACTCACGGGAAGGGAGAGGCTGATGAAATGCAAATGAATATAGAGAAACGCTGTAAATAAACGCCGTGTAGGGAAAAAAAAGAATGGAAAAGGTAGAGAGACAGCCAGCGACACGCACCGAGAGTCCAAACAAAGTAGTATTTCGGCCGAGTGGTCAGCATGGAGAGATACAGGTAGACCACCTGGGCATAGAAGGGAGTGGTGGCGATGAAGTCATCATCGATATTTCGTTCCACAGGAAAAACTTTACAGACGGACAGGAAGACTAGCAGAGAGAAGAAGCAGGTGGCAAGCTTACGAATAACCTCCATCTGCAAACGATACAAGAGACAAGTTAGTTCTGGTTACAACGAACAATATAGCAGCTATAGGATCTACATTCGAACCGACTCACGATGCCGAAATATTTCCAATTACATTGTTCTTTTCCCGAAGAACTCCACAGCGCAGGACTTTTACACAAAGCAGCGACTTCTTAGTACGGGACTTTTACAAAACTCGCATCCCTTTGGATAATCAGGCTTATAAATACAAATAACCAACTGCCGAATGCTATTCTCCGAGAGCTGCTTGCATATTTATAGCATCGGAGTGCTTAGACACTGATTAAAAGCTGAGAGGCAAAACGTTGTCTTGAATATTCAATGAAGCCACAGCAGTAATAAATTGTTATCAGTTAGTAAGGTTCCTACACTGTCGGTACTATTAAGCGCTCTACATAAAGTCAGGCCTTACATTAGGCGAAGGGTCATTTAGCCTGGTCTTCCCCTGCAGTCTGCCGTTGCTCTCCTGCTCTCTGTGGCGGCAGGGCTTGCCCTCGATGAAGGCGATGTAGTCATTGTAGGAACAGGTGGGGCCTGCCAGGATGCCCATGAAGTTACAGTTATAGCTGAAGTATTCGAGAAGACTGGGCATCCGCCTGAGCACACAACCGGGGGGGGGGAGAAAAAGATTTCTGTAACTGCATCGCACTACAAAACATGAGTCATGTGGATAAACTGGAGGAAGGTCATATGGTCCTCAAAGAGACAATCTTTTGGACATAAATATTCCTTTGCTCTTATTTTACACACCTGATGGCCAACAGCTTCTGACCCTGATTAAGCTGATCTTCTTTCCGTGCCATTCCTGTCAACAAACAGAAAGAAAGAACATACACAGTAAACATTTGTTGTTGTTTTTGTTTTTTTTACTTCACAATTGAACAACTGCTTTAGTCAGTCAACACTTAAAATCTAACTGGGTTCTTTTCAAGTTCTCTGCTGGTTGTACCCCAACATTTTTATGTTGAAAGGAAGTAGATATATATGATAACTAGTAATAGGCATCCATCCATCCATCCATTTTCTATACCGCTTATCCTTCAGGGTCGCTGGGAACCTGGAGCCTATCCTAGGAGGCATGGGGAACAAGGTGGGGTACACCCTGGACAGGGCACAATCACATACACATTCACACACCCATTCATACACTAATGGGTATTTATAATTCATGCACCTAATTCATACACCGAAGGACACTTCGGACACGCCGATCAGCCTACCATGCATGTCTTTGGACTGAGGGAGGAAACTGGAGTAACCGGAGGAAACCCCGGCAGCACGGGGAGAACATGCAAGCTCCACACACACACACACACAGGGCAGAGGCATCAATTCAACCCCCAACCCTGGTGGTGTGAGGTGAACGTGCTAACCGCTAAGCCACCGTGCGAATAAAAGGCATGTTCATTTTAAAATAGATCAAATGTGTGTACTGCTGTCATGCTTTCTTGCCTCACAGGGTGCAACATTTACAGAAGAGTTAATGGTGGCTCAAAGAAAGTCTGCCAGTGAAATTTGATCAAAAACCTGAGAGAATTTTGAAAGCAAACTTTACCAGACCAATGTTAAAACACACCAAAAAAAAAAAAACACAAAATTGTGCGCATGCACTATATTACCAAAAGTTGTAATCTTTTGGTAATAGTCTTAGCATGACACTCATACAAGATTCTTCCCCAAACTGTTGCCACAACACTGGAGCACACAATTGTCTAGAACAGGGGTGGGCAATCTTATCCGGAAAGGGCTGGTGTGGGTGCAGGTTTTTCATTCCATCCGAGCAGGAGCCACACCTGACTCCACCTGTTTAATCAGTTGATCTTTAATAGACTCAGGTGTGGCTTCTGCTCAGTTGGAATGAAAACCTGCACACCACCTTTCCGGATAAGATTGCCCACCCCTGGTCTAGAAGGTATTTGTACTTTGCAGCATTGCAATTTCCCTTCACTGGAACTAAACCTGTTCCAGCATGACAATGTCCCTGTGCACAAAGCCAAGACCATGAAGACATGGTTGACCAAAGTTGGCGTTGACGAACCGAGCCCTGACCTCAACCCCGCTGAACACCTTCAGGGTGAACTGGAACATTGAATACATGCCAGGCTTCCTCGCTAGACCTCACCAACGCCCCTTGTAACTGAATGAACACAAATCCCACCAGCCACGCTCTAAAACCTAAGGGAAAGCCTTCCCAGATGATCGGAGGTTATTCTAACAGCAATGGCGGACTAAATCTGGAACTGGATGTTCAAAAAGCACGAGTGTTGTTGACCCAATAGCATACCTGGACAAAATGGGCAACCAACTTCAGCACTTACACTGTACTAAGGTTTGGTACGGTCACTCACCAAGCAGAAGCAACAAAAATTCAGAATGTTTAATTTGTCGAGCTATGAGTAACAAAAGCTTTAATACAGATTAGAAGAGAAAGAGCTAAGCCCATGTTAATGGGGATTGAGAATGAAAGGGTAAGAACCCATCGTTATAGGTAATAAAGCATAATAGAAGTCATCGAGAAGAAAAACCCTTATAAATCCAAACGCTTGATGTTGTGGACATCTCTTCTGAAATTTATAGGGAGTCTCTTGTTATCACTGAGATTGGAGTGCAGTGAAACAAGCAGTAAGAACAGGCTTTTATTGAACACCCAAGCACAGAGGCTGACGAACGAGACTAATTAGAGACGGAGGCACTACGATGTAAATTCACTCCCTCCTAGTTTAACGCCATAGCGTCGGGTGAACCTTGATAGATCGTTTCACAAAGAGTGGAGATGTGGAGGCTGTGGTCCGAACAAAATCCTCACGTTATTGCTGCCATTATGTTGTTGATAAGATTAGCCAACTAATCAGCTCACATTACAGAGAATGTCTGGCTCAAGATAAAAGACAGAGAGGAGCCTGAACTGGGAAGGAACGTGTTCGAATTCCGCAGTTAGAAGCATTTTGGTAGAAGGTGCTAGTTTTTGGACTTGGTTATGCTCACATCGCTTATGTTCATAGGTGCATTCCTAAGTATGTGGCAGCCTAGGAAAACCATTCGCAGGGTCAGATTTTGACTTTCAGGCCTACTACTATTGTAGATAGTTCTCGAAACTACAGAAACATCTTTTTCTTTTGCGTGTATCTCAAGGAGAACTAGCATTTGAACAATTTGGCATTTTACAATCTGGTTACTGCATTTCAAGATTCCACTCTTGTTCTACACATATAAGCTACTGTAGAACATGTGGAAATCAATGAAAGCGATCACTGATTATCAGCCTCATCCACGTCAGTTTAATCGCTTGAGGTAAAGGTCACGAGTGCCATTTTATCCCGAGCCTCATCGGTTTCTCTTCGCTCAGCTGATCTCTGTCCACGCTCACATCGGTGGCGAAATAAACACCGAACACACCGACGTTTACCGCGTCGATTTTCTTTCGTTGTTTTTTTTTTTTTTTTTTAAAGCTAGCTTTATCGTTTTAGACAGTTTGAAAGCAGTGCATTTGTTAAACGGGCCAATACAACAAGATCTTTGAGAGCAGACGCCAAGGCACGGTTAGAAAACATTTCCATGCTGTCTTGGTTAAATATGTTTATGTTCCCTTAAAGTGGAGATTTGATGTGTACTAAATAGTACTCGAAAGGTGCTGGTTCGTCATTTTCTTTCTATAAACGTGCTCTGGTCTGGAACCCGAGAATGAGCTACCCCTGCAGTCAGAACACTGAGGTTCAACTCTGACCCTTTTCCTTAAAAAACAACTAACCATACATACGTAGTTTAAAAAAAAAAAAAAAAAAAAAAAAAGGACAGTAGTGGTGGTGAGGAACAGGGTTCGTTTCGAACACGGATTTAGCTCGATGGTGCTTTTATACCCTGACCTGACGCGAGGATGCTTTACATGGAGAACAAGCACCTTTTTGAAGTCACTCTGGATAACGGTGTCTGCCAAATGCTGACCATTTTAAATCTAATTCCGCTCGCATTCAGTAGAGGGCTCTGCAGTCGCAAACGGTTCCTTTAAGTCGCACACCGCAGCTACTCTAACAGAGACAGGAAGGAATGTGAAGGATGGAAGTCCCTATCAATTATTAATATAAGTCAGATAAAGATGTATAGTATGGGACCAATGTGACGCAGGTCATTGCTCATTCTGCGCAGGAGAGAAGAGGACAGAAGGTCCTGCTGTGGTAATTTCAGCCCTCCTCCATCATTCATCTCCCTGCGCTTTAATTAGCTTCACCAGGCTTTTGGCAGCGGATGCTCGGTGAACACCTGCATTTTTCAAATAAAGCACAGCACCTACGTCTTTTGTGTTTTTTTTTTGTTTTTGCTGCGTGTGCTGAAGAGACTGTGCATGCAGCCGAAGAGAACGGATGCAGCTATATTAGCAACGCATTCTGAATAAGCTAATGAATTAAACGAATCCGAAAAATTCGATATAGACATCAAAAGACACATAAAAAGGGATGTGGCAAGTCAATCCCATCTGATCACGAACGAACACATGCAGGCTTCTTCTGACATTTGAACTGATATGAAGCTCACCATCATGAATCTCAAAGGCCATACTGGTGATCTTCTGAGTGATGACCATCATTGGCCTGGAACCAAAGCAAGACAGAAAGGAAGCATGAAGATAAAAAACCTGCAAGAGTTCAAAACAATCTCTAATATGTTCTCTCACATACACACACACACACAATCCTTACCCTGTGAAGTCGGCTGAATACATGCCATAGTCGAAGACATACACTCGTGTGATCTGACAGAAGCCGAGATACGCCAGGGCAAACACCAAACAGTATCTGGAACAAAGCAATATGCGTCTGACGTTAATGGTCCATTTACTAACGCTGTAGCTTGTCACGGAAACCGAGCCTGGAACCCCCTACTATTAATATACACACTAATTAAAAGAAGATGCTGCGTACTGAATACATTTACGTCAAAATGCCGAAGAAACTCATCACCGACCTGTGTGAGACCTGTGTGATACGTTAGAGCCGAGTGACAAAAGCAGGCCAAAGGATAAACAGTATTAAAAGTACAAAATGTGCCTAAATAATGTTCTCACCAACATTATCAACCAGTCTCATACTATTATACCGCCCCCATATATATATAGAATATCCATGAAATTATATTGCATAGATAATACGCACCTGGCAACCCTGGTGGACAAATATCATGCCTCCTATGTTATGTAGGTGCTCGTTGTGAACATTTATTGATGAGCTTCAAAACTTTTAGAGTTTCGAGTAAACGCGGTATCTTTACTCAGCACTGGGTATTATTATTGGTATTATTATTATTTTTATTATTATTGTCGATGGTAAATTACACACGTGCTATAGAGTGGACAGAGATTAGACTGAAGGAAATGCGCAGGAGTATTCCTTTAAAAACCATTCCTTAATTGCTATACTGACATGAAGCAAAGATGAAACTCACATGATATTACTTCATGGCACATCTTTAGCGATTAGCACTGCTTTTCGTGACGGTGTTTTACACGTGTCGGCCCCTACAGCGGTGCCGCTCGACTTTTACAAGCCGTTTTAACGTCGTCATCGTCCAATCAGATGCCGACTTTAATCGTGGATTAATGTGGCGTGTGAATGAATGCGGAATCACCAAGGAGCTTAGGAAGGAACGCTGGTGCCTGATATAATACAGCAATCGAAGTGTGTGTAATGCGTGTGCGCTGACGGGTCATTGTTTTCGATAAAGACAAATTGCGTAACCGCTCCTCTACACACCTTGGAAATTTAAACCCGTCCCCACACACACACACACACACACACAGAGCTCAGTGCACTTACTGTTGGTACTGTAGGTGTCTCATTATCACCGAGTCTCAGTGGGATGACGGTGTGCGTGTCTGCAGGTTGCCTATTTTTGAAAGTGCACTAACTGACACTGTGGTGTTGCCAAGACACCAGCTTTCCTTCCGAACGGAGAGCAGCTGGATACAACCTCTTCACACCTTCCTGTACATAACACCCCACAATACATTTTGGCCTGTTTAAGGCTTAATATTGAATCAACCAGACCGAGCAGCAGCTCCCAAACCCCACTGTAAAACACTGCCGGTGACGCATGCAGCAGTCCCGTAGGACTGCAGCTGAGAACACTGAGCATCATGGGTAGGACCGTATGAAAGAAAACAGCTGTGTGTTCGTGTGTGATCAGTATTTTCCATTCAATGGCGTGTGAAAATGTTTGTGACCTCGGATGCCTTGCCTCTTCTGAATAAAGCAGAACACAAATGGGGGGCGTGCGGTTAGAGGAAAATAATCAACAACGCTGTGAAGCACAGCTGTTACCACCCCAAAGTGGATTCTTTTCCAATATCAGCACATCCCGGAGGGTTTTATTCCGCTAATCTCACGACAATTTGTCAGCAAGTGAATTATTAATGAAGGAAATTACTTTGAACCGTTTATAGTTGCATTAAATGTTTGGTCATCGTGATCAGAACTGGTGCTTTCGGCGTCGAGTCTCATTTATTATTTTTAGCCGCGCTGCTCGAGCTGGATTAAAGCGCCAGTACACCGCTGAAAGATTTCACTGAAGCCGAGTTGACAAAATATATTATATATATATATAGCACAGAAACATATATTGGTCAACTCGTATATTTCATATCCAGTTAATGTTAATATATTAAAAAAGTTTATATTATATATCACCAGTTTGATGTTCAGTGATAGACATTTTTGTGGAGAGTGAATGTGAGACTAACAGGAGGTTTTTTCAGTCAACGTTAACATGAATGAACAACATTCAATACATTCTTGATCTTACTTTAATCTTCAGAATCGAGGTCATGTGTTAATGTTAATTAGAGTAATGTGTTCATGTTTATGAGACCTGTTACTGTCAAACAACTTGTTGAAATGGAGAGAATAAAGTTTTCATTTCTTTCAGAATTGTGGAATTCATTATTAATAATTTAAAAGAAGGCAGAAAAGGCAAAACTATCTGTTATTGGTGTCGGCCGATATCACTCTGAATAATCGCTTATCGGTAGAGAAAGTTCGTATCGGTGCATTTCGAATATTAATATAGAACATTTTTATGATAGTTTTTGGACATGGACATTTTTGTCCTCTATGGACCCATGTGGAACTTTTTCTAACTGGCGCTCAAGGGTTCATTTTACTCATGAGTGGAATGAACATTGGTTAATCCAGGTGGTGATTATTTGGTTTATTATAATGGTGGGGAAAAAATGAATAGAAGTGCATTTGTTGATGTTACTCGTGTTGCACAATGCTACCTACCCGATATTCCTAAAACTCCAGAGTAAAGAGGGAATGCAAGTTCAGTAACAAAGGAATAAATATTTCAATAGTGAAGACTCATGTCAGAACAAGTAAAAAACAAAAACAAACAAAAACAAACTGAAATCCTTAAATCCTACATTAAATCCTTCATTGGTTTAACCCTGAAGAAAAGAATAAAAGAAAGCCTTTTAGAGAAAAAGTTCGTTAATATGTCGTTATTAATAGAATAATAGTGAAAATACTACGCTCTGCCTTTATATGCTCTTTCCAGTAAGTGCAGCAATGATCAATATTTTCAGAAATTCCTCTGGAATACCCTTCTGATGAGGGATGAACATTTCCGCTTCTGAATGTAGAAATAAATCCCATCATTGTGCTACATGGCGAAGAGCTAGGCCTCCCCCCCCTCAAAAGTTGCTTACTTTTGGTGATATTGTACCTTTAGCCTCAGCGCGAAATCCAGCTTGTGTGGAAATTTACTTTGGAAACATTTTTGCATTCTCTTTTCAGAGTAAAAAGATGTTCCAGGGCCTCTATTGACAAGATACACTTAGATAATAAGACTAGCCGGGCACACGTTCATGTTCAACACTAAAGCAAGTCAACAAAACTGTCGCAGTGATCATTATCACACGATCTGGCCGACAGACAGACAGACAGACAGACATTATACAGCCCCAGTCTGAGTATGTACAAAGCATTACTTCGATCCACCGGAGATAAAAGCTTCGTTTTTTTTTTCACTTCACTGTTTGACTGAAATCAGGTACAGATAATAAAGAAGGCCAGGAAAGCAGAAGAGTTTTTTGCTGTGTCTCAGCTGTGATACTGCAGGGTGCAGATAAACTCACTGACTCACTTGTGCATGTGTTCGACTCCTGCCAAGATCATGATGCCGTATGTGATGCCACTCTGCACCAGAAAATGGAGGGAATACCTGCCACAGAGAAAGAAAAAAAAAAAGCTACAGTATATCACACACAGACAGATGTAAAAATATAAACACAGATGTGCACAAACAGCTGCTGGTAGCGGGCACCTTAACAGCAGTCTCTCTCTCTCTCTCTCTCTCTCTCTCTCTCTCTCTCTCTCTCCTCCAGTTCATATTGTGGTATGGTTCAACAATGGATTTTTACAAATACACACATGAAGATTGAAGTGTGCTGTGTTCAATGCAAGACAGACACCTGGTCAACAGTTCAGGGTATCTACAGTGCCCTCCACTAATATTGCCACCCTTGGTAAATATGAGCAAAGAAAGCAAAAAAAAAAAAAAAATGGATATCAAATAATTGCAAACACAACACAGGATATTCCGGGGGAAAAAAAACCCAAAAACAAACAAAAAAAAAACCTTGTTAAATATAGGTGATGAATTCCCCTATGAATTCATATCAGGACAAAGTATATTCCCATTGATATTTAAAAAAACTATTTTAGCACACCTGGGTGAACAAGAACAGGAAATTGTTCAACCATGACTTCCTGTTTCACAGGGGTATAAATATGAGGTAACACATAGGAAAAATTCCCTTAGTCATTCATAACAATGGGTAAGACCGAAGAATATAGCTGTGATGTGCGTCAAAAGGTTGTTGAGCTTCACAAAATGGGGCGTGGCTATAAGAAAATAGCAGAAACACTGAAAATGCCCATTTCCACCATCAGGGCAATAATTAATTCTACCAGAAAACCTGGACTAGGATACATGGCATCATGGACTCTATCAAATATCAACAGATATTAAATGAAAACCTGACTGCCTCTGCCAGAAAGCTTCAAATGGGCCGTGGTTGGATCTTCCAGCAGGACAATGATCCAAAACATACATCAGAATCAACACAAAAATGGTTTACTGACCACAAAATCAAGGTCCTGCCATGACCATCCCAGTCCGCTGAACTGAACCCCATAGAAAACCTGTGGAGTGAACTGAAGAGGAGAGTCCACCAGCATGGACCTCAAAATGTGAAGGATCTGGAGAGATTCTGTACGGAGGAACGGTCTCAGATCCCTCACCATGTATTCTCCAACCTCATCAGGCGTTACAGGAGAAGACTCTGAGCTGTTATCTTGGCAAAGGGAGGTAGCACATAGTATTGACTAAAAGGGTGCCAATAATTGTGGCACAAATATAATTAACAAAGGTTTTATATATATATATATATATATATATATATATATATATATATATATATATATATATATATATATATATATATATATACATATAAACCTGTGTTGTGTTTGCAATTGTTTGATATCCATGGAAGCAGAGTATTTTTGTGAATTTTTTTTAAACTAAAGACCAAAAGGTTAAACTATAAAGACAATTTTTCACAGCCTTTGCCCAAATTACCCAAGGGCGCCAAAATTAGCGGAGGGCACTGTATCTGTTCCATGAGCCCTTGTTGGAGGCCTTTTCTCCAGCTCTTCCTCGCTACCCTTCCCTCCACACCACAAAAAAAAATGACATCTTAGCAGGGTGGAAATCCCTTCAATATAGTCACATTTATCTCGTACTTCATAATATAAGATCACGATAAGCCAAACATAAGATGGTTAAAACCGATTTGTAGTCATCTTAAGCTTGAAATAGTCTCATTTTACCGGCGGTTACTTTCGTTCAGAAGCTTATATTTGGTTTATTGTAATCTTACAATACGAAATACTGTATAATTTCGACTATATTCAAATTTTCACTTGCTAAGATGACTTTTTTTTTTGCAGTGCATCCATTCATCTGTTTCTTTCTCTGCTTCCACTTCTGAATAAATCAAGAAACCAGGCAAAAAGTGTGTGACAGTTTAATCAGTGTCTGAACACACTGTACTCACTGTAACAAATACAGACCGTTCCCCGTCTGAGAATTCGCTCATTCCTTATTGGCTGGGTTACGCTATTAAATCTAATGTCTTCACAAGACCAATTTTTTCACTGATGTTCCAGTCCTGCTCTGGATTTATCGAGCGCTACTTGCTCGGTGTTTTCTTTGCTCCATGAAGAACACGAAGCACTCCATACCACAGGCGTTCCACAGCCATCGGTAAAAGTGATCCACAGCTCTACACCTTCATCTAGAAGTGGACGGCAGTGATGGCTCTCACGCTACAGCGCCGTTAAGAACGAATTCATACTTGTATCCCTTTTCAATCATTTCATTAGAGAAAAGCAATAGAGGGCTTCACAAATCACTAATCCGAACACGTCTAATTCACTCATTCGTCTTCGGTAACGGTTTCGTGCAGGTCAGGACCGTGGAGGATCTGGAGCCTATCCTGGGAACACTGGGTGTGAGGCAGAAATACAGCCAATAAAGGAGATATTACATATACGTAACAAGTGCCATTACTCTCCAAAGGTTTGTTGATCTCTACTGCTTTCACAGAGAATAGAAACGGAGAAGAGAAATCCCCACATCCCCACTGGCTCACCAGCCGAAGCAGAAGAGGGCAAAGTAGAAGCCGAGCAGCGTCGCCACCACATGCCTCACAAACGGACTCGTCTTACTGGGGTGCAGGTAGAGCCGGAAACAGAAGGCAGAGAAGAGCGCACACAGCTGACACGCCACGAAATTCACCTGAAACAGAGAAGGGCCTTGCATCACTTCACCAGAACAGGACAACATGGTGTTTATACTATACTCTATACAGATTGAGCGCAGATTTAGGACGTTCCTTCTTTCCCCTCACTGGCCACTGTGCAAGCAAGAGCATTTTTCTTCCATCTTGAAAAATGTCAAAAGTTATCATATTGCTGGTAATCTGCTTTATCAACAGCTTTTATTGCGTTCTAGAGAAACAAACGCTAAACAGGGCAGGAAGCAAATAACAGGTTATGTAAGACCGATGCCCATTGTTTTAAATCTGATCGTTCTGCCAGAAAACAAGCACCAACTCAACAGCGGTGTGTTCGTTGCGGAATGGGATACCAGTCTCAGAGGAAGTAGAATTGCTCTTCCATATCCAAAATGTTACAATAATAATAATAATAATAAGTTTCTGTGAGGAATGATTCAGCACTTTCCAACAGCACAATGTCTGATAGGAGCAGCAGGATTCCGTTAATACTCCAGTACCCAGAATGCCTCATGCCCCAGATAAAGCACAGCGCCTTCACTTCCTGTTCTTAAATCCTGTCAATGCAGCATAGTGCTTGAGACTAGAGGACACTTTCTTTAACCCAGATAAAGACGATACACAGTTTCTGCCTCTCCTTCTATTATTTCCTAAAAGCCAATGCCACTACTTAATATAATACACGAGTGTGCAATGTGTTGAAGATCATAAACATGTAGAAGTGCAGCATCCCAATCTCAAACAGGCACACTCCAAAATATTAAAATAAACAACTCTGATATTGCGCCAATTAAATGATGGTATGATCGAAGCCAAACTTTTCGAGTTCATTAGGTGAAATTCCATCCATCTTCTACATCGCTTAATCCTTTTCAGGGTCACCAAAAGGATGACCTTTTGTAATCTATATAAAACGGGTAATCTGGAGGCTATCCCAGGCAGCATGGGGCATAAAGCGGGGAATCGAACCCCCGACCCTGGAGGTGTGAGGTGAACGTGCTAACCACTAGGTGAAATAAAATAAAAATAAAAACCATGAAATGTGGGACATTTTATATATTATATGGGATTTTTTTTTCTTGGAGGAACAAAGGATTATTTTGTACTGAACCTCAATCAGGAATCAGATTTTGATTGTACTACTAGAAAGTATTTAATGGCATGGCCGGATTTAATACAAGGGGAAAAAAATTGTAGAAATGAAGAAACAAGAAATGGAAAATTGGAAAAATGCAATCAATTGAAACAAAGCGATTTTATTCATATTATACAGTACTTGAAAATGATCTAGCGCTTTCTCCTAAGAAAATCCATAACGTATCTGAAAACTTCAAACATAGCAGTGGTCAGTAGCAGCGGGAAGATCACCCACTCTTCCAGCTCACTGGGAAAGTATGCGACAACAACAACATGGTGTGTTTATAAAAATAAATTAAAACACCCTGTCATGTGGAAATAAAAATGATTACAATAGAAGGAAGATCTCCACTATCTGTTCAGCTGCTTGTCTACAATCTGAATCCGGTACAGCTGCACAAACCCACAACAAAACCACCGCTTGTTCAGAGACACCCGATACATCTGTCACAGACCCCAGCTGGGCCCACAGACCAGGCAAAGGGGATTATGGGAGATTCTTGGCAGCATGATGTACAGCCCTCTAACTTTCTAACAAAGAGAGAAGAAATAAAGCAAGAGAGTGAGCGAAAGAGAAAAAGGAGGGGGGTGGGGTGTTTTTTAAGCCTGACCGTTTTGTTTTAAGAAACAACGATTTAGCTGTTTCTGTAGCTTTATTTGAATCCCTCCATCCACAATTGCTGTAGCATAACTGGACTGGACTCTCTATCTTAGAACTGTTTTGAGAGACCACCGGTTAGACACTTGTTTTAATCTCTGCAGCGAACGATATGAAAACGCTGACATTGTAATAAGCACCGAAGCTAATTTACAATTAGATGCGCAGTCAGGAACAATGGCAACGGCTGTACAGTTTGGGGACGGCCGTAATAACCGGCGACGACTGGTAGCTTGCTGCTAAAACTGGTAACGAATTGCACATGTCTTAAAAACAACAACGACAACAAATAGGTAGTAAAACCTATACGTTTCCTCAACATTTGAAATAAGTTGCCAAGAAGGTGCAGACTGATCATCAGTAGTTAATGACTTCAGAAGTGGGAATGTTTTAGATCATGAAAAAACTTATTCGTATCAGAGTGTACACTGACCGTAGTGTATACAGAAATGTTATATCTCAATGCCTGTTGTTTCAGCTAATGTAGCATTTGGCTAACAGCTAGAGCCTGGCTATATACTGTATACAATTAGATATACTTTGAGCTGATTGGCTAAAATAGTGGCAGTCAAATCTGTATGACTTTTAATTTCACTCTATTCTATTTCAAAACACCAATCTGGCATTCAGTTCGCCAATTCCCAGCCACTAGCTCACTCTCCTCGATCTCACACACACACACACACGACAGCTTCCTCCTAGAGACATGTGAAGCCAACCAACCACATCTTTTCAAACTGCTGTCCACGCTGCAGGACAGAGCACACACTGTAACACACTCAGAGGAAAGAGCTACCTGCCCTCTTGTACATACACAAGCTCACAAACGCCCAGGAATGTTCCGTCCTTCGGACTGGCGGATGAAACCGGAGTACCCAGAGGAAACCGCCGAAGCACGGGGAGAACATGCAGACTCCGCGCGCACACGTTGTCGCGATTAAAACAAGCAAACTCTTTTCCCGTTACACCGCCCGGGTGCCTTCAAATCTGTACTCGGTTGCCAGGTGGAGTATTTTGGAACACGTTCATCTGAATTTGAAATGCGTTGTGTGACCGATATTTAATTAGAATTCTCGACACCTTGTAAATAGAATTGAATTAAAAACCCTCGCACACATGAGCGGACAAGTTTCGATCGATCGTAATTCGACTACAAAACTGTAAAAATGACTAATTTAACTAAAAGGCGTAAAAATTCTGAGTTGTGAATTTTGCATTCAGATTGTACTGGCCCATTTTAAAAATATAGATATTTTAAGTATATATGTTTAAACAAAAAAAAATCTGAATTCAATCCAGGGCACACATAGTAGACTATAGAGAAAAGACCACCACGTGCAGCATGACTTCATTATACAAAAAAGCATTTAGAGTTTAGCATTGTACACTACTGAATCCATTAAAGCTTTACCCAAATGTCTCTTTTTTTCCCTTTACGACCTATTTATGAATGCAAATGAGGGATTTAATAGACTGTATATTGTAGAATATCTTTTTGGTGGGTGTTATTGTGTTTGTTTTCAGACATTTTCACGCTGCTTTGTTAAAGAGATCGACAGAAGGTGTTACGAAATTTCATTTTTCACGTTTTTTTCCCCTCTGCATATTTGTTCATTTCGAGCCGTTCTGAACTGGGGAAAACCAGCTCGAGACCTCTAAAGTCAACGAGTACCAAAGAATTTTGAGAATTTTGTCAAAAATGAGAGAATTTTGTCAAAAACATCTGGAACCGATTCTCAATAACAGGGTTTCTTTACCAATATTGACGGTTTTAGAACATACCAAAGCAAGTGCTCCAGCTTAAAATCATCAACTCGTCTGAGGTAGCAACACCTGCTGTATTGTGTGCGTTCACACTGAAGCCTCAAGGGATTATTCGGTGTGATAACATGCTGATCCAACAACATGCTGAAGAACATCAAGAAAAAGCCTGCGTAAACCCGGAGTCGACATAAAGATAATAATAACCAGTCAGAGACATTTTTGTCATGGTTTGTGGCAGAGATGAATACGACTTCGTAAACATCAGATACAGCTTGGCTGGACAATAAATAATTGATACCAGATGGAAAAAGGCATAAACGCACTGCATAGAAAATGCAACGCGGCTTTTAATTGAAAATGGAAAAATCCCAGAGAGGAAACCTTGGGGGATAAACACACTGAGACGTTTACCTCCAGGAGACCCAAGTTAGAGACTAATTACTGTTGCATATCAAGTGGACTGGGAGATCTTCTCCTTTCCGTCCAACACATACCACTCGTAAGTAGACGTACACTGGCACAGAGGGCAAAAGATTTGTACAGAATAGATGATATAATGCAAAATGGAGCTTTGCTTTTTTATTCTAATATTATTATAAACATTGATGTTTTAGAGTCACTTTTATGTATTGGCGCACAGCATACAGGTTTCACATTCCTTTGTGCTACCCGACATCCACGGAAACAGACCTGCCAGCTTTGATTCACGTCTACGTAGGAATATTTTTTCCTCCTTCAAGCCCTCACTGTATCGACGCTCACGACATCGCTTACGATTGTCACAATACATGCTTACAACTTTGTCGTTTGTTGCCATGTAGAACACGTCCGTTATACGCAACTTATCAGTAAGAAGATGGATTAGCTATGTAGCATCAGTCACCGAGTCACTAAGATCACACGTTTGATGTGAACATGAACCGAAATTCCTGACCTGTATCGGCATGATCGTGTGCGTTACGCGGCTGCTACGTGATTGACTGGTTTGATCGTTGCGTACTGCAGGTGTTCCTAATAAAGTGGTCAGCGAACGTATGAACGGCTAGAATTCCCACGTGCGACGTATGACCTCAAAAGCGAAAATTGTTGTAATAACAGGCGCTGAATAGCTCTCTCAGTGGACCGTGTAAGCTGGATTATTACACGCCTCTCACACAACTACGGATGCTCGGTTTAAAGAACAATTGCACGCCCTCGTCTGTAAAAACAACAACAACAAAGTTAAAATAAACACAAGCTAAAAAAGATGAAAGGAGAGCTGCCAGGAAAACTAAGTAGCCTGTGGTCAAAAGGATGAATTGAATCAATAAAATAAAGTGTTGAGTTCAGGAGATCAGGGCCATACCGCCATATTTACAATCCCCCTGCCTTAAATCAGACCTGGACAGACAGACAGTAAGTCTAACACAGAGGTGTGCTTCGAGGCCAGGATGCATTATGTGCGGGATCCAAAAAAAAAAAAAAAAGCTCTTCAAAGCAGGCAGTTTTTTTTGCTTCTGTGCAGCCAGAAACAAGCAGTTTAAATTATTTTAGAGAAGTGTAGATTTGTCTCTATTCTTGGGAAACTGAAATAGCTAGGTATGTTAGAAACAATCATGGGTGGGGCAAACAAAAATAACAGCTGTAGGAGCGAGTAGGACTGATCGACGTTTTCGGACAGGATTGGTCAGAATTCCGGCAGAACTGGGCGGAAGTGGGATTTAATCAATCAATAAATAAATAGAATACTTCACTCAGACCTCTACTCTAATGTGACACGCTGAGAAACCTTCATCTCTCTTAATCTCCGAGAGATTTGAAGCTGTAATAAGGAAAAACAGGGGTACATTAGAGTTATTAAATGATATTTATATCACATTCAGAAGGCAGACTGATCAAACTGAGCTTTGCGACGCCCCCCCCGTCCCCCGTCCCCCCACTATCAAGATCTAAACAAACACTATAAACAAACACTTTTCGTCACTTGTGAAAAGATGTACGTAAACACACTCAACGGCACTTCTTTGTCCTGCCAAGGGTACACAAACTTTTGCATTTCCCTGTATCCATTCATAATGCAACAAATCTGTCTTTTCAAATTCTGGTACAACGTGGCGAGGAAAAAAAAAAAAAAAAAAAACAACGATACAGCGCTCATGACGTATAGCAGCGACAAGCCGCCCACGCGTTATTAATTTCTCATGACGGCTCAGCGAGAAGAGCTAGAGTATCGCCACACCTGCGACGGGCTCGCTCACCCTCGCCTGCAGTAACAGCGCTCTGTAAGTCATGGCTCTCCATGCCTCGTGTTACAGGCTGGGTCGTGCCTCGCTCTAGCGATTCTCCTCTCCAGAACTGGAGACGTGGAACCTGAGAACCGCTCTTCACTTCAGACCGGACAAGACGCACAGCATGTGTATGTAAAAGGTGCTGACGGTTCAGGCGGCAGATGAATCACATTTTCTGCCTGAATGCCTTGACTAACAGGGCAAAGGAAGTGGGGCAAAAGTCTGTAACGTTGAAGTGAGCACGAATATCTCCAACAAACTTTTAAATGAAAGAAATGAGCTTAACAAGGTCATTCGGTTGTTTTGTTTTTTTAACATAGAACTAGAAATTTCTTATTATAGTTAGTCTACAACACAGCAAAGTTTGCTAGAGAGCATCTCCACAGATCCTTTGCAGAAGAAGACTCCAGGTAAACAAAGCCTTCAACTAAACTCCAAGCCCGAAGCTAGATGGCCGGGCAAATAATGCTCTTTTACTGGTCTCAATCGATCTGAGCGATAATAATATCATTTAAAAAATTCACCCCTGGGAAGAAAAAAAAAAAAAAAACATACAAATTTCGCAGGTTAAAATTGGACAAATATCAAGATATTATTGTCCTGCAGCTTCTCATCAGCAAGGAAGCATTTCAAGGCCTCTCTGAACACTAAAAGAGGGAATCCTGGACAGCCTTGTTGCTAGGACACTGTACTGTTCAGAATGCAGAATGAATCCTCTGTATGTGTGTGTGTGTGTGTGTGTGTGTGTGCTCGCGTGTGCGTGTCTTGTCAGGCATCAGAAACGACACACACCCGAGTGATCATCCGCTCGATCACACCGTAGCCTTCAGTGCTTAACCAGCTTTCACAACTCTGGAATGAAAACGAAATGCAACCCCACTGTTGCCAAATTGACCAAAAATCCACCCCCCCGACCCCACTGGCCTCAGACCGAACCTCAAATTTAGATTTAAATACATTAGGCCGCTAGACAGCCTATCCCGTGTAAACCATTTGGTGGCAAAAAGCTTTACGCGTACTACCCAATAGATGGCAAGACGACCGCTCGGACTCGGCTGAAAGAACACATTTCTGGTGCGTTATTCATCAACCACACGAATCTGATCGGAACAACGCAAAAAGGTGAACTGCAGACACAATTTTCGAGTTACTGTGAAGCGAAAGGCTGCTGTCTGTGTTCAGGCATTTCTCTCACGCCTACATACAGTACACCGCTCACACAGCCTTAATAAACTATTACGTTACCACAAACTGCGTTTAACCTTCTTTATGTTGTTTTGCACGGATTTCTCGTATATGATTTTGGAGACACATCTCGTTATGCTGTAGACAAGGGTTCGCATTGCTTACAGTCTATAGCAACAGACCTTTTAGTGCACTCGATGGCTTCATTTTATATATATATATTATATATATATATATATATATATATATATATATATATAAAACTTCCTTTAGCAATACTATGCAACAGTATAATAGCATTTCTTATAACAGTGACATGAAAACACACTGCCAAACTAGAAAAAAAAAAACACCACGCCGATATACTCGTTTATACAACGCAGTTAACACCAACTGATCGCTCAAAACGTACGTTCATATAAAGCAGAAACGGGCCAACGGGCTCAACATTATCGTGCGTCATTCTTGTGCATGACATCTGCCCTTGACCTCTAAACTGAAAATAAGTTACCAAATAATTACCCTGTGATTAAATACCTTTTCAGCACTAAGTGCTTTCTCATATCAATATAGAACATACTCAATTATTAACGTCTGAAGAGACGTACTATCCCCAGTGCTCTCTGCACTCAACCCTCAGCCAAACGTAGGCAGATAAACAAGCATGGAGATGCGTTACTCTGATAACGGAACGCCGATGCAGTCACGAAGCAACCTGGCGATCATACCTTGGTTTGAAAAGCTCATCGTGTCAATGCTCAAACGTTTGCTTTCTAGTCGCTAATCAGTATACAGAAGCGCATACACGTTTGGGGGCATGATGCATTAGGGGTGAGCATGTTTGCCTCGCACCTTCGGGGCTGGGGGTTTAAATCCCGCCTCCACCCTGTATGCACGGAGTTTGCACATTCTCCCTGTGCTTGAGGGTTTCCTCTGGGTACTCCGGTTTCCTCCCTCAGCCCGAAGACATGCGTTTGAACGTTGGCATTTGCAAATTTGTTTATAGTGTGTGAATGATTATGCGCTGGTGTCTTGCGATGGCTTCGTACCCTGTCCAGGGTGTCCCCGCCTTGCGCCCGGACTTCCCTAGGACAGTGGTTTTCAAAGTGGGGGCCACCAGGGGGCAATTCAACAATTTGGTGTGCCCATCCCTGCCACTATAAAGTTTTCTCTTTCTCACTCTCAGACACACACACACACACAATTATTAATGTAATGTAATGATGTAAGATATATTTAGAAGTCTGTATTTTTAATGTGTATTAAAGACATCTTGCAAAATTGGGGCCTCGGTCAAATGTTAATGCCATTTGGGGGGCCTTGCCCTGGAAAATATTGGAAACCCCTGCCCTAGGATAAGCTCCATGCTCATCCATGACCCTGTGTAGGAGATCTTATGTATACACACACACACACACACACAAACACACTGTACATCATGGACACACTTTGTTAGATACCAAGCTAGAAAGTTCAGAGAGTTTTAGTCGAATTAGACGCAGGATGGGAAAGTCATCCTGGAACACACCACTGGCTCAAGATTGCAATAATGCAATAAAACAACCCCAAAGGAGAGATAAATAAGCTAACAGTCTGCACTTTTTCACAGTTTTTCCAAGTCTAGGCAGGCAGACATGTCTGATTTGCTGGCGATCCCAGATAACAGAAGTATTCCTAAATGTAGGACTCCTTCAAGGAACCCGATAAATGAAACCGGTATTTAAGAGCCCAAACACTGTATTATGATTGATCTTTAGTGCCTCCTGTCCTGATTCCTACACGTCTCCCATAGAGTCCCTAGTATGTAGCAAAGGACACACGAGGCTGTTTCCATCCCTCGAGACAACTACAAGGTCTCACATCCTCCCACATCCGTAAACTCAGTGTTTATAATAGACTATGTCAGCCTCCCATTAGCATTACAGTGATGCAAGCCAACTGGGTGCAGAACGGCACAGCAATAATCAGGGCCATATGTATGCCAATAAATTATGGACAATGATCAGCTTATTAGCATGTTCACCTTGTGGCCTGGCCTGAGGCGGAACCATATGTGCAACCATATGCCCTTGTTGTGCAGCCGGTCAACGAGGTTATCTCGCTTAGAAATTAAATATACTAAAACGTGAACACCTATTTATAAAAGCCGTGATACTGTTGGATGTGGATTACTGACCTTAAATTGAATCGCCGTATCCGAGTCACTACAAACTGATATATAAGCTTCCGATAGTTATAAATGATCTTACCTGGAAAATTGAAATAGCTATGAAGTTAGCTTTAAAGCCGAGGCCATGCAGCTCATCTGGTGTGAGTCAAAAACATTATGGGATTGTATTTCAGATCTGATTTTCAATGGCAGTAAAAACATTCTTAGTATCTCGCTCGTATGTTTTTTCCAACAGGATGATGGCGCTAGTGCTTGCTACGTATCTTGAATTCGACGAATGTCCGAACTGTGAATTTAGGTTCGACAGCCCTGGAGCCCTGGAGACGAGAGGACGGAATCGGCACGAAGGACTAAATAAAAGTCATCCGTACGTAAACAAAACACGCACGGAAACACAACGGGCAATTATGAAGGTCAGCGAAAACGATCAAGGTCATGTCTTATGTGTGTGTGTGTGTATATATATATATATATATATATATATATATATATATATATATATATATATATATATAATATATATATAGTATGATAAGTCGGTAGAGTAATTATCGTGACAGGTCTACAGTAACCTTTTGGTTAAGCCATATATACAGTACAATTCTCCACTTATATAACTTAGTTATTTTCAGTTCCTGCTTAGAATTCGAGCTCTACATTACACTTACTCCATACACTCACTATATACGCGCACCATTTCATTACACGCAGCCTGATATTTTACGTCGGTCTCCACTAAGACTAGACTGTAAGCTACTTGGACAAACACAGCACATTAATCCCCTTGTTGAAAGCAGCCTCGAAAATAAATAAATAAATAAAAAATACAAATAAAAGGATCTAACTGCGTCGAATTTTGCTACCGCTTATGTCTGATCACGCTTGTGAGACAGGAAGCATTTGGAAAAAAAAAAAAAAAAAAAAATTAGAGTGTGAGCGAAATGTGTGCCAGAAAGCTCGAAAAGAGATTACTTTAAAAGTAAGTGGCGTTGGTCGTGAAAGGTGCAAAGGGGGTAGAATCCCCTCTACCCACACAGCTATCAATAGGGCTTTCAACAGACAGCCTGGTGCTTTTCACCGGTAAACATTGCCAAGAACCACCCACATCGAGAGGAAGAGGCATATGAAAGACATCGCAAACGGCCAACCACATTCACTCACCGCAACACAACGTTCAAGCGAAACACTCGCAGCACTCTCGCTCATACAGACATTTTAAAAGACATCGTGCCGGGGACATTTGATTTTTCTTCCCAGTCTGATTAAATCTTTTTCATAGAAAGGATAACTGTGACACAGCGTTGAAAAAGTTTTCCTATTTGGAAACTGGTGTGTGGAAGTGTGTATAAACACGACGTTCGGATACCCAACCTTCACGATTCGAACGCTCATGACCAGCTAGGTGGACAAAAGTGTATCGAATGCTCTGGAAGCGGTACAAAGAGCCTACAAGGAACAAACAGCCGGCGAGGCTGACCCAGACACCGACAAGTGTGAAAAAGCCAAAAAAATAAGGCATCGCTGGACACTTTCGCGTCCAGACACAACACTGTAACTAGAGTACAGTGTCTATGAGAGTGAGTGAGAGAGCCAGAGATGACTGTAAGATGAAGACCTGCTGATCTCATTATAGTCTGCCTGGTGACCGAAACTAACTTAGCGACAACTCCATCGGATAACTTCTCGCATCATCACAAAGGCATATGGCCAGCTTTCATAAGACATCTACACTTGTCCGTGACTGAGGTATTCACCTCAAACTCAGCAACAGTAGTATAAAATGGAACAGTAGAGGTGTAATTCTTTGCTACAAAAACTGCTATGATCACTTTCTATTATCTTGTATGATTGTAATCATTTTAAAAATGAATATCTCGATATCAGTTGTTAGTGACTACGTTTACACGGACAGCAGTAATCTAATTATTGACCGTATTCTGAATAAGACAATATTCTGATTAAGGTGTTTACATGAGTTGCTTTCAGAATACTCCTTTCATGTTCAGGTTTTACGTGTTCTAGAACATAGAGCGATTAACGATACACGTCATTACGTCACCGCGCCGCGCCACGCTGTTCGACGTCCCTCCAGAATTTCACGTATCGACATACAGCTAGTCTTCGTTATGGGACTGTGTACAGTTTTGGGTGTTTTTATTTAAAAATTTTTACGAAAGCTTCAACTGTGGTTAATTATTTGTCGTGCTGTACGTGCTAATAGACGACTGCTTGAAGCCGTGGGCCACGTCCCAAACCGCGTACTTACCGTCTATATAGTAGCTGAAATACATGTATTTACATGTAATACATGTATAGTGTAGCAGGTTAGTACGCGGTTTGGGACACAGCCGTGCTCTCTTGTTCGCTGTAAAACGGTCGAGTGCTGTGTGCCGTGTGTGTACGTGTCGCACAATGTGGTGAAAACTCTCACACGACGTTAATAGTGTGATTAAGGTGTGTACATGTCTGTAACGCATGTCGATAACGCGACTAAAACAGGAAATACTCCACACGTCTTAATTCCAGATCTTTAATCAGATTAAGGTCATCAATAATCTCGACATGCTAGATTTTTAATCAGAGTATCGTCTTAATCAGGTTAATAACGGGTTACTGTTGCCCGTATAAACGTATGGAGTGACATGTCTACTCGTGTCACAGAATACGGTGTTCGGAAAACTGCAGTAAGAATGAAGACTATGCTAAAAATAAAATAAGGGTCGACATGTTGCCTGCTCACGTCTCCAAGGTTCCCGGTTCGATGCTGAGCTCAGGTTGCTCGCTGCTGATTTTCATATGTTCTGCCCCTTTTGTGTAGGTTTACTCTGGGTTCCCTGGTTTCCTCCCACCTCCCCGAAACATGCCGGTGGATGGATTGACATCTCTAAATTGTCATTAGGCCATGCAATCGTCATTCCATCGAGTGTGTATTACAGCCTCGTGCACAGCACAGTGCTCCCACGAAAAACTCCGGTCCGGGATAAATACTTCCCGAAGATGAATGAATAAAGAATCCTCTTTAACCCAACCCAACTCAATCTCAGCTTCATGGCATTAAGTTAAAAAATAAAAAATAAAAAATCTCTCGTGCAACATAGCATGCTGTGTCGTCTATCTGATTTCCTAATAAATTTAATGTGAGCAATTAAATTCAGACCTAAACAGATAACTTAGAGGTACTTTATACCGTATAATGCGGTCATTTGCGTAGAATTTCCCCAAACATTAGATTCAATCAGATTAAATATATTCATTAGCATTAGCAAAATGTGAGGCCTTGTCTGTTGCGGAGTAGCTGTCTACAGTGTGGTTACGGTGTCAGTTTCACATGATCACACGGTTACCAGACCCAACCAAGTTCCTTACCTCAGTGGTTCACATCCCTTTCGGGGACCAGCTAGAAGTCTCACAACCACTGACTCTGGTCTCGCCCCTAAATCACACTACAGCTAACTCAGAGTCTCTGCGCAGAGATGTGGACTGCTCTGAAAACCCTTTTCCGTTACAGGCTGTACGTTACATTGCTACCGCTGCTGCCTCTCCTGGCATGTGTGTAACGTTGTTACAAAAAAAATAAAAATTCTTGAGCACCAGATTATGAACATCATTGTCAACGAATCTCATCATGGATTAATTGGTCTGCACGCGACATGGATAACGTTTACTCACTGCATTAGTTCTCTTCCGAAAACACGCATCGGAGAGTAAAGACTAAAACAGTAAATACATCCCAAATTACGTCCTATACACTTACACTATGCACCATGTACTCTACCGTCCACTGTATGAATTTTAGAGCGGTAATATCATCTCAAATGGAACACCGATGGGGTTTTTTCACTAACCGGAAGTATAAGCCGCCTCCCCGGTGAACGGCGCATGACGTCAAACGCACGAAAGCTAGCTTTAGCACAACACCCAAAGTCAACGACAATACAGGTCTTGTTTACTGTTTATGTCAGCGTTACCTTTTATACCCAACGTGACCTCAGCCACCATCAGACGGAGGCGTAACGCATTACGGACGGGTACATTTTATATTAAATGCCAGACAAGACTGTAACCTGTATACTTGACAAAGCAGAGCTTGTGTAGCAGGGAAGCACGACAGCGATGCACGAGCACAAACATTTTTATATCCAAAACACTCCACTGTCTCAGGGGTTGGGGAAACTGGTGCGAGTTGCTTAAAATATTTCGTTTAATTCCAGTTTATTGTCATTATGTTTTGCATTCGAGTGCGTGGAGTGTAAATTCCCCCCCCCCGGTAAAGCATGAACAGTCCCGGCAATCTACATTGCTATCTCTCGTCCTAACAGCAGCTCCCACGATCACCAAAGATACCAGATAATGGCATGCAATCATAACGTCTTTCCTGATTAAAGATTTAAAATCAAACTCTTCAGAGCTACCGCCCTGAATGCCCAGGCCAGGTTACACCGCTGTAAAGTACTAAGTTTCTCGTTGAGTCAGACAAGGGCTTCAAACTAGAAAAATGGTACGGAAACTTTGCCCCGCCCCCGCCACCATCCGATTAATGGGGGGGGGGTATCGTTTGCCAATTAATCAATTAAGAAAATAATCATTACTGGCAGTCCTAGTAAATATGCACACACACACACACACACACACACACACAGAGATTTAGGTTTTAAGGCTAAGGTTAGGATTAGGTGTTAGCTCTGAGGTTAAGATTCTAGGGTTAAGCTTAGGTTTAGGGATGGGTTTAAGGCTAAGATTCTAGGTGTAGGGTTAGACCTAAGGCCTTAAGGTTAGGGTTCGGGTTGTGTGTTTGGTTTAGGACGTTTGCACAAACAAACATCGCTGGCGTGTGTGTTCTTAAATAGTCGATTAATACAGCCATATCGTGAACCTGTGATATTTCAGATGGGACCTTCCATCCATCCATCCATCCATCCATCCAGCAAATTTTCCATACCACATATCCTTCACAGCGTCATGGGGAGCGTAGACCCTGTCCCAGGGAACTGGGGCCACGAGCAAGCAGACAAAGTGGACTGGCCAACCCATCGCAGGCTACAATCTCTCTCTCACACACACACACACACACACACTAGACTGGGTCATCATACCATGAAAATCTCTAATCTTAGCACCCCTAGCTGGCCATAATGTGGAGTGATT
Organism: Ameiurus melas; assembly: GCA_012411365.1. Lineage (NCBI taxonomy): Eukaryota > Metazoa > Chordata > Actinopteri > Siluriformes > Ictaluridae > Ameiurus > Ameiurus melas. The sequence goes on along the minus strand of CM022763.1, from coordinate 23,213,868 downwards.
TTTCATGGAATTCAAAGGAATGAACTCTCCAGTGGTCTTCCGGGGAACATTAGGCAACACATAAGCACAACCCTGATCATCATTGAACATCTGCAATCTCCTGTAAACGCTCTGAGCCACGCTTCACTCCAGGGGAATTCCAGGGCCTGAAATCATGATGATGATGATGATGATGAAGCGTGATCAAAAGCAACCAGGCTGACATTTTGAGAAAACAGCACGTCATTAGATCAGTACTGTGAGCCTGCAGGATATCTGGGCACGGTTTGGTCTTCTTTTCCTTCTCCTACTCTGTGTGCAGGTCTCGGTCCACTGCACCATGCAAATCTCACACACATCGGACAGATCTGGGCATTTTGGATCTGTGTCTTCGGATAAACACACGGTGTAAACAATCCAATCCAATCCAACCCAACCCATCCCTGAAGAAATGAAACGGATTGAAAACGGGATGTTTAACCAGTGAGTCGCGGGTTCGGTCGGGGATCACAAGTGTAGCCGCGGAGGAATGTATCTTCTAAACATCAGGATCAGAAAGCGCGGTGTGGAGGTGTTACCTGGTCTAACGGCAGGTTGATGATCTCGCTTATCGGCTGCAGAAGGTTGGATCCCGTGCAAGCTGATATGGTGTCGGTTGCCATGATTCCGCCTGCTGTGTGCTTCTGCTATGGACGGAAACGGCACACAAACCCAGTCTGAGTCGTTGTCCCTCCTCCTCCTCCTCCTCCTCCATCTCCTCCTCCATCTCCTCTCTCACCGCCGCTGCTGCTGCTGTTCGGTCTCACTCATGCCACCTACTGTCCACTGAGTGCACTGCAACGCGCAATGGCTGATACCAAACAGTTGCTTTGTTCAATAATGCTCAAATATCATACTAAAAGGAACATAAACAAATGTGGAGTGCCATCCAGGTCGAAGAATGGATTTACAATAATAATAATAATAATAATAATAATAATAATAAAAATGAGTCTTTATTGATCACAGTGAAATTCTTTTCTTCACATACCCCGGCATGTCAGGAAGTTGGGGTCAGAGCACAGGGTCAGACATGATACAGCGCCCCCTGGAGCAGACAGGGTTAAGGGCCTTGCTCAAGGGCCCAACAGTGGCAGCTTGGCAGTGCCGGGCAGTGCTTGAACCCCCGAGCTTCCGATCAGTAACCCAGAGCCCTTAACCTCCAAGCCACCACTGGCCCATCGTAATGATCATAATAAAAAAAAAATTAATAATCCATAGCCAATAGTTACACTCAACGACAGGACTTTATTAGGTACACCTATACACCTGTGCAATTATCTAATCAGGTTATGTTCGCATCGACCACACACAATGGTCATATAATCATTCTGGTAATATTCACATCAACCGTGAGATTGAGGGGAACAAAAAAGGATGTGATGTCAGTGATTTTGACCGTGGTAGGATTGTCGGTGCCAGACGGGCTGGTTTGAGTGTTGTGGTGAGCAGAAAAGCATCTCAGAAGGCACGACATCTGAAGGAACTGTGTGATGCATTCATATCAACACGGACCAGAAACTGAAAGGAATGTTTCCAACATCTCGTGGAATCCATGCCATGAAGAATCAAGGCTGTTTGGAGAGCAAATAAAAGCCCTACACCGTATTAATACAGTGTTCCTATTCAATTATTTTGTGAGTTTATATGGCCAAAAGTTTGTGGACAACTGACACTCACACTCATTCGTGTTCCTTCCCCAAACTGTTGCCACAAAGTTGGAAGCACACAATTGTATAGGATGTCTGTGCACAAAGCGAGCTCCATGAAGGTTTCCCAAAGTTGGAGAAACTCGTCCGTCCTGCAAAGAACCCTCACCTCAACCCAACTGAATGCCTTTGGGATGAACTGGAACACTGACTACACACCAGACTTAATCACCCAACATCAGTGCCTGATCTTACTAATGCTCTTGTGGCTGAATGAACACGAATCCCCACATCCACACTCCGAAATCTAGTGGAAAGCCTTCTCAGAAGAGTGACGGTTATTCTAACAACAAAGGGAGATTAAATCTGAAGTGGGATGTTCAACAGGCACATATGGGTGTGATGATAAGGTTTCCGTAACAGGACAGTTGAAGATTCGAAGAGAAAAAAATGATCATCTTTTTCCAGTCTTTTACTGTCCAGTTTGGGCGAGTCTGTGCCCATGCAAGTCTCAGATTCATGTTCTTGGCCTGCAGGAGTAAAACCCAACGTGGTCTCCTGCTGTTGTAGCCCATCCACCTCAAGGTTAATGTTTTGTGCATGCTGAGATGCTTTTTTGTTCACTACAGTTGTAAAGAGTGATTATTTGAATGACTATAGACTTCATGTCAGCTCAGACCAGTCTGGTCGTTCTCCTCCGATCTCTCTCAGCAACATGGTGTTTTTCATCCTGTAGACCCTCCGCACACTGGGTGTTTTTGGTTTTTCGCACCATTCTGAGTAAACTCTAGAGACTGTCGTGTGTGAAATTCCCAGGAGATCAGCAGTTTTTGAAACACTCAAACCAGCCCATCTGGTGCCGACGACCATACCACGATCAAAGTCACCGAGATCACCCCCCCCACACACACACACACACACACACACACATTCTGACGTTTGATGTGAATATTAACTTGAAGCTCTTGCCCTTTTATCTGCACGTTTTTTATGCATTGTGCAGATGACCGTTCAGAATGAAGCCCTGTGGATTAACAACAGTCACAGCAGCGGCGTTTTTCTCGGCGGTCCACAAGGTGGCAGCATTCCGTTTTTTAAAAAAAAAATGGAGACGAGCACGTCGAAGAAGACGCGAGTCACCGTTTGAGCTTCTCATTGGTTAATCTCGAGTCACGTGCCGGTGGCAAACACTTCCGCTTGTGTAGAAGTGCCGCGTTTCTCAACCCAGCGAGTGTAAACAAACGCGGACATTAACCGATGTAGGCAGGCGAGCTGTGTTGAGTTCTCGGGGTTAACATGGTGAAGTGTGTGGTGCGGGGATGCCAGAACCAAAGCGACCTGAAATCGTGGGAAGTGCGCAACAGGCCCCGGAAGCGCTTCTTCAGCTTCCCCGCGGATCAGGGCCGTGTTCGAGTGTGGATGGCCGCGCTGCGGGAGTCGGTGCGCTTCTCCACCGACCACAGGATCTGCGAGGATCACTTTCTGCCCGAGCACATCACCCCGAGCGGCATCAGCCTGGACGCCATCCCCATCATGCCCCCTCTGGAGGGAGGGATACTGGGCTCGGGCGGCTGGATCTCACCGGTGGAGCCCATCGATGAGCTTACAGACCAGATTGAAGTGGTGGTTAGGACTTTTGCATTGAATTCTTAAATCGTTGGAGCGTCAAACCCCTCTCTAGGACCAGGGGCTGCTCGAGAAAACACGAACATGTGCAGGACACGACGTACCGTAGAGTTGTCATTGCACCTAGTGGTCAAAAGTGGGAACTGCAGCACGAGCGAATAGAGGCCCACTGGGGCAGGAATCACACTTCACCATGCTCACTCACTGAATATTGAGTAAAGAACATGAGTACTAATGACAGGGATGCCTAGCAACACCTTGGTTTGTGACCAATAACTGATCGATAGATATGTTATTGATCCCACAAAGGAAATTCTTCCGCGGCGTAAAGAATACCAATAACATCAAAAGCAGCGTTTCTGTAGTCATTTGTATCGTATAGATCGGCAGAGAGAAATAACGTCTGTGCGTGAGAGACGTGAGAATCTGTGTCCTTGTCTTGCGTGCAGACGGTACGGTATGCAGAACGTATGTCATCGACTCCGCTACTATTGACTATGGGGTTACTCTAAACGTTCCCTAGTAGTCCAAGTCAAGTGTGAGAGTCTCTCGACTTCTTTGTTTGAGGCGATGTCGTTGTTAATGTAGTCCTTTCCCACCTAAATCTATGGTCACGAGCCTTTACTGCAGTGGACCCCTTTATGACGTAACTGACATGAATATTTAACGTGTCGAGGCCATGGACGCTTTTATTCCTGCACTTTTCACGCACAGAAGGGGAAGCCAGTTACAAAATGGATTTAAAACCATTTCACAGCACGTTTAGAATAAATTAATAATAACCGTAAGAACTTTAATAACACATCATCCTTTTTTAAAATGTGCAACAGGCACTTTGACATGCGTGAGATGCCTAGAGCCCACTTTGAGGATGCCATTGTTGTATCACGTGAATGTAGTGTGTTGGTGAGTGGAAAAGCAGTCTCATAAATCAAATAAATATCCTTTCTTTTTAACCCCCCGTTTCCTGTAGACTGAAATTCCAGCAGATGATGCGGAGGACGATGAGGAGGAGGAGGACGACGACGATGATGAGGATGACGAAGATGAGGATGACGAAGAATGTGAAGACTCTGATTATACAGAGGAAGAGCCACTGAACATAGACGAGGAAGCTGAGAAGGAGTGGCTGGAAAGACTGTAAGTTATGATCTAGTTGTGAACAAAAGGCACATCAGACTCGCTCAGCGTAGGACACTGATTTGGGAAATAAGAATCTTTTCTATATAATATTGTTTACAAAATCTTGTGTATTTTCCAGATTTTATTTTAGTCATCTATTTTCCTTTTTTTTGTTGTTGTTTTTTTTTCCACCCCCAGCCAAGAGAATCTTAAAAATTCAACAGGAAAGAAACGTGTTCGTGCAAAATATGGTATGAGATGGAGATTTTTATTATTTTTTTAAATACATATTTTTTTTTACTTAAAGCACTTGAGGAAGTATCTGCTCTTTTTGACCAGTAGTGACACTGTAGTGCACCATAGCGTTAAACCACAGCAGATAAAAATCATTTTAACCTGACCGCTAATTCTGCACTTGGGTACTTCCTAGTGATTTGTTCAATCGTTAGACCTAATGTGCCATGATCTATTCAAACACGTCTCCAGTGTTTGTTCTGTTTCCCAGGCGCCACTCCTCGCTCTGAAGTAACGCTTGGACGGCTCACCAAGCGCTTCATGGATCTGCTCCACGCAGCTCCGGAAGGAATTCTCGACCTCAACGAGGCCACGGAAAAACTAGGCACTCGCAAGAGGCGGGTGTATGACATCACCAACGTACTCAACGGTATTAAGCTCATTGCAAAGAAGTCAAAAAGCAAGATTCAGTGGGTGTAAGTACAGGCCGAGGTGTCGCGTAATCCACATTTGCGCACGCGTCCCGGCTTCCGGGAGGAACCGCATGATCGTTTTTTCAGTTTGACATGACTACAGGATTTTAGTATTCGGCAGTACTGATCGCGAGGGTCCAAGTAAGTGACTGACTCCATCTACAAACTCCTGCTCGGATGCGGAAGCCGTGCAGTAGTCCAGAGCGAAAGCTTCTCACATCCCGTCGTCTAATCTGAATGTGGCGTTTGATTTGAATTTTTTCTTTTTTTCTTTTTTGTCACAGGGGTCCATCACCAATTAGCTGTTTCAAAGGCCAGTGGAAGGGCAAGATGAAGAGCGATCTGCTCAACCTAAAGACAATGGAGGAGTCTCTGGACTGGTTAATTAAAGACTGCGCCCAGCAGCTGTTTGCCCTAACAGACCTCACAGAAAATGCTAAATATCCTCACGTGCCTGCAGTGCTATTACATTAAGTAATACATGTCCAACAGAACAGCGTTGACCTCTTTGACTTCATTTGAATTGTATACAAATGAGATCTTTCTAAAAGGCTAAGGGGCCCTGCGTGATTAGCACAGCAGTTCGTTAGCTACCGTCGCTATAAGAACATAGCATCAGACGTGTTGTTTACGTTCAAACGTACTACTCCGTTAATATCAATACTTTACGTCAGTATGAATGAATAAACCGTAACTAAGGGCTACAACACGACGCAGCATGCTGTTCTAGGAAAATGATAAACGTCAGCGTGACGTGAAGCAAATCTGGACTTACTCTGACCACCCCCATCCGGATCTTTCCCTATAACTGCACACTCCGACGTGTTCTCTTCCTCTTACACCACAGCCATTTGCGACCGGTTACAGACGCGTCCTATTTTTATTTTTTTTCAGCCGTCCGTAGTTGCGCGTAACGAAGTGTAACGTCCAGAAGATCGGGTCGTCAGTATTCATCGTGTTGTACTGGCGTTATAACCGTTCTGAACGGATACAAATCTGCTCACTTTTCTTTCTTCAAGTTGATCAGCCACAAAATAAAAGAATGTAGGTTATTGCGGCGTGAACAACATGAGGAACGCTTTGTGTGGATGTTAAATAAACATCTACCTACCTACCATATCGTTAGATACGTTTTCTTTGTTAAATAACGTGTTACTTATACATATGTTAGTCCCTGGGGGTTATCGTTACCATGGAAACGGGTTCGAAATTAGACTGTTCGTATATACGAGTGCGTTTTTAATTCAAACTGCAGCGAGCTTAATGTTGGGAGTAACGATCAGATTTCTTTGTCTCGGAGCTACACTAAGCTAGAAATGAAAGCACTGTTTCGGGAAAGAACTGTATCACTTCTCTTAAAGGACCTGCGAAGCATTCTCATCGTATCCGATTTCCCACATATCGACCTTAACTGCAGTTTCACCTCCGCGTACGTGACGTGTGAAGACGTCTGTCGGATCGCGGCCTTCCGGGATCAGACCGTGATCGCCATCAAAGCTCCTGAGGAGAAAAACAAAGTCAAAGTTAAAAAGATGTGTACATTCCTGCTGTAGTACAGGAGCATCACAGACGTTTGGACAGGCAGTATTTCATTACAAACTAAATAGAGTCCTTATGTCCTCTTTGCCATGGCGTATAGCTATCCAAAACCTTGATCAAAATCTGAAAGTACTGATGACGTGTATCTTCATCTGTATCGCCTGCACCAGGACTGTATTAAGATCCACCTGAAGGGCTCCAGAGGTCCCATCCACGTGCTGACGTGTGAAACGAACGAGGCGGACGCGACCACACAGTCGGAGCAGCTTAAAAACGGCCGTTTCCTTACGCTGGAGGAGAGCAGGATAGAGACGACACCACTCCTCGCAGGTTCTACTCGCATCGTGATTGTGCTTATTTAGGTGTGCTGCACCTAAAGTGCAGAGATAAGTCATGATTTATGTCCTCCTGTTTCCTTGCAGATCTTCCTACCGTTTCATCCGCGGTCCGGAGCGCGTAAGGTTTCCGAAAACAAAAGCGTATCTGCGGAACAGCCGAAACGGTGTCGAAAGACTGAAACCGTCACAAACTGCTGTCAATCTCCAGGATAGCTTATTTGGGGACCTGCTGCTGTAAAATGTGAAATATGTTGATAGGATCACAGATTTATAAGCTTTATTTTTATATGCATTCAAGAAATGTTCAAAATGAAATTTCAAGCATTACAAATTCATTATTCAGTCTTTTCCCAAGCAAACATGATCATGTGTTTTTATTGTTTTGTCGTATTTTATGTTTAAATTCAGAAAATAAAAAAACAAACCAAACTCAACAATGTGAAATATTTAATGACTGTGCAGTAACGGAGCTTGGGGGAAAAAGTCGAGTCGCATGAGATGAGCGCGCTAACAGATATACACTTACAGTCTCATTAAAAATAATCTCCAACTAAATGCTATTTAAAAGCAATAAGGGTCTAGGTGACATTTGGCCTCTCAGGGTGTCTGTTACCTCAAGTACTAAATGATCTGTGCTTGAGGAATGAAATCACTGGAGTGGAATGACCCTCAATAAAAGGAAGTTCATTTATCAAAATATTTCAAAATAACTTTCTTACATACCTTGTGGCAGTGGGTGAGATGCCGTTTCAGTGTCCAGCTCAGATAAGAAGATATCAGTGCTGTGACGAGAAGTGTCATCTTTTCACAAAATTAGCAACGATCAAAAACAGTGATTATCAAATTTCCGGAACTGCTATTTTGACCTGCTCTAATGTATGTAACAGCAGAGACCGTTATTTTTACTTCACTAATGCAGCATTTTAGACCCGCAGTGGATAAAAAAAAAAAAAAGTCTACACACCCCTGTTAAAATCGCAGGTTTTCGTGAAGTCAAAAATCAATGCTTTGGATCATTGTCTTGCTGCATAATCCACAGAATTCCACAAAAGGAACATCGTAGCTACAGTCAAGCATGGTGGAGGCAGTGTGATGGTGTGGGGATGCTTTGCTGCTTCAGGTTCTGGGCAACTTGCAATTGACGGAAACATGAATTCTGCTCTCTACCAGAAAATCCTAAAGGAGAATGTCCGGTCTTCGGTCCGTAAATTGAAACTCGAGCGAGACTCAAAAACTATTGCGTATGAGATGTACACAAAAACAGAAGAAATCATAAATACTTTTTCACAGCGCTGTACGTAACCTTATTTGTTACAAAATATAATTTCAGGAAAAAAAAAAAAAAACACCACTGAGAAAACATCAAATATTTAATGGCTTGCAGTAACAGAGCTTTGGGAAGTGTTCCATGAGATGAAAGGTTGCTCTACAACCATACTCCAAAAACATACAAAATACTCTCTTTAAACACAAGAATAGAAGTCCAGCAGATATTTGGCCTCACACCAAACGTATCCAGCGTACTAACGAATCCGGGCTCGGCATTGAATCGCTGGAGTGAGATGGCTGACATAAAGGAAGCTTAAGTGATGAATTCCCTTATTTATTCTATTAAACCTCGACATGTGGCAGTGAGTGAGGTACAATCCCATACACTGCAGCAGCAGTTCCAATGTCCATCTCAGATCTTAGCTAATATCAGTCAGTGATGAAGTGCACAAATGAAACAGGGAAAGCTCCTCTTCTGGTAGGATCCCCCTCAATGTGCCCCACCTGTACGATACAACACACCGTTAGAGGAGAGACCCGCGTAAAACACTGGTGAATACGTGGGTGTGCGTCTTGCTTGATAGCTAATGCTTAACTCCATCCAACACTTCATATAAACTCTGTGTGTGTGTGTGTGTGTGTGTATACACTCACCCACCACTCCTTGTCTTCCGCTCCATCTACTACGATCACCTCTCCCTCATTGAAAGTCAGCTCATCTGAGTTATCAGCCTTACACTTGTAGATAGCTTTCACCCGCTTAAGTTTATTTTTCTAAGACACACACACACACACACACACACACAATTAGACGTTGAGAGTGTAATTATTTTACTTACTTTTGACCTTCTTCTTCTTCTACTTTGAGAATCCTCAAGCATAACCACAATACTTTGACACTTTGCCATCAATGCCAGTGCATACATATCTTCAAAATATCTCAAACATCAGGAAATGTGTCAGTACACATTTATGTCTTTCAGCTTTGTACGTATAACTATGTCCAACCAGGACATATTAGAAGAGGATTTAATCTCATCAGTCAAAAACTGAGTCTGGGGAGATGATGATTCATTTCAACAAGACGACAACCACAAACATACAGCCAAAATAACTCTAGAAGGCCTTGATGGTCTAGCCTAGTGGTTTCCGAAGTGGGGGGCCACCAGGGGGCGCCCGGGGGGGCCTCAACAAACTGTGTTGGAGACACCAAGCCCATCCCTCCCACTAGTATGTTTTCTCTTTCTCACTCTCAGACATCTTGCAAAAGGGGGGCCTCGGTCAAATGTTAATGTCATTTGTGGGGCCTCGCCCTGGAAAAGTTTGGGAACTTCTGGTCTAGCCAATCTCCTGACTTGAATCCCTTTTCAAATTTATGAAGAATTTTAAAATCCTTCATTTTTCGGCACCTGTCAAACCCCATGCACATATTTATCCTCGTTTTATCACGAGCTCCATCACTTTCCCTTTTTGACTGCAGGCTCTTCACAGTTCGAAAAAACTCGGTTTTGACAACAGCGGATTCCCCAGATGTCAGCGATGATTGCGTTTAGAATGATCCAGATTAAAAGCAGCCATCGAGATGAAATTATAAGCAACTGTTGTAAGAACAAGCTACAAACACTAAACCATCCTCAGCACCCACACACACGCGATGTAATAGCCGTCTCTTCTTCTTTCTGTTTACGGACGTCACGTAACCACGCAAAAGGCCACGCAAAATGACATCAAGCTAACATTTCCCATGAAATCCGACACGACGGCTCAAATTATAAATCATTATTTTAAACTCTCCAATGATTGTTTTCTCTTCATTTTTAACCAAAAAAGGTCGCTACTGCAGCTTTAAATAACAAAAGCAAAAGTGTCTGAATGCTTATTTTCCCCTCACTGTGTGAAACTGTTCTGTTGGAGCACTGACTTACTGTCTGAGGCATTTTAGGTTTGGGGAAAGGGGGTGGAGCAGGAGGTGCTGTTGGTACAGAACTCTGTGCTGAGAGGGAAGCATCTTTTTCTGTTCAAAAATATTAGGAAATAAAGAAATTACACGTCATAAAAATATGAATATATCACTACAACACAGTATCTGATGTCAAATGCGATATGCCCCAATAGCTGAGCAAAAAGATACATTATCTTCACGTTCGAAGCCTACCAACTGTTTCACCGGGCCTAGGCCTGTGGGGTTGCAGCTTGGGAAGATTTTTCTCAGCTCTGGAATCATAAATAGCAGTGAAATTGGTTGATGGACAAGAATACCGAGCAGCATAAGGTACTACACTCTTTCAAAAGTTCCATCTGGCATCCTAAAGGGTTCGTAAGTTTCTACGTATATGTTTCTCTGGCGCAACTGTTACAGATTCTATCTAAAATCTATATAAACGGGTCACACATTCAGAAAGGTTTCCGAGTAAAACCCTTTTAGAATTGATAACTGTTAAACATCCAAAGAGTCTCTGAGAAAGCCTAGTGGTCTTACCCTGGGATAGGCTTGAGTGCAGGGGCTCTGGGCAGTATGGGTATACTTGGTGGTGTGGATTTGTATGGGGGAGGGGGCATTGGTGGAGGAGGGGGCACTGGAATAAGTGGTGGGGCGGTGGGAATGGTGGGAGCCTGGGGAACTGGAAGCTTTTGAGTAATTGGCGGGACTGGCGGTGCAGTTGGTACTGGGGGCAAAGGGGTATTCTTTGACTGGACATTTGGCTTCTTGACAACTGGAGGAGGAAGCGGAGGAGCAGGAGGAGCAGGAGGAAGAACTAAGGGAGAGGGAACACCCATTAGAGAGACACCATACTGGAAATGGGTAGGCACACTGTATTCAATTAAGATGAGGCCAGTCATTTACCATAGACGTTGCTCTCTGGACTGGTAGGATTGGGTGGGTCTGAGGAGGATCGTTGCCTCCCTACTGTCTCCAAAGCATTCCAACTGCCAACGCCTGAAAATACAACATACATATGCTGTATGCTGGAGATCATTACATTCTTATTAATAAATCATATTCATCATACAGTGTGTGTATGTACTGTAGGTATTAAAGTCATCCAGATACTTACCCAGGACTGGGTTGCGTGGAGGGAGCTGCGGTATGGGGAGAGTGAGTATGTTAGAAGGAGGGGGACTGAGATCCATCATGGTGCCGTAGGTCTCGTTACACATCATGCTGGGGATGAAGCCTCTCTGCTTTTCCCGGACAGCGTTGACCACATCCCGTGCCAGTGCAGCCATGTTGGGCTGGATAGAGGTGTTGACTGGGACGAAGCAGCTTACAGGCCGCTCCTCTCGCTTCTGAGGGATTGGCTGCACCACACGGAAGTAGAAAATATTCAGATACAGCTCATGCATGCTTTATATAATAATGTCCAATAAATTCTTAATAATACTTGTATAACAGAGGAGGTTTGTGAATGAACGAGAACAGCATTATGGTATTGAGTACCTTGTCCTCCATTTCATCATCACTCTCATCCAGGTCTTCATTGTGCAGGCACCACTCATACTCCACATGAACATGGACATTAAACTTGCCAGTCTGTGCCTGGATCAGCTGCCACAGAGAGTTAGAGAGAAAATCAGCAATGATCCTGACATTCACTTACAGCAGGACTTTATTCACCCAAAACATGCTTTGAAGGCCAATACAGCTTTTTCTAAATAATAAAATGCTTGGTATAGTGGATCCATAATAAAACAACAAAAAAAAGACTTTCTTGTCATAATTTGGTGTTACATGGACATGGAAGTGCAGCAGGTAGCATCACCTTCCCATAACACCAGGATCCCCATATTAAAATCCTGAGCTTTCATAGGTTACTGTCTATGTGTAGTTTTGCATGTTCTTCCTGTGTCTGCGTGGGACTTCCTCCAGGTTCTCTGGTTTCCTCCCACTTACCAAAAACCATGCAGGTAGGCAGACTGGCTATGCTGAATTGCCCTTTGATGTGAACGAGTGAACTGATGTGTGTGGACATGGAATGGTGTCATTCGTGCATTTATCCAATCAGCCAATCACGTTGCCAGCAGTGCAAACTGGACAGGTGAAGATTGGAAAAATGTCACCTGGTCTGAGGAATCTCGACGGCAGGCTTAGAATTTGATCTCAGCAGCGTGAATGATTGTTCCTGACCATCCGGCTCCCACAATTTACCCATCTTATAATGCCTACATCCAGCAAATGTCCCTGAACATCATAAAGAATTAATTGTCTTTAAAACAGGATCCTACCAGTTCCTCACACAGTGTGTGTTTCAGCCTCTTGGCGACGTCCAGTGGTGTCTCTCCAGCTTCATTAGCTAGAGAAAAGTGCATTAGAGCATTAGTTTACCGTTTTCAATTACGGTACACCACAGTGCCATTCAAAACAATCAAACCTGTGCTGTGTATATTAGCACGAATCCAGATATTAGATCTTACTCATGGTGACAGAGGCTTTGCTCCGAAGTAAAAGTTTCAGACACTCGCTGTTGTCTGTCAGGCAGCAGTAATGAAGTGCTGTGTTTCCTTTCACAGTCTGTTTGTCCAGATTCCCACTGCAAAATCACACACACACACACACACACACCTTGTGTAACATGAGAACCACAATGGTGCCCTTATTTTTTCTTTATAATGCTGCCATACCTGTTCTGTACAAGGAAGTCTACAATATGGAGGGAGTTTCTGTCTACTATTCGTAGGGCCAAATGTAGCGCTGTTTCACCCTGCTCCTGTAAGAGTAGTCACAGACATCAATGAGATAAGCCAGTAAGTGTTTTTGTGAACAATGGGGCACAGTGGTGGATTAACGGTTAAGGGTCTGGGTTACTGATTGATCGGAAGCACTAGCACTGCCAAGCTGCCACTGTTGGGCCCTTGAGCAAGGCCCTTAACCCTCTCTGCTCCAGGGGGCGCTGTATCATGTCTGCCCCTGTGCTCTGAAATCATATATTGGTTATACTGTACTACACAGATTAGCAGGTGAAATATTCACACCAGAGTTTCCTCCATTCCTATTTCGTGGAGGTCAGTGACCAAGACTCGTTCAGCTGCTCTGCATTCGGGCTTAAAGGTCTCTGTTTGCATGCATGCACATGTGCAGTTTTGTCTGTCACTGCCAGTTCATTGCTAGTTTGCTTGGAGAGGAGCCAATTGTGCTGTTTGCATTGTCACTCAATTACCTTTTTTGTGGTTATAAATAAACATGCCTGTGCTGGCGCAAGTGAAGCAGTACAACAGGGGGTGTGGCGTTCGAATATTACTGGTGCAGTGGCATTTTTTGCACCCGCTCCGTGTAAAAATAGCGCCGGCGTTACTGCCTGCAGAGAGCGTATTAGTACCGATGCAATACCAAAACTGTCGTGTCCAAAAGTCCATTTCCAATTCTTGCCCAAAAAAAACGGGAAACGGGAAACGTTTTCATTTTTTCCGACCACTAAAATGAGAACAGACTGGTGAAATCTAATTAACTGTACATAAATCCGGAAACGTTACACCACCACCCGTACTTGATTCTTAAAGGAAGTGATATGAGCTGATTTGACTGAATGATGCAGCCTCGTCACACATTTTTAATAATGTGTTCATTTGAACCCAATCCCTTTTCACGATAGATAAAGGGATAGCTCCGTGCTACACGATCACAAACAGTCATAAAAATACTAACGTTGCCGCTGTTTAACTCACATGTTCACTGGCCATAGGGAAGGTCTCGGTCAGGTCCACTCCATCAGCATATACCTGCAGCAGGGAGAAGATGTCACGGCTCTTCACCGCATCATACAGGCTGCGCAGTTTGGCGGTCGGATCGGTACGTCTGCGCTGAGCGAAGCGCTTCTCTGTGTACTTAGCTGTGATGAAATCTTTACGGCTCCGCCTGACGGATCGAGCAAACAATTCAACAATCAGCTGTAGGTATAACGTTCAAAGATTAAACACCCCCATTCATTCAAAAACAGGCTGATTCACTCTGTTAAAAACGGTGACTCACATGTCACTAGAGGGGTTAGGTTTGGGTATTTCTTCTCCTGATAGTTTTGCCTCCATGATATCATTGAAGCCTGCATTTCCCACATTCCTCGCCAGCTGCACAGAGATTTGATAGCGTTAGGCACTTCTCAGTGAGGCCCTATTGCCAAATTTGGAACGTTATCCAGGCTTACCAAGAGTTCTGATGTTCCCAGCACATCTAAAGTCAGAGACTGTATTCTGGAGTAATGTACCCCCATTTCCCGATGGATACCCGAGCATTCGATGCAGATAAGAATCCCCAGGTTAGTGGAGAGCCACGATGGATCTGCAGGGATAACGTCCATTTTATTTTACTGTTGATCGCAAACGTATTTCTACCGTAAGGACAAAACACATGGACTGTGGCCGTATATGTCAGTAATTTAATTGTAATTCTGCAATCTAAGTCTCCAAGTCAGTTTGGGCTGAACTTTGATACACTGCATTTTCTTGTCTGTAAGTATTAGAATCTGCACATATTCAGCAACCTCAGAAAACTTGTAAAGTATGTTCATCTTTTACTTTCTTTGTTGGTCTATGCATTGTTCATTTATTAACATGGGTTGTTTGAATACCTACCAACCACACCAAGTCTAATGACAGAATGGTTCCAGGAAGTGATACAGACTATAATAGAGTTCCATTTTGAACTAACATTTGTACATAGCTATACCTGCTATAAAAAAATAATAATAAAACAGTTTGTTTAAAAATGAAATGGCTTATTATTGTTGTTATTATTATTTTTTCTCAATGAAATATTTGGGGAAGGGAGGGGAGAAAAGGTAAATGAATCACATGAATATGAAACACATGAAAATGAATTATATGTAAATTAATTACATGAATATGAATCACATGAAAATGTAAACGAATCACATGAAAATGAATTACATGTAAATGAATCACATGCATGAATATGAAATACATGAAAATGAATCATACGTAAATGAATCACATGTAAATGAATCAAATGAAAATGAATAAATAAAGGCAAAAAAAATAAAAAATGAAATGGCATCATTCGAAGCAGGTATACAGTGATTGAGGCATGTATTTTAGGGGTGAGATAGCCTTCAATTAGTTGTTTATTACATTTCCCCCTACATGCATCTGTTAATCATACAGCGTGTGACGTGAGTAAGAAGTCGACTGTAGCAAAGCGGGATGAAATACAGCACTTACTAGGAGCTCCACAGTCACAGCACACATCGTTGCCACTCATCCTCTTCACTTCACTCACGATAGCTTTGCTAAGCTCCTGCACGATGTTGTTCTCGCCCTCGTCCTGATCCCCTTTAAAGGCATTGGTCAGGGCTTCTTCTTTACTGTTCTGCAGCACAGACACCCACCTAAAAGAGGATTCAAAAATAGTAAGCAGGGCTCAGAATTGTATCGTCTCCAAGAAGTTTAAGTCGGTTTCTCGGTGTGAAAATACACATCCGCACATTGTGAAACTCACAATTGACATTCTGCCTCATCTTCTGTTTGAAAATGATATGTCCGGTCATCTGTATCAACACGGAGGAGATATAAAGGGCAATTAACTTTCCAACACGAATGCCATTTGTGGACAGTAAATGTGAATGTTTAATTTTGTGGTTGTGACTCACGGGAAATGAGATCAAAGCTCTTCTTTTCCTCTAGGTTGCATTTCACTTGGCAGGTTAACAGGTTGAGTTTGGCTGGTGGGGTGTTTGCCTATAAAGGCAAAAAGATGGTGCAATCAACTGAAGCATATACAATATACAGTAGATACTAGCAGTTGGGAAGGTACAGTCATTATGCCCACACGAGAAGGCCTGATGAAACGAAATGCTGTAGACATCGACTCGTATGTTTCACTGCTGCGAGTTGAAAATGAGCATCTCCGAGGTGCTGGATAAGTTCAAGTATCTTGAGATGTTTGTTCACGAGAGATGGAAAAAAACAGTGTGAGAGTGTTTCAGTTGCTGTTCCAGACTGTGGTGGTGAAGGAGGACTTAGGTTTGTGGATGAAGTTCTCTGTTTACTGGTCAGTCTAAATCACTATCCTTACTAATAGTCATTGACCATAGGAATGTGACTAGGAGGTTTAAAATTGTTCATGGTATGATACGCTAGTCTAAAAATATCATGGTTTCACAGCTTTAAATGGCTTCTTTTTTTTTACAGTGGAAACTGCATGACTACATTATTATCTGTTGCGAGTATAAGTGGCAGAAATGAAGTTCCTCCACAGGGTTGAAGGACTTGTTCTCCTTGATTGGACAACAATCTAGGAGAAGCTTGAGGTAGAGCCGCTGTGCCTCCAAATCAAGAGCAGCCAGATGAGGTATATCCATCCATCCATCCATTTTCTGCATCATTTATCCTTACCGGGTCACAGTGAACCTGGAGCCTTTATCAGGGGACATGGGGGACATCCTGGATGGGGTGCCAATCTATCACGCACACATTCATACAGCACGGACCCATTTGGACACATCAATCGGCCTACAATGCATGTCTTTGGACTGGGGGAGGAAACCGGAGTATCCAGAAGAAATCCCTGAAGGACATGAAAACGCCGCACACACAGGGCCGCAACGGGAATCGAACCCTCAACCCTGGAGGTGTGAGGCAAACACGCCAAACACTAAGCCCCCATGCCCCCTGCCAGATGAGGTGGTTGGGGCAATTTACAAGGATGCCACATGGTCGGCTCACTTGAGAGCTGTATCAGGCACATTCCAATAGACAAAGCCCTTAAGGCAGACCCAGGACTGACTGGATTTACTGTATATCTCACAGTTGGCTTGGGAATGTCTGGGGATCCCCTAGGACGAGCCAGGGATCAAATCTGTATTCGGGGATGGAGACATTTGGACTGGCTTCTAAGCCTGTAGCCACTGAATGAATGAAACATAAGTTACTGACAAGTTACTGGCACTCTGTACTTGTGCTCAAGCTCTTCCTGTTTGATTCACTGTCTGCAGGGTTCAAAGCTACTGTACACATTAACCAAAGTGGGTTAACTCGAAGAAGCCTCGTTGAAAAACTGAGTGGTTTTTAGCTTCGGTGGAAACGGGCATGCTGTCAGGTCGGAATTTTCTCTTACCGTTCCATGACAAATGGTCAAATATCCATTCTTCACTGCGCACTTCCGTTTCTGCCACACCTTCCTCAGCCTGAAAGCATCCGAAAGACAAAGGGCATTTTGGCTTAATTCATCCAATATCTTCAAATGTAAATCTGGAAAGTGTTCCACTTAAATAGCATTCTACAAATACATTAAACAGTAAATACAAAGGCTCTGTTATAAAATAGACCGTTAACAGGCTTTAAAAACAAAGCCAAGGTGTAGAGTAAAGTATTTTCTTCACCCTTCACTGCGTTTGTAGAGCGTCCCAGAGCACTCTGTGCCGAAAGCCTTGTTACCCTGGAGCTGGTGGAGACTGTAGCCGGTGCTCTGTTTGGCCTGAGAGTCCTGACAAAGATGCATCATTTTAATTGGGTTTTTCAAAATCTCGTTTCACCTTCTTTCCCTTCATCTGATAAAAGACTAATCATTTATCTTCCTATATTTAAATGTAGGTGATTTCTGGAAAGTGCGTCAAGCAACGTTTCTTCTTCTATTTCTTCCACTATTCATCCATGACTTTGTGTCTATATTTCTTACGCATATTTTACATTTTTCATATTAATGGCATGCCTATACGTATCCAGGCATTTTGTGCTAAGTGTTTTTAGCACGCCATGAACTCTTTACGTGTCTGATTACTTGAGAATGTAAGTTTGCCATGCCCTAAATGCCCAGACAGTCAACAGGTGCTGGTTTATACTATTAGGTTATGTGGTAATTACTAGTGCTGTAGTCATGACCAC
Organism: Ameiurus melas; assembly: GCA_012411365.1. Taxonomy (NCBI): domain Eukaryota; kingdom Metazoa; phylum Chordata; class Actinopteri; order Siluriformes; family Ictaluridae; genus Ameiurus; species Ameiurus melas. Next base: position 23,195,769 of record CM022763.1, on the reverse strand, counting down.
CACTGTCACGTCCAAGACCAGAAGTAGCTGGGATTGATTCTTGATGGGTCCAAAGTGAAAGCAAGACTAATTTAAAACTGTGGCCAAAAAAACATCAGATTCTCTGCAGACGCCAAGCCTTTACATCAACTAGCTGGTTTCATTTTTGTAAAATTTTGTCAATGCAAAAAACATTTTTTAAATTTTTTTTTTTTACAGACTCTTAGACCAAGACCAATGCTAAATACAGAGAATAGTCTCAGTACAAATGACAATAAGTCCAAGACAAATGCACGTCAATCTAGAAAGTGTCTCAAGACTGGACTTGATTCTTACAACCCTAAGATATTAGACACCTTAATGAGACTCGTTCAAATAAATGATCTAGCCAAACGGTATATCAGTATCAATACAAACTTTTTAGTTTGCTAATAAAAATAACTATTACATGTGTTTTAGGCCGTGAAAACCCCTTAAAATTAAAATTTAATTGTGTTTTGGACATAAAGCCATACGTTTATTTTTCACCCATAAACCAGGGGTGAAAAAAACTTTAATAAAAATGATGAACCTCACTTCTTTTTGTTCTGTTTGTAAGGATGACTTTAGAACATCTCGAAGCTGGATCAGCTGCTTCTTTTCTCCTTCTTGTGATTGTTTGACCTTATTTACAGAAAGAAAGATTCAGAAATACTGTAGGATGCAAAACAAAAGATGGTGAGATGTTACATAATCAGGAAAATCCCAAACTCACTCCTGCCAAGTCCGTGGACAGTTTTTCCAATGTAGGTTTAAGATTCTCCACAACTTTTAACCCATCCTGAAAGAAACTGGACAGAGAGAGTATTTGAAAATGGTGGCTCATTTCAACCATGGAGCTTTCTGAGAACTATCTGCCTTTATTTACTTCTTTCTTTCTTTTTTGCTTTGTTTTGTTTTTGTAAAAGTGGGAAGAACTTACTTGCACTGGGCGTGAAAATATTTGATGAGGTTCTGCACCAAGTCGACCCCCTTCCTGATTTTGATTTCGTTCACTTTGATGAGATACTGAAATTGTAAAGAACAGCCCTCAGTCCCCTGCTTAAAGCCTACCACAGCTGGCTGAAAGGTGAAGCACATCCCTTACCTCACACAACTGGAGCTGAAAGGATCGTCTCTCTTTTTCCATCTCCTCAGCAATCTCTCCTCCACTGATCTCTGTCCTGATCATCCCGTGCTGCTTGGCATGCTCCCGCTTCTCTTTCTCAATCTTATTACTACACAGGAGAGGAAGTACACCACCATTAATCAACACAAGCTTCTTCGCTATAGATAAAGTATAGTTTCTAAGTTATCGAAATGGTGACTTATTTCTACATTTACATTTCTTTCAGCCCAAATCGAAAGCAGCTTACTAACAAAGCATATAATATACAGTATCTAGCTGATGCGTAAATATGTTTACTGTCTAAACAAGTAGAACTCGATGCCAAAACATCGATGCGGATATCTCCACTGCCATTGTATCCTTAGAAAAGACTCAAAAACGAGAAGGAAACTATTGAAGAAAAACTATTTCAGACGTCTGACCTTGCTGTGAACTTGACCCTGTTTGGATCAATTCCTAATTCTAATCAGTTCATCTGCTATTCATAATGACATGTCCATATAAATCCTACAAACATTGAACCACTCGCTTTTATCAGTCCTAGCTAGTAACTAGTTCGGGTTGTTTGCCTTCTTCATAATTTTCTGCACCCAGACTTGCTCTGATTGGATGTGGGAAGTGAGCAGGAGAGAGAGGAAGAAACAGAACTGAGCAGTTACACCGAGCTGAACTTACTGCTCGACGACGTCAACACGCATTCACATGCCTTGGTCATATTAACCTATGCAGATCTGCCTTTTTTTCCGTTTGTCTCAAAACGCCTGAGCAAAACATTGTGGTGCACCTGGGACACTGAATTTGAGGTTGGACATAAAGGCCACATGATTAGCAGTGTTTGTTCAAGGCACGGCTCCATGGCATGATAAGTACGGCTATAAGTCCAACTCAAAGGTCTGAAATGACACTGACATAGCAATGCATACCTTAGGTCAATTCTAATATTTAACACAATCATGAGCATTCAGTTCTCATTTTCTGAAGCAGGAAACGAGAGAACCACAGAAACCCCACAGTGTCCTCATTCTACAAAATACTATTTATTAACGATCTATTGTCTCCGCAAATACAATCTACTGAAAACCTAGTAGTCTAGTTTTAAAAAGCTGTTTTTATTATGACAAAATGCTTCACTGTGCAATATGCTGAAAGCATGCATAAATATGGTGCTTATATCTAAACTGCTGCTCTGTGTACCTAGAAAAACACACTTCAGAAAAGACACCAAGCCATGAAAGCATGCATGTGTGAAAGTGTTGTGCTTACAATTTGGTTTCGTAGTCTTTACAGGCTTTATCAAATGGCTTCTTTAAATCCTAAAGACAAAAAAAAAGTCTCAAATGAAACTACCTGAAGAAAATCATTCAAATGATCAATAAGAAGAAGAAGATGAGGAAGAAGCGGAAAAAGAAGCAGAAGAAGACAAAGTAACAGTAGTAATAATATTAGTAGTCAGTAGCAGTAGCAGTAGAAGTAGTAGTAGTAGTAGTGTCAGTAGTAGTAGTCATAATAATAGTAACAGTAGGAGTAGTAGTAGTAGAAATAGTAGTAATATTAATAGTAGTAATAGTAGTAGTAAAGAAGTAGTAGTAGTAGAAATAGTAGCAGTAATAGTAGTAGGAATAGAAATAGTAGTAGTAGTGTCAGTAGTAGTAGTAGTAGTAATAGTATTAGCAGTGTCAGAAGTAATAGTAGTAGTAGTAGAAGTAGTAATAATAGTAGTGTCAGTAGTAATAGTAGTAGCAGCAGTAATAATAGTAGCAGCAGTAATAGTAGTAGTAATAGAAATAGTAGTAGTAGTAGTAGTAGTAGTAATAGAATTAGTATTTTCAGTAGTAGTAGTAGTAGTAGTAGCAATAGTAGTAGTCATAATAATAGTAACAGTAGTAGTAATAGTAGTAGTAGTAATAGTATTAGTAGTATCAGTAGTAATAGTAGTAGCAATAGTAGTGTCAGTAGTAGTAGTCATAATAATAGTAACAGTAGTAGTAGTAGTAGCAATAGTATTAGTAGTGTCAACAGTAATAGTAGTAGTAGTGTCAGTAGAAATAGTAGTAGCCGCAGTAATAATAGTAGCAATAGTAGTGTCAGTAGTAGAAGTAGTAATAATAGTAACAGTAGCAATAGTAGTAATAGTATTAGTATTAGTAGTAGTAGTAGTAATAGTAGTAGTAATAGAAATAGTAGTAGTAGTAGTAGTAGTAGTAGTAGTAGTAGTAGTAGTAGTAGTAATAGAAATAGTAGTAGCAGCAGTAATAGTAGTAATAGTAGTAGTAGTAGTAGTAGTAGTAGTAGTAATAGAAATAGTAGTAGTAGTGGTAATAGTAGTGACAGTAGTAGTAGTCATAATAATACTAACAGTAGCAGTAGTAGAAATAGTAATAGTAGTAGTAGTAGTAGTAATAGAAATAGTAGTAGCAGCAGTAGTAATAGTAGTAATAGTAGTAGTAGTAGTAGTAGTAGCAGTAGTAATAGAAATAGTAGTAGCAGCAGTAATAATAGTAATAGTAGTAGTAGAAGTAGTAGTAGTAGTAGTAGTAGTAGTAATAGAAATAGTAGTAGCAGCAGTAATAGTAGTAATAGTAGTAATAGTAGTAGTAGTAGTAGTAGTAGTAGTAGTAGTAGTAATAGAAATAGTAGTAGTAGTGGTAATAGTAGTGTCAGTAGTAGTAGTCATAATAATACTAACAGTAGCAGTAGTAGAAATAGTAATAGTAGTAGTAGTAATAGTAGTAGGAATAGAAATAGTAGCAGTAGTAGTAGTCATACCCCTTTCACTCCTTTCAGGTCCCCTTTCAGCAGACTGTCTAAAGGAAAGGTGATGATGTTGTTCATATTCTGTAGCTGTGAACACACCATTACAAAGGCCTGTCAGGTCTAGCGCAATATTCTGCCCACATACGTTTCTGTTTATAATTAGGCTCGTGCAACCTCGCTGCAGAATATCTGGTCTACAGTGTGCCCTGCTTTAGCCTTATTAAACCTATATTTCTATACACATATTAAAGCTGTGGTAAAAGCTCTACTTCTGTCTTTTGGTGGATTCGACACATTATCTAGCTGCAATAGAGGACTGCAACAAAAAAGACACATATCCCATTAATACTGGCCTTGTACAGCAAAGCAATATAAAGAGTTCCCACAGCAACAGAAATGTGAACGAGTGGCTAGACGAGGCTAAACAGAGGCAGGAAAAGAGATAGAGAGACTCACTAAGTTCTTGAAGAGTGCTGTGAGTTCTTTGGTCAAGACTGCGAATTTGAGGAAAGCGGATGCAACTTCTGTGTTGTCTCTGTACACGTTCGCCTCACCAAACCTCTCCAGAGCCTGAATGTACTGCTCTTCATTCTCCACATGGGCTAAGGAAACACATAGAAACACATGCACACACACACACACACACACACACACACACACACAGAGATACACATCATATACATTTTTACTGAAGTTTAACCGAACATACTAATGAAGGGATAGGTCTCCCTCAAGTACATAACATAAAAGGGACAATTGTCCATTTCCTGTCTATCTATTACATTCCTGCCAAGGGACAAGAAGACTACAATGAACTGTGCACATTGCTCTATTCTATACAGTCACTGCCTCTTCCTGTGTTATTACAAACCACACACCCGGCCATCCATCTAACAGTAAACCGTTTCATGTGGTTTATGAGGAAATTGAAAAAAACTAAAAAAAACTCATATAGTGTTATTGTAAGATTCACTCTCGTTGAGTCTCTTTCATAAGTCTTGGGTCACTAAGCTTGAGAATGAACCTCTTTTCAAGATAACAAACCATCAAAATTGTTCTTAATACCTACAAAACACTGTGGCATTATAATGACTTAATAAAGCCTGCACTGTGATAATATACATGCATGGCAATCCAGTCATTATGGAGGAGATAATGCGTATTACAAACATCTGCATGTCAGAACTCTGACTAAAGCAGTGCCGAAAAAACAACTGCTGATTAGACAGAGGTGTAAACGTGTAACAAGAGAGAAAAAGAATGAGAGAGAGAGAGAACAAGAGATATGACGAGAGTGGGAGAGAAAGGCTTGTTGAGACATGTAGTAGTGAGGAAAGCCAGAACGAATGGTATGTGAAGAAAACTGGCAACCCTTCTTCTTCCCACTTGACTAGAGTAACTGAAATGACTTGGATTTGTAGACAAAAGAATCTGTTCGGTTTATTGTCCCATCAAACCACAAATTCAGGATTGCCCTTAATGTGACGTGAGTAATGAGGAACATTTTGCCCATTCATTCATTCATTCATTCAACCATTCACTCATCTTCAGTAACCGCTTTACTCTGGTCAGAGTGGTAGTTCCAGGGTCTTTCCCACGAACACTGGGCATGAGGCAGGAATGTGCAGTTCTCTATACTAAACAGCATAAAACGGAATTACGTTCTCGTTAGCATTATCACCGTCATTATGCAATGCTATGACTTACAGTTCCATCAAATTATAGTACTGGACCTCAAATCAGCTTTTTACACCAATTCAACAAGATAATTCAAGATAAATCTCTAGAAGATTCAGGTCCACTAACAGGATATATACTTATATAATATATACAATGATGTAAACATTAATAGCAGAATTCATGAATATCATAAAATGAGGATACAAAGAGGGAATCTCTTTGGGATAGCGTAGTCCAATCTGCTTACGCGCTTAACCTATTTACACTCTTTCCTCATGTCTGAGTTTCCTTCTGTCCTCATTCCCGAGTTTCGAATTTAGGTTTGTATTAAATTTATATATGCAGCATGGCAGACTCCGCCAGAATGATTGGCAAAACATTACTGATGATTTCTAAGAGGATTTATTGTGCATCACACAATACTTGAAATGCCCTTTTAACTCGACAATCACAGTAAGAGCTGAATGCATTATTCTTTATGTATATATATATATTATATATATATAATATATATATATATTATAATAATATATATATAGATTGTCATTACTGCTGTAATGCTAAGCTAGTGCAGCAAGCCTAAACAAAGCAAACACATGAGGAGGAGCCTGCAAAGGGGATCAGCTATCAAAGGAGCTCAACTGAAACCTATAGAATGATCTTCTCATACTCACTTAAGCCAGAGCTGTTTATGGCCTTGACAGACTTCTTCATTTTGCTCAGAACACTCCGGTCTGCATCGAGAGCCTACAAAACACAAAGCACTGTTTTAAAAAGAGACACACACACAAAAAAAAAAAACAAAAAAAAAACAAGAAGGTAATGGTTTCTCAATAGGTTTGCTTGAAACTATTAAACTGATGAGAGCGAGCATTAGTCATTCAGATTTCAGAAAAGGGCCTAGTAATAATGTTTAATACAGGCTCAAATCTTTATAATGATGCCACATTGCCTCATAAGGATTATGATCGGTTAAACAAAACCGGCAAATTAAACCCCTCCTAAATTCCCGCCCAACACCAGTACAAAATTCCTTCATCTGCACACAATCTCTAACCTTTGGGTGAGTCACACTTGGGGAATTCACAACTCAGACAGACTGAAGACCTACAACTCACAGCCACTGTTTATAGAGAAACCATATATACGGCACTGCCCCAAGGCAAAGCCATTTGATCAGAACTACACAGATGTTAGCAAATACACTCACCAATATTGGAAATAACAACCATGCCCTGGTCAGAGTCTCTACGGTATGAAGATTAACTGATGCTCTTGACCTATGATTTCATGCACTGCTGAATGATTGGCTGTTTGGATAATTACATGGTTTACAGGTGTTCCTATTAAAATGGCTGTTGAGTATATCAAATAGAGAAAGCGAACGCGTAAAATGATGGTGTCTCCTGTCCGTGTGAGCAAATGGGTCAAGACACAGATGCTGAAAGAGGAATGAGTGCACGCATACCGCAGTCGAGAGGGATTGAAAGAGAGGGAAAGAGATAGTAGGGCAGGTAAAGACAGACCAACAGCCTTAGGGGAGAACATTTCATAAGAGCAGTGCATAGAACAGGGAGGCAGGTTTCAGCAAGACCCAAAACACTGGTGGAAAAACTGGAAAGGGGAGTGCTGCATGTCATTCAGGGGATGTGCCCTTACTCTCTACACAGTATGTGTACATAGGAGCTCAGCAGACCACCCCAACATGCAAACTCAAACACACAGCTCACAGCACACAGTGTGTATTTACACAACAACCCCAGGTCTTTCACTTAATATCTGTTTGTTACTTTAGCATCCCAACTTATCCTTCAGGGATAGATCAGGTCCATCCATCCACCCATCGATCCATGAATAGAATGTATATCTACCTACCTATTTATCGATAACAACGTGCAGCATAACAACCACATCAGATTTATTCTCAAGCACCGGAGAAAAGCTTAAGCACATTTTACACAAGACGTGGTTAAAAAGCTATATAATAGCACGTTAATGTGGCCATGTGGCCATTTATATCGGATGTGTCTTCTTTTTTTCCCACCTCAAAACTCTATATCTACAATGTTCTGCACACTGGCACGCCTTCTCACTTCGAAGCGCTACAAAATACAACGTTCCAGCTACATCACGCAGCCTATGCCCATAATCTAAACCACGCACAATTATTAGTAGTCTTGTAATACAGTATGTCATTCAAAATATTTTAAATGTACTGTATATCATATAAAGAAATAAACGACTTTCTCTTGACTGAACTCTGACCAAAAGTAAAGTACTAATCAGAAAAATACAACGAATTCAAGTGTACAGAGAAGTCACTTCCTTATTCCGGTAATTATTGTGCGTCATGACCTGTACCCTATAGTGTATATGTACTGTAATGCATATACACTATAGAGTACACTTACCTACACTTGTCAGTTTTACGGATTCTGCAGTTTTACAGTGATCTGTCAAACACTAAATTACACTATTCGCAGGGTTTGTATTGTTTTGTACTTTGGACCACTGCCAACATACAGTACAGTATATATATATATATATATATATATATATATATATATATATATATATATATATATATATAGTGGCATACTAAAATAACCTGATATACAACAATGATTGGTGCAATATGAACCATACAATACTGGTTTTATATTTGCTCTATGGAGCAAGTGTTGTATATAGACCACGTTAGAACAGATTTATTTCATGAACATTATATTACTTTGTTTGTTTACTGGAGCTTTCTATGCCTGAAGCTTCCACTGACCGAACACATAAGGTCCAAGCTGACAATATTTATAGGCTGGCTTGTTTTTGAGTTATTAAAGTTTGTACTGAACTCATTTGATTAAAGTTGCCAGTCAAGCAAATTAATAACTATAAGAACAAACCCCCTCACTATGCTTCACGGACCCCTGGGATTTCACGGACCCCACTTTGAAAACCACTGCCATACAGTGACTAGACGTAATATAATATATTCTGATTTCAAACACTTGGCCATTTTCATTATCTTAGGATGATTGGACTAGGCCACATTTACTGTAAACAATCGCAGTAAGTCAGTCAGTATGAGACCACTTCATACTGAAACCCACTGTGGAAGTGGAAGTTCAAAGCCCTGCTGACTTTCCTCATGAAAACGAAACTGCCTATGTGTTACTGACAAAGGACTTTTTTTCTAGAGACTCTTCTTGATAGTTCACTATTGTCTAAAATGTACATGGAAATTTGACACACAGCACAGCTTTCAGATTCCACTGGTGCAGCTGGAAGAAACATAAGAGGCATAAACCAGGCTTTTGTCGTGGAGCGTTACAATAACATCGACCCTACTTACTTTGTCCTAATAGACTAATTCAAAGCAAGTCCCTTGTTCACACTAGTCAAGTGTTTTACTGCAGACCGTAAAGAGTCACGGTCCTAATCCTGACCCTGTTTCTTAATCTTGTTCCCTACAAAGTCCAGTTCTGACTGACTTTGAAAGTGAAAAGGAAAAAAAGAAAAAAACAAGTATGGTTAAACACACATTTCAATTCAAACCCAAGCTATATTCCACAGGAAGCCGGGTTCTGACGTGACTGTGTGGATTAATTTGTCAGAATCCTGGAGTGTAGGACTATGGGCGAGGTTCACCTCCAACCCCATAGCTGGCAAAAATTGTGATTTCAAAGAAGGAAGTCATTTTCCAATCCTCTCAGAGTTGAAATATGAGTGAAGGACACGGGATACAACCTAGTATTAAGTAAAGTCCCATATACATCAGATTTGCTACATTGTTCCTAGTCTTTGTTCTCCATAATAAAGAGTATATAATACAGACTGGCTGGCTCACCTCCTCCAATCCGGACACTGTATTCCTGCACTGGCCCATTCGGGTGGTGAAGATCGAGGTCGTAGGCGCTTTATAATCCTCATTGGTGATGTCCATAAACTCGGACACTGACAGATGGTCCGGCATGATGACTGATTTCTTAAAAAAAATAAAAAAATAAATAAAATAATAATAATAATAATAATAATAATAATAATAATAATAATAAAGGAGTAAAGAGGAAGAAGATAGACGCAATCAGACTGCGATCCCTGTCTAACATAAGTTAAAGTCTATAATTATTTAATATATAATAGTAAATAAAAAGTAACACACGCGACGGGTAAGAATAATAGACTCTGAGAAGAAGTTAGAGAACTCCATCACAGCTGAAGTTTACACTCTTCCACTATATGCGGGGTCATTACTTTTGCGCTTTTCTCCACTGAAAATCCGCCGTCTGATTTACCTGCGTCTAATCTCTCTTTCTCTCTCTCTCTTTCTTTCTCTCTCTCTCTCTTTCTCTCTCTCTCTCTTTCTCTCTCTTTCACTGCGACCTGCGAGTAGAGACTGTAGCAAGTCCGCCCACAGACAGGGAAACTAACCAATAGGAAAGCGCAGCGGTACCAGACGGACCAATCAGCGGTTACTGTAAAAAACAACGCGAGCATTCAGCTGTATGGTCGCTCTACGCCACCTGTATACAGGTGTAGCGAAATGCATTTGAGAGTGGAAATGCCAATCAGAAGAAATCAAAACTACTTTAAGAAATGTTCGTGAAATATATAAGTTTCATTCTTGGCCACAACTGAGTGACAAAAATGACAATTGTGGGTTTTTTTTTTATCTCGTAGAACTTTACTTTGTGTTAGAAATAACAGGAGTAATAATATTTTTTAAAAATGCAATATGGACAACTAGTATAATCCACAGCCAATCATATAGGCTATTTATCTACTGCTATCCTACATCCTCAGTCATGAGAAAAAGATGATTATATGTTGAAACCTATTGTGCTTTATGTTGTCACTGGAGGTTATTTGTTTGTTTATAGAAGTTGTTGAGGACCATATCATTGTTACTCAGGCCCTGATAAAAGAAAAAAAAACATACAACTGAAGGAGGGTGTACTTTCTTTCCCCCCATGACTGTATAACCCCTGTCAGGATGATTAAAAAAAAAACTTGTCAGTTCAGTCTTAGTAAGAGATCAAGAACTATATCGATTTAAAGATAGTATGTACCAAAATTAATAGTTGGATCTGTATTTCAACAGGTATTGCTTACTTTACAGAGCTCTGTCATCTTTCTCAGGTGCATGTTTACATCAAATGGCTATAAATAGATAGGCTTGCATAGAAAGATATATTTTAGCCTATATTTAATGAGTTAATGCATTACAAAATCTAGACTTAAACACTGTTTTCTCTAACATAATGATACACTGGAATAAAGTGGGTGGGACGTTCGATATTCGCGGATATGTGGAAATTAAGGGACCGTCTCTAAAGTTACATACGACATTGTTAAACACGTTTCTAACTTCAATAGGATTTGAAGGGAATTATGTAGGATCACACGTCCAACTGTAAAGTGTTCATCTAGGTGTCAGGTATGATGCACACCTTTTAGATTTCTGATATTTAACCCTACAATGCATGAACCAAAAAAACCATCACGAATGCATAAAGGGGTCAAAATGACCCGTTCTTCGGGTACTCCGGTTTCCTCCCCCAGTCCAAAGACATGCATGGTAGGTTGATTGGCGTGTCTAAAGTGTCTGTAGTGTATGAATGGGCGTGTGACTGGGTGTGTGACTGGGTGTGTGATTGTGCCCTGCGATGTGCCCTGTGATGGACTGGCACCCTGTCCAGGGTGTACCCTGCCTCGTGCCCCAAGCTCCCTGAGATAGGCGGTATAGAAGCGGTATGTAAGCGGTATAGAAGATGGATGGATGGAATGGTTTTCTTCAAAAAAATGTCCTATTAATCCTCACTAATTTCTGCGAATATCGAACGTCCAACATCAAACCAACTTTATTCCAGTACATTATATATATATATTTACATTATATAAAATATATATATATATATATTTTTTTCAATATTAATCTAATGTGTAAAAGCTCCGCTCAATCCTGAATTATGTCACTTTAACTGTATATTACCACTTGAGAGAATTTGAAACAGAAAGCAGTCTTTTATTATTTATTTGTTTATTTTTATTTTATTACATTTATATATATATATATATATATATATATATATATATATATATATATATATATATATATATATATATATATATATTTTGCGATATAATGCCTTAAAGTACAGCGTGTGTTGAAATAAATATTCTGCACCTTTATTATGAAATGTAGACCTTTATTTTAGAAAATGTACGACACCGGAAGTGGTCCCTTGTTGACGAGAGTCACGTTCAGACGCATCGAACAGAAGCCCTGAAGTGGGCATGGAGTAATTGTTCATTGTTTCATTTGTGAAATTCCGTAAAAAAAACAACAACAAAAAACAAGTAAATATGGCTACAAAGCGGAAGTCAGATGTACCTGTTCCGGCTGAGGAAAGCGACCAGCTTCTGATCAGACCGCTGTGAGTTTCATTCAAGTTAATGCGGCCAAGTTAGCATGCTAGCTAAATGTATCTCTAGAAATGTAGCGTTATTTCAAGACACGGCTGAATATGGTAATAATAAACAAACAAACAATACACAGTTATATCGCAGTCCGTCTTTGCGAGTCGATTGCTAAGATTCCTACAATTATTATAATAATAATTATTATATTGGAGCTTTTTAAATGACACTTCATTTTATGCAAATTCAATTACGCACGGGTGTTTATAAAAACGAGAACGTTTGCGTAATGACGTCACGTACGATTTGATGACGTCACGTGCACTAATACTCACCCGGTGCGAAGACACTCGAGAAAAAATAGTTTGTTGGAAATTCAGTCTCCGTTGAAAAATAAACAAATAGTCAAATGTACATTTTAATCACCACATAATCGTTTTATGTAATTAAATTAATTAATTAATTAATTTACAAACTCTTGTTTGTGTGTGTGCTTCGCTCTACCTTGACAGGGGAGCTGGACAGGAAGTGGGCAGATCGTGCATCATTCTGGAATTCAAGGGACGTAAAATCATGGTAGGTTTGTTACTACGTGGCGTCTCTTGTTTATGAAGTAATACTCGATTGTCTTACTAATGCCGTGTTCCTCAGCTGGACTGTGGTATCCACCCTGGATTAGAGGGAATGGATGCGTTGCCGTACATTGATCTGATTGACCCTGCTGAAATTGATCTCCTCCTCATCAGCCAGTGGGTGTGATTCTCAGTGGTGTTTATTTCTTTTACGTATTTACACCAGGACTGTTTTTAAGACCTTCTTTTTCTTTTTTTTCCCCTCCCCTGCTTAGCTTCCATCTGGACCACTGTGGGGCCCTGCCGTGGTTTTTACAGAAAACAAGTTATAAAGGAAGGACGTTCATGACCCATGCGACTAAAGCCATTTACCGCTGGCTACTTTCAGACTACGTGAAAGTCAGGTAGACGCTCCCAGCAGATAAGAGCGAATAATGGTTTAAAGTGTCTGAGTGGTGGTAATCGTCTTCCTGTCTCTTCAGTAATATCTCAGCGGATGACATGCTGTACACAGAGACAGACTTGGAAGAAAGCATGGACAAGATCGAGACGATCAACTTCCACGAGGTGAAAGAGGTGGCTGGTATTAAGTTCTGGTGCTACCATGCTGGACATGTCTTGGGTGCAGCCATGTTTATGATCGAGATTGCTGGTGTGAAGGTGGGTGAAGGTGATTAGTTCGTTTATAAACACCGTCACAGATCACAATCAGAGCTCATGTCCTGGCTTGTTTTGTTCTTTTGTTTTTTTTTAATAAAGATTCTTTATACGGGAGATTTCTCTCGCCAAGAAGACAGACATTTAATGGCAGCAGAGATTCCCAGCGTTAAGCCAGACATCCTGATCACGGTGAGTAACAGACCCTTCCTAATGAACCTTGAACTCATAAAGACCGTTTACAGGCAGCGTGATGGTGTGTTCTGTTCACCCAGTCCAGCACAATAGCCCGTACCCTTTCTCTTCCCGTGTACAGGAGTCTACGTATGGAACCCACATCCATGAGAAGAGAGAGGAAAGAGAAGCTCGGTTTTGTAACACGGTCCACGACATCGTGAACCGGGAAGGCCGCTGTCTCATCCCCGTCTTCGCTCTGGGTCGAGCACAGGAGCTCTTGCTCATCCTTGGTGAGAACTCATTTTTAGAAAATCTTATCGAACCTGATGTAGAGACCATAAACTCGCTTTAATAGGAACACTTGTATGTCCGTGAAGTTATCCAATCAGCCAATTATACGATGGCATTTTTGTTTGTTTCTTTGTTTCCCCCACTCTGGTGTTTGATGTAAACACTAAGAGCATGATTTTATGCTTTCTGCTGCTACCACTTGTTCGGCTGATTGCGTTATTTGCACAAACGAGCAGGGTACGGGTGTTAAAGCGGACAGAGAGTGCAGTGTTACTGTGATTTCTGACGTTCGCTCTTTCAGATGAATATTGGCAGAATCATCCTGAGCTTCATGACATTCCTATTTACTATGCCTCGTCCCTGGCCAAAAAGTGTATGGCCGTGTACCAGACTTACGTCAATGCCATGAACGACAAGATCCGCAAAGCCATCAACATCAACAACCCCTTTGTCTTCAAGCACATCAGCAACCTCAAGGTGAGAGATTTAATGCTTTCTTTAGGATGAAACTTTAGGCTGTGCTTATTTGGCCTGAGCCGCACTTCCTTTACCTCTCGGTATTTAGTCTGGCTACATTTAAAAAGCAAACGCAGAGAAGGTGACGTGAGAAATGTAATGGAAGTGGGATCCGTGTCGAATAAAATGCCTTCAGACACATTGAACATCAACCAAGGTCTAGCTTCGAACAATACAAGCAAAGCCGTACTGTTCATTGTAACATTCACTCGAGCATGTAGCTTTGTTTTTGTGCTTTCTCACTGCTACCACTGGACACGTTCAAAAAGTTCTCTGATGAGATGTGCAAGAAACGGCTTCATCCGGTGCACTCTCCATCTTTTGCAGAGCATGGACCATTTTGATGACATCGGCCCCAGTGTGGTGATGGCGTCTCCTGGTATGATGCAGAGTGGCCTCTCCAGAGAGCTGTTTGAGAGTTGGTGCACTGACAAGAGGAACGGCGTGATCATTGCCGGCTACTGTGTGGAGGGAACGCTCGCTAAGGTAGAGGAGATCGTGGGTTGAAATTCCAACAATGCGCAGCCATCGGATTGGGGAGAACATGGAGTTTGCATGTTCTCCCCATGCTTCAGGGGTTTCCTCCAGGTACTCCATTTTCCTCCTCCAGTCCAAAGACGTGTGTCGGAGGCCGATTGGCATTTCCAGGGTGTCCGTAGTGTGTGAATGTGTGTGCGATTGTGATTGTGCCCTGCGCTGGGTTGGCAACCCGTCCAGAGTGTCCCCCACCTTGTGCCCCAAGTTCCCTGGGATAGGCTCCGGGCTGCCCGCCCACCCCTGTGTCGGATAAGCGGTATGGAAGATGGATGTAGGGTTCCCGCACATCCTGGAAAATCTCATGGGCTAGTTTTTCCGTCATTAGTCAACGGATAAAAACGTCCTTGAAATATTGAAACGTGAAGTGAAATCGGATGAAGTGGAGTAAAATCGGTTTATTACGTTTAAGACGGCATATTTTATCAAAACAGATTTTCTAAAGAGTGAGAACGCTGTACCAACGTAAGAATTGGGATTCGCCAATACAAGAGGCTAATAAACGATTTTTTTTTCCCGCAGCGCAGGTGGGGGGGGGGGGGGGGCAAAAACAAACACGGGGGGGGAGGGGGGGGGGGGGGGGGGGGGGGGCCACCTTTTTTTTTTCCCCCAACACCCACTACCAGCACACCATCGGCTTTTTCCCCAAACAACCGAGTTCATCCGAGCACTCAAACCACCCCACGTGGTGAGCTGGCTCATTGTATTGTAAACCGTTCCCCCAATTTTACGTTTCGGATTCTTTGCGGCAGTGAGAAACGTTCGTCACTGATTGGCCCTGTGTGTTCAGATCCTGGTGCATGGAGAGCAGAACGAGATGGCCCGCCTCAAGGCAGCTCTCATTTTAGAGTATGAAGAAAATGACGACGAGCGCATTGAGGTACATAATCCCCGCAACACTGAGGCAGTCACACTCAACTTCAGAGGAGAGAAGCTGGCCAAGGTGAGAACTCTACTGTCTTGTTTAGTTTAATGAATTAGTATATCTAACTGTATATGTCATATCTTGTTTGCGTTCTCGTTTCAGTGTCAACGTTAGGACAATATAATGGTTTTAGATTAAATTGACTCCCTTTTGTGTGTGTGATGGTCCAGGTGATGGGTTCTCTTGCTGATAAGAGGTGTGCGCAGGGTCAGCGGGTCTCTGGGATCTTGGTGAAACGCAACTTCAGTTATCACATCCTCACACCCTCGGACCTCTCCAGTGAGTCGGTGCGCTTTCCCAAGATACTCGGAATGCATTCGCACAGCACGCCGTTCTCATCGATCTCTCTTGCCTTGTAGATTATACGGATTTGTCTATGAGCACAGTGAAGCAGACGCAAGCCATTCCCTTCACCGGACCCTTCTCCTTACTCCACAGCCAGCTACGTCACTTAGCAGGTGTGTACTCCGGATCGACGCGCGTCAATCCCTTTCGTGTTTCGTTGTTAAGGTCGTTAAAGAAATACTCCAGCATTTCATTGTCCTACTGCGTTGCGTGCGTGTGTAGACTTAATTTAAGTTTCGAGTCCGTTTTTCTTTCCTTTTTCCGACGCGTTACACGAAACAGACCTGGGTTAATGTGAGCGGTGCTGGCGGTAAGGAAACCATCCACGTTTGTGTGTTTTAGGGCATGTAGAAGAGGTGGAGACTGCGGAGAAAAACACACTAAGGATCTTTAACAGCATCACGTTGATTCATGATGCCAATACGGTCATACTGGAGGTGAGCGCAGAGTAATATAATATATATGTAGAGTAATATACAGGGGTCCGGGAGATTCGTGAAATGAATCTTTAAAATGATTTGTATTTCAAATGTATTTGGTATACAACAGAAGCATTTCATAGTTTGAAGTTTACAGCTGGAGTGGTGTTTAAGTAAATAAATAAATAAATAAAAATAAAACAATTTGACCCATCCTGATTTTTTTTTTTCCTGTTTTTGTGTAGATCTTGTACAAAATGTAAGATAAAACAAAGGCAACCTGAGTAAACACAAAATATAGATTTTAAATGATGTTATTTATTGAAGAAAGAAGTTATCCAATAACAACTGGGCCTGTGTGAAAATGTATTTGCCCCCTTAGTTACTAATTCCCTAAATCTATGAAACTGCATTCATAATGGAGATCAGTTGGACTAGACACAACCAAGGAATGAGGAATAAGAAGGAAGAATGATGAGAAGGTGATTGAAAGACATCAGTCTGGGAAGGGTTACAAAACTATTTCAAAGGTTCTGGGACTCCAAAGAACTACAGCGAGAGCCGTTATCTCCACATGGAAAAACTCGGCACTGTAGTGAACATTCCTAGAAGTGCCCGACCTTCCAAACTTCCTCCAAGAGACGACTCATCCAGGAAGTCACAAAAGAGCCGAGGACAACATCGAAGCACCTACAGGCCTGTCTTGGATCAATAAAGGTCACTGTTCATGACTCCACTGTCAGAAAGACACGGGGGGGGGGTGGCTCCATGGAAGAGTGGCGAGGTGAAAACCACCACTAACCCAGAAGAACGTTAAGACTCGTCTGAATTTTACCAAAACACACCTTGATGATCGTCACACCTTTTGGGAGAATGCTCTGTGGACTGATGAGGTGAAAGTGGAACTGTTTAGAAGACAAGGGTCCTGTTACATCTGGCATAAACCAAACACAGAATTCCACAAAAATAACTACAGTCAAGCATGGTGGAGGAAGTGTGATGGTGTGGGGATGCTCTGCTGCTTCAGGTTCTGGACAACTTGCAGTAATTGAGGGAAACATGAATTCTGTTCTCTACCAGAAAATCCTAAAGGAGAATGTCCGGTCTTCAGTCCGTAAGTTGAGACTCAAGCAGCAAGACAATAATCCAAAGCGTAGGAGTAAATCCTAGTCCTAGAAGAACGTGAAAGACTGATCTCCGGTTATCAGAAGCGTTTGGTTGCAGTTATTTTTGCTAAAGATGGGACAACCAGATTTTAAGTTTAAGGGGGTAGTTAGTATTTCACATGGGTGATCACAGGTTTTTGATAACTTATTATTATTTTGTTTCAATAAAAAATAAATAAATAAAAACTGTATCGTGTGTTTGCTCAGGATGCCGGTGTTTTACATCGTATTTCGTTTGAACTTTGTTCCCTATTCTTCTAAATAAGGTGTATTGATGAGGCTGATCGTAATGTTAGCAGTTTTGAATTTCTCTTTAGAAAAACATTACAAACCCTGAATCTAGGAATCGCAGTGCGTTTGCTGGGAGAATTCCGATGGGAGAATAAATGTTTGTGTGTCTCCGTTACAGTGGATTGCCAACCCCCTGAACGATATGTATGCTGATGCAGTCGCAACTGTGGTTCTGGAGGTCCAGTCAAATCCAAAAGCTCAGAAACGTGAGAACATATTTCATATCTCGACACTTGAAGACCTTTTTACAATGCATTATATACATTACAATATTCAGGTTCCGTAACATCCTCGACATTTTTGAATCGCTGCTCATGCTACGTCAGCGGGCAGCTGAACGAACTCCGCGGAAAGCAGTAACTGCATACAGCTCACGGACATGTACGATTAGCTAGTTGCTCTGATTGACACTGGAGAGAGAGTAATGCCGTCCCCGTCACCCAGAAAGCCTCCGAATCATTTTTAATGACCTATTGGATACTGTCAGTAAGAGTGGAGTCACTCAGTGTTATAACAGTGCTGTTATTCTCAAAATAAAGTCATGACAGTATTTAGCACATTACTGATATATTGTCATATCGCTCAACCCTAGCATTAGATGACGATAGATTTTCATTGTAAAGGAGTCCTCCATTAAGTAATATCTAATACTGACATGAAGTCATCATGATTCCGGTTATCATAACATCCTTATCCTACTTGATCTCGGCTCAGCCTTTAACACACTTAAAAGTCCTGTCTACTATTCCTATTAGAGTCTAGCGCTTTCTTGGTTTAATTCTTTCTTCAGAGAAACAGTATGTCGTCTCAGTTCAGGGAACATGTATCTTCCACTGCTCCTCTCAGTCACGGTGTCCCCCAGGGCTCAATACTAGACCCTCTTTTCTTCATAATCTACCTGGACGTGCAACCCGCCAATTTAAAGCGACCGTGTTCACAACCAGATAAATGCACTCTATATTCCGACGAAACGAAAATCCTAAAACTGCATCCAGGACCACTTGTGGAGCACTGTTTCTGAGTATTATCTGATGCGATGCTGTTTAAACGCTCTCCCTCAGACTGCTCAGAAGCTCGGTGTGATTTATCACGCGCTTTTCACGTACGTCCGGAAACATTGGTCCGCGTGCATACTTTCTCGCATTGACTACTTCAGTGCATTCTTTATTTAGTCTTCCATACAAACCTTTAATCCGATTACGTGTGCATGTAATTCAGCAGCTACAGCGCTGAGACACACCATAAGACATGCTGACTATTGAAACCAAACCTATTATACACTACCGGTCCAAAGATTGTGGACACTCGACTGAAGTGTTTCTCATGGTCTTAAAAACCTTTTGATCTGAGCTTGGTGTGTGATTAAACGTTTGAAATCGGTGTCGTACACACAAATATAATCTTGTGTGTATGTATTTATTTATTTATTTTGGTCTCTTCTCTCAGTTATACAGCCCACAGAGGAGAAGGTGGATATGGAAGTCTTCCAGAGCAGACTACGGATCATGTTCCAGTAAGCAGACCTTCTTGTATTTTTAACCCCAGTCTGGTTTTATAGCTTATACGCTTCCACATGCTTTTTTTTTTTTTTTCCTCTCTATACAGTGACATGTTTGGTGAGGATTGTGTAGACTTTAAGGACCAACGCAATCTGTCTGTAACAGTGGATGGCAAGACTGCCTACATTAACCTGGAGACCAGGGTGAGTGTCGTGCTCGTGTGTGTGTGTGAGACATGCATTTCGAATCCTCCTCATTTACAAAAGTCCTCAGTGATCACATTCACTTCTATAAAACTCCTGTACCCCTGCATATTCATACTCGTTTCACATCCTTTCAAAACCTGTTCACTTTCTCAAGCTCATGAACTTCTCAGTTTCCCTCAAATCAGTATTTTTTTTATTTATTTTTTTTTCCCTCGAGTCTTTTTTTTTTAACCATTGTGCTTGATGCATATAAATCCATGCATGCATATAAATAAGCACAATACCACCATTTCAGCACATGTTTCCTGTACTAAGAAAAGAAGCTATATTTTTACTCCAGACTCGCTTATAATAGAAGTCTGTACACGTTAGAGAACTTTTCTTGTGGAGCGTTTATGAACTTCCGAACACTCCAACCAAAAGAGTGAATCTGGTTAATGAAGCTGCCCTGATTTCTTATTTTTTTTGTGTGTATCTGGACAAAACAGGGGCACCTCTGGTTTTTAGTTGGAACAGTGCGGATTTTAACGAAATAATTGTGTATGTCCTTACGCTTTCATGATAAATGAGTTTGATTTAAAGCAAAACAAACGGTCACGTTAACAGTCATGTTACATGTCATTCTCTCCGTTGTGTATTTATTATTGTTATTAATATCCGCGTGCAGACGGTGGATTACGAGGAAGGCAGCGCGGACGACGAGTCTCTCCGAGAGATGGTGGAACACGCTGTGCAGAGGCTCTACGATGCCATGAATCCTGTGATGTGAGGACGAGCATGAGGCAACTCTTCCTCCCATCGTCCTCTACTTCCACCGCTCGGTCTGAAAGAGTGTTCGAAAACAAGTTAAATCCTCCTGCCGTTTAAACGAACCGTGTTCATTTCCATGCGTTCGAGATAAGAAACTGTGATCTGTACGGACGGATACCGTTCATTAAAAACCCATCTCTAGACCACGTCGTGCTTTAATATTGTACGTGCACAAACTCGGCTCGCGTTAAGGGTTAAATGGGGTTAATCTGTGACGCTGTTCTCAGGGAGAGACGACGGCCACTGGACGAGGCTTTAATACTCGCGTCAGCACTTCAGTCCTGCTAACGTTTACTGAATATTAAAAGCATTTCACTCACACAAGGGTCAAAGGTCACACAAAGTAATCAGGATTTACTGACCGTGAAATCATATGCACTTCTTTTTTTTTTTTTTTTACTACAATGAAAAGCAGCAGTTTATTTGAACACAAAAACATTCAATTAATATTTTGGCAAATATTTGGATCTGCTATTTACATTAACACATCAGATATTTCTACATACATAGAGTTTGCATAATACTTGAAGTGCACAAAATAGAAAAACTATACTTAAAGGTGTTTAATATGAGAATAAAAATACTTCCCTTTCCAATTTTTTTTTTTTCAGGACCAAAATATCTGTTGGAAACATTTCAGTTCACTCTGAGGTTTTTGCACGCGTGCACAAAATGTCGTGATTCTTTTAGAAAATAAAATAAAAAGAACTTTTCTTCTTTTCTTTCTTTTTTTTTTTTTACAGAAGCTTATGCAGACGTGTTGTTACTTCAAATATGTTAACAATCCCAAATTATATATCCCATGAAAATTCGGATACAGACCTATATTAAGCGTGTTTGTTTCCTGATGGATAAAATTGAGATCAAGTTTTAAAACCTGTGTAAAATCGAACAGAATCACATAGCCGAGTGTTTCCCGTTCTTCACCGCTGCTCGGTAATTACCCCGTGAGCTGAGCCTGACGCTGTCCTTAATCCCACAAGAACACTGTACACTCGTTGCCAGGAGCTCACTGACCACTGTGTGCCGTAAAGCTGAGATGTAACAGTATACATGTAAAGGTGTACAATGTTATAGTAGCAAATGTACAAACAAAGGTTTCTAAAAAATAATAATAATAATATACAGTGTAGTAGCAGTAGTTGAAGACAACGGGACCTGTGATCGAATCTCGAAGACATTTGTGCACTCGTCCAATCGATCCGGACGAAATTCTACTGTTTTAATGACCTGGATGAGCAAAACCCCTGATGGACAGATATAGTTTACAGTGCACACCTTTCGAAATACCTGTCTGGAACCTCACAGCTAAACAGGCATGTAAACAAATGATGATTTTCCCCTCGTTCCCTTTTTAAATAATAAATCTGGTCAGGCGTGTATAGATACACGGGTACGGTCCGGTGTGGTTAGCGGGAACTGAAAAGGCTTTGTGTTTAAACGAAAGGAAAACGCCGTTTCCGTTTGCGCCACCTTCAAACACGGAACGTGCCTAATGATGTACACGATCATTTTCTGTCCCGCTATTACAAATCCCTTTTCAAATATCTATACTCTCGCCTTGCACTTTAATAGGAATGCCGGTACCCCTGCACGTTCATGCAACTCTCCCAATCAGCCAATCACGTGGCAGAAAGGCGGTGCATGAAATCGTGCGAATACAGGTTAAGAGCTTTAGTTACCGTTCACATCAGGAACCGGAATGGGTCACTTGTGATCTCAGTTCCTTTGAACATGGTACGCGTGTTGGTTCGTTCTGCAGTAATACATTCAAAAGCGTCCCATTTCCTTTCGAGATGTTGGTCGTTAGCGTAGACGCTCGAAGCACAAAAGTGAGCGACTTGAAGCGTACCTTTTGAAAGTCATAACGCAAAGTCACCATGTTACGTCTTTAGCTGAATACATGTGCACCCTGTGGTCACTGCGGTTTCGGTGCTAAATCGAGCATTACGTAAACATAAGCAACACTCTTTGTTCACACTACAGGGAATTCAAGTGCTCCTAAACCATACTGTATTTCTGAATACAGAGTTACATAAGCGCCAGCCCACACTTCACTTATGCAAGCTTTGCTTATTCTGCTTCTCCTCTGGAGTTCATGCAGTCACTCTCACTCCTTTACGCTCACTTTCTGTTATAAAGGTCAGTTTGCTTGCACACGCACACACACACACACACACACACTCAGCACTCTGTCTCCTTCCTGATGCTGTGCCTGGGTGTCTTCATCTGGAATGATCTCTCCACATCATTCTCTGCGACCTCAGTCAGGTCCGCAAAGGATCGAGCTGCATCGGTGCGAGTGGTGAAGTCCTCCTCCAGGACCTGCTCATCCAGGCGCGAGTCGTAACTGGAGTCCTCCTGGATGGTGTCCATGCGTGGAGGCTCCATGCCAGCCAACATGACTGGGGCTGGAGACGTTACGCTGCCTGCAGTCGCAGGGACGGGAGGGGTGCTGCTCTGGAAGCGTGGGACGGCAGAGACAGCCGGGGAAGAGTGAGGCTTAAAGATGCGCACCGAGGCTGAATCAAGACTGCTCGGCAACTCCGCGTTCTAAAAAACGTGAAAATAAAAAATAATTAAAAATCTTTAGAGAGTGACGGAGCAACGAGATTAGAGTTAATCCAGGTTTATTGTGAAATCCAGGATTAACGCGATGGTTTAAATGTAAGCCTGCTTAGTGTTAAACAAGGTTTAAAGTTTGGTGCAGCAGATTAATTAGATAAACCTTGATTTAAGCGAGATTTAAGCTTGATCCTTATTGGTGCCACCCACCCTAAATGTACTTTCATTGGAGTCAATATCATAATCTTTACTTACAGCTGCATTAAAGAATGACGTGTACATTTTCTCAGTTTATAGCTTAACGTTGGTTTAATGGAACATCAGTGAAATGAGTTGGTCCTTCCCCTCCACCAGCCTTACGTTTTGTTTTTTTCCCCATCTCTTGAAATTACTAAAACAAAACCAATGCAGCTCGTCACGTCACCTAGAAACCGGAGAGTGCAAAGTCTTCTCTTCCATTCCATTTTGGAAAGCGTTACAGCTTCATCTCTGACTGTTTATCTTTGTTAGCGTTCTCTCTGACAGTGCTGACACTGGAGACTCCTTCCACTCGTACCAAATAGACATTTTCTCGTGGAAAAGCCTCATCTGCGATTTTATAAAAATCCCTGTCTATGTCATTTCCGTGGAAACGATAACGTATTAGAACGAGCACATTCATATAAAACATGGTAAACACCACGTTCTGCCCAATCAGAAGGCAGTATTCAGCAGTGCTGTGGTATATCCTGTACGCCATGGACTGTTTCCTCACCCGCCTCGAGTCTATATTATCCTACACTTTCGATCGGATCGGCTTCAATTTGAGTCGGTTACACTGCATGTACACGTATATCATAGTGTCTGTCACTTACGCTGGGGTAAAAGAGTGATTTTGTGTTCAGTTTGTACTGCTGGTCGAGCTTCTTGTCCTTTAGATGAGAAATGGGGAAAATCGATGCGTTACAAAATTAGATCCAATTCCCACAAGAGATTATTCTTTTTTTTTTTTTAAAAGCGCTGAACATGCGATAAGGAGAACGTTTGTAACCTACCACACAGTGGACGAGAATACTGAGAGGGATCCAGAAGAGCAGGGAAAAGACCACCACAGAGCCCACAATGTTATCAGCCAAGAATTTCCCTGAGGGGAAGAAAAAAAAAAGAAATAAAAACCATACAATACTCTTCATGCAACACCTGAATAACGTCCGACACGTGCTACACGAGACTCACCAAACGTGTTTATGTTCAGCTTGTCAATGAAATCCCACAACCTCTCGATCACATCCTGCACCTGCTTCATGCATTTACCCTGCAATTCATAAAAAAATAAATATAGAAATAAACAGTATATATATTGTAGTTTTATTTCCATCCATCCATCCATCTTCTACCGCTTACTCCTTTTCAGGGTCACGGAGAACCTGGAGCCTATCCCAGGGAGCATCGGGTACAAGGCGGGGTACACCCTGGACAGAGTGCCAGTCCATCGCAGGGCACAATCACATACACACTCACACACACATTCATACACTACGGACACTTTGGACACGCCAATCAGACTACCATGCATGTCTTTGGACCGGGGGAGGAAACCGGAGTACCCGGAGGAAACTTGTCGTTTGTGTCACAAACAAATTCGCTGTGACGGTGCATTTCGTTGCTCTTTCTAGCACCAGATGAGCCGTCATCCTTCATACCTAGTTATCGAGCGGGCCGAGCTGAAACCTACGGACGGAGCTAAAAAATAGTGCAGACCACCAGACTGATCACAGCTGTGTCTGATTAATGATCTTCAGTGAGCGTTGGATCTCGAGTCAACGAGGAAAAATCACTAGAACCTTAAGTTCTGTTAATTGCAGTTTAGGAGAGTTCATGCTTTTGAAAATGCACTGGGAAAAGTCACCCAACCATATTCGACTCCTCTCTGCCCTCATGTCACGGTTAGTAAGCTTTTCTCTTGGGTAAAGGCACAGATCTGGACGGATCATCGGCCTAGAGTGTTTTCAATTGTATATTTGGGAAGTGTGTGTGTGTGTGGTGTGTGAGAGCCGAGTAACTCACCTTTCCATCACAGAAGCCCACAGTGCAGGGTTTGCCCTTCCTCAGGTACAGGAAGTTTCCTCTCTCGTCCTCGTATGGAGAGCACGCACCCCTCTTACTGCGGCAGCAAACCATACACGAGCGATCCGTCTCTGAAAAGGACGGACAATTCAACCTTAGTGGGGTCATTTTTTTCCGAGCACAGTGAACAGGTTCCCCTACTACATATCACGTCACATAATGAGACACGCTGGGAAAACCCATGAAACCTACACGAACTATATTCCAATTTTCCTTAAAAATGTTTTTAAAAATGAAGCATTTTCACGAGCGGTGTCAGATCTTTGGACCTCTTTACATGTGTCTGGTTCGTGAACTCAAGGTTAAATGAATAAAAGAAAAAGACCATTGCAGGCGCAGGACAGCAGGTTGAGGACAGCCTCACAGAAGGGGATACACTCTCCGTTCAGACACTGTCCGCTGTCCACACAAGTGGTGTTATCAGGCAGGTTCTCTGGAGGAGGACATTCACTGCTGTTCCCTATTAAGCCAGAAGAAAGGAATGATTATTAAGAGATCTTTAAACGTTCTTCACTATTTACTCCGGATATGTAGGAAACGCACTGGTAATGATTTATTCACCCACTGACAGGAGAAAATAATAACAGTATAAAAAAACAGTATAAAATAATATATAAATATTACTATAAAGTAAAAGTGGCTTTTTTTTCAATGTTTTTGCGTGTGTGTGTGTGTGTGTGTGTGTGTGTGTGTGTATTTTTGTGCATTGCTATAAAAGGGCTCCCGAGAGTCGCAACAACGGAGTTCGAATCCTGACGATCCAGACATCCGAGCCTGGGAGCCAAGGACTGACCATGGGAGGGCCGGAATGCTCTCTCTGTCTCGCCTGTCAATCATAACAGCGCTAGCCAATCACGGGCATCGCTGAGCTCAGTTATGTGGAAGAGAGCAGACAGCACTTTCCCCCTGAGTATGTTACGCAGTGCTGTGATATATATATTGGATACTTTATTACTCTTACTCAAGTCATTATTAACATGATTACTTTGACTGTTACTTGAGTTAATGACTTGAGTCATGATTTTTTATAAGTAGTTTTACTTGTACTTGAATAAACCTTTTGCCTACTCTACCCTACCGTGCTGGTTGGCTGGCTTTACACGTGTCGAAGAAAGCATGTGGTGGCTTTCAGGTTTCACATTTTCCATACACGTAGACGACATTAAAATTTACTCGGATGTTACGGGCTATTTACATTCTCCTGTGATTAGATTGGATTTTGGCTCACCCGTGCAGTAGGACATGCCCTTACAGGTGGCATTGATGGGCTCCTGGCACGGCTTCCCGACCTTCTCATACATACAGTTCTTGCAGCAGGCGCTGTTTCTATCACTGCCAACAGAACAGGAACATCGGCAGACAAGGGACTGAGGTGCTTTAACAAGTACAATTCTCAACCAACAGAAGATATCTTTCATAACATGTTCCATCACCAGGACATTGTACTCAAGTGCATAGATTTCGCAGCCACACGAGGGCGCTCTACCTGCACTGCTTTTGAGGTTGAAGCTTGCAGTCGGATTTACAGCAGGGGTCCGTGTGGAGATGGACCAGGCCGGGGTCGCACTCCTCTCCCTCCTCCACCCGCGAGTTCCCACACACCTTACTGTTCCTCTCCTTAAAACATGACGGGCCCTTGTGCCTCAGACTTTTCACGATGGACTTCTTACTGCAGGTGGAAAACAGCTGTGAACAAACGCGACAGTAAGTCATAGTACTTAAAATCAAAACATCTTTAGAAGAAAGATTCATTGAAGACGGAAAAAAACAAAACCCTCGTTTATAATGGTCATAATGGTGAGGTTGTAATAGTACAAATCAGCACAACACTCAGAAACAGGAAAAGCCATAAAAGGAATAATCCAGAGTTATGTTTTGTTTTTCCTTTTTTTTTTTTTTGAGCCTAACGGAATTACCCCAAGCTTTGATTTCACCTGGTATTAACATGCATGTTGCGTAATCTGATCATAACGTCAGTTAGATGTTCACACCTAGCTTTCATGTTTCTCGCATACACCTTAATTGACCCCTTGCATGTAATTGCATTTCATGACTGGAGAAGATCAGCATACACAGTGTGACTTTAAAAACAAGCTCAACGCCCATCCATTCATCCATCCATCCACCCATCTTCTACCGCTTACTCCTTCTTCAGGGTCGCGGGGGAACCTGGAGCCTATCCCAGGGAGCATCAGGCACGAGGCGGGGTACAACCTGGACAGGGTGCCAGTCCATCGCAGGGCACAAGCTCAACGCCACTGGCCTAATTTCAAACTCAAATGAATACAGTCGCAATCGACGTTATTCAGCCTCCAGTGCAAATCAGGTTGATGTGAAAAGAAATGTACAGACTTTCAGCGGTTTGTAACGAACGGATCAAACAAAAGCAATTGAAATAGTTTCGACACAACGAACGCTTCAAGCGGTTTCCCTCAAACTCGACTGAAAATGCAACGTAAAAAGACTTCACCAGTCTCAAAATGATTTCGATTGTAAACTTCAGAACGAATATTTATCGTGTTGCTACAGTTTTGGCGAGACTTTTTCTTGGGACGTTCCAGTAACACCTTTTTTATATACACCTGTAACACATAGTTTATATGTTTATTGAAAGAAAGAAAAAAAATCAATAACTGCCCTTTGACTTGGATTAGATGTGAGTATCATATGTACTCTTCAGACGTAGAGCTTGGGGATCAGGTTCCTTTAAGTAATACATTCACTTACCGCTGTAAAAAGGGTGTCTGAGGTCTGAACGACAGTCCTAACAACGTTACACTGACTTCATAGTAAATGAAAAGACGTAGTACCCTGTTATTGGAATGGTCTCCGCTCACGGCAATGGGGTACATGACGTATTTTCCCCCGTGGTCCTCGCTGGGGGCGCAGTATGGCATGTCATCTCTGTCATGAACAGCTCCGAAGTTGTGCCCGAGCTCATGGGTCGTCACCAAATCGGCCTCCTGTTGATGTCAGGAAAGAGACTGAATTATTTATCATCATCTCGGTCCGGTGGACTTGATGAGCAAAGAGACCTGGTGTTTTAACTCACCTTAGTCAGAATAGTCTTCCCGTAGTTCTTCGTGCTGGTTAAGCCTGTGTTCAGGTATATGGTGTGCTGCCCACTTCCTGAATGAGGGTACTCTTCAAACCAAAAATTACACTTCACATACTACGCCAAAACAGCAGTTCTGGATCTAATCATTAATCATTCCCAAGTCATTAATCAGCCACGAAGTAAGATATAGGGAAGATATAACAGGGTTTAGTCTCGATGTGACAGATCTTTATGAGTTCATTCTTCCTTCAGTTGAGAAACTGGTGCATTTACGTACAAGAGGTACCGCAAAGAACTATCCTGGATGCAGTGTTTTGGGCAGATGGGCTATAAATGATTTTATTTCAACACAAACACGTGTTAGATTGGATTTTA
The DNA here is from genome assembly GCA_012411365.1 of Ameiurus melas. NCBI lineage: Eukaryota > Metazoa > Chordata > Actinopteri > Siluriformes > Ictaluridae > Ameiurus > Ameiurus melas. The sequence goes on along the minus strand of CM022763.1, from coordinate 23,167,280 downwards.
TTCAAAAATACGGGTACGTATGAATCATTCAGGATGGACGCTGAACTCACCTGTAGTTATATATATATAAAGCTTTAATGAAATTAGACTGCTCTTAAGTCTGACCTGGATGGTGATGGTGATGTACATCACTCCCTGTGACAAAGTTTTGATCTAAGTGTTACACTGCTCATGTGATACAGCAGGAAGGGAAGCGAAGCGAGGGAGAATTCCCAGAGACGACACGAGACCAGGATGAAATGGTGAGATTAACCAGTGAAGTAGAAAAGCGAGTCAACGTTCTGTTGTCATTTTTGTCTTTCATCCACTCGGTCATAACGGCTGCTGAATACAAACTGAAAAGAGTTGGAAAACAATAGCTCCGGAATGTCCAGAGACGCTGATCGATGCATCGTCAGTCCTTTCCTTACATGTCTTTCACAGAGTTTTTGCCGTTTTGTGGAAGATTTCCCGTTTCTCATGATTAACTGATGCTCAACTGCACCATGAAAAGTGGAAGGATGAAGGCTTTGCACTACGAAACTGTGTTAGTGCAGACAATAAGGAAGTGTCTAAATGTCTAAATTAGAATTTCATTTCTTTTCCTTTTTTTTTTTATGACTAAAATTAGTCCTGGTCTGAAAACGAGTTACTGCACCCCAATTCGCCTACTTATACCATGCACTAGAAGTGTGCACTCCTTTTTTGTGAAAAAAAACGACATACTTTTGAGTGTGTAGCAAAAGAGTATGATAGTGCTGGGACATACGAACATGCCACATAAAGGAAGAGAACGCCGTTGCCTAGTTACACACACTTTCTTAGTTCACTATTCCTCATATGATTTATAAACATTTGAATTTACATTTAAATTTACATTTATTCACTTAGCAGACGCTTTTATCCAAAGCGACTTACAAATAAGCCAAGCGATATATCAAGCAGGGAACAATACAAGTAGTGCTACTGAATTGATAAACTCCGGTTAGTGCGTAGCATTTAATCACCGAAGACGTTACATTCGTCCACCATGTTTGTAGGTTGAGTTGTGGGCAACTCAAATAAGCTGGAAAAGTGTCCATGGATCCACGCTTCGAAAATCTACCGGGAATAGTAGACCATCCGGGTCCCTTTGGGATCCTCGTTTCGACATGCTATGATTTGGGACTGCGCTAATTCTAAACTCGGATACTATTTAAGACGGATAGTAGGCGAAGTGGGATGTACTGAGTGTCTTTATTTTCTAAACTTTACCACACTTTCTAGGTGCAGTATGCTTTCTGCGGATTTTCTTGCTAGTTTCACTCGCTAATATAACAATAGTGGGTACGTATCTGCTCACAGTAAGTTTCACACAAAAGATCGATTTAACGTGTAACGTCGCAAGTCATCTCCATCAAGAGTACTTCCGTGGCACTGCAGACTCAGTGGACACAAAATAATATTATAAAACTTTAAAATGCTATTTTTATTCCATCCATCTTCTAACTCGCTTATCCTTTACAGGGTCACGGGGAACCTGGAGCCTATGCCAGGGAGCATCGGGCACAAGGTGGGGTACACCCTGGACAGGGTGCCAGTCCATCACAGGGCACAATCACACACACACTCACACACCCATTCATACACTACGGACACTTTAGACACGCCAATCAGCCTACCATGCATGTCTTTGGACTGGGGGAGGAAACAGGAGTACCCGGAGGAAACCCCCGCAGCACAGAAAAATGAAGCTTCTCTGGTCACGTACTAAAAAATGAAATCCCAATTGAAAATGAAGTCTGTGGTACTATATCTAGCATATGATTCACATCACTACGTAATTTAGCTTCACAGCTCTGTATAGACTGAAGTAAACCTTTTACTCACCTTTGGAACAGACTCCTCCAGGAGCCTCTTCTTTGGTGGGGGCGACGTAGGCAAGGCCTAGCGTGCCCTCATCGAAGTCCTGATAGGTGAACAAGTGAGCCAAACACACTTTGGAGGCATTCTCTGCTATGTCAATGCTGAATTGCTGCAGGAAAGAGAAGGTTTAAGCTTTTATAAGTATACTATTGAACCGTTTGTCCTGACGGGGATGTTTAAAGTCTTTGCTCTGTAGCCTGTAGAGGTACAACGGTATGAAGACATGTTTTGCCGAGGTTGGAGTGACCTGCACAAAACCCTGACCTCAACCCCAATGAACACCTTTGGGATGAACTGAAATACCCAGACCTCCTCACCCAACATCAATGCTCCTGTGGCTGAATGAGCACAAATCCCCACAGCCACACTCCAAAATCTAGTGGAAAGTCTTCCCAGAAGAGTGGAGGTTATAATAACTGCAAAGGAGGGACTAAAGCAGATATGGGATGTTCAAAGAGGTGTCCAAAAACTTTTGGCCATGTAGTGTATATTAAATTCAAAAGCAAAAGTGTATACTGTGAATATTGAATATCATCTCTGTGTCTATTCACATGTTCTAAGGCTGATCCATATCCTCTACTAATACTAATAGGAGGGCAGTAGGAGTGTTATATATACACACATACACCATGATGATGTGAAATAATGACTCCAGAAATGTACTGGGAGAACCTCTCTCTCACCTCCAGAAGTCGTTTCACATCCCACACGTCTTTTTTCTTCACTGGACTCCCCTTCATGTTGTAGTGGGTTTGTCCTGGGTCCACTTTAGTGGGGAATTTGTTGATCATAATCTGGCAACACCAAAAGTCAACAAGGATCACAGTTATGGCATGACCATAAAGATCTTCAGATCTTCACTGATGACAGACGTTAACACGAACCTGCTGGATTTGAACACCGTAGCCCTTAAACTCCTCATCCCAAGTTGTGTTTCTATAGATGTCATCAACCCGGTCAATCAGCTCAATCTGCAGGTACACAGTACATCACACTGAATACTCCAGATCAACAGCATGTCTTCTTCGGTCCAAATGGACACCTAGTTGCTTTTGTCCATCGGTGCATCTGTATAGCAGCTTAAAGGGACATCGCTGATGAATTCTCGAACCCGACTGGCTAGAAGGTGTTGATTAATTTTCTATAACAGCAGCTCTGATAGTAGAGCTGCATTTAAAAAGCTCAGGTTTAAATTTCACTCACTCACATGCTAATACTAAATAGACCACCGTGCCCTCCGTAGTAATAATAATAATAATAAGAAGAAGAAGAAGAAGAAGAAGAAGAATAGTTAATATGGTGAATGGTTAATATGGCAACGCTTTCTACAAGAAGACGTTTATTCAACATTTCTGGAAGGAGTCTCCAGTGTCGCTGCGCTCCAACAGTCAGAGGTAAAGCAGATCCTTCATATTTAGACTATGGAAAAGTCTAAGGACAGATGAATTTTTTTTAAACTAGGGAACAACTTTATATAGCTGCCATAACGTAAATGATAACAGAAACTGACTTGGATCAGGATGTGTTTGGATTAAATGTAACTAAAATCAAATAAAAAGCACAATATGTTGTCCTTTCATCCATCCATCTCCATCCATCTTCTACCGCTTACTCCTTTTCAGGGTCGCGGGGAAACCTGGAGCCTATCCCAGGGAGCATCGGGTACAAGGCGGGATGCACCCTGGACAGGGTGCCAGATGTTGTCCTTTCATTAATAATAAATGACTGTTGGATGCTTCTTCCTGGGATAGGCTCCAGGTTCCCCGTGACCCTGAACAAGGAGTAAGCGGTAGAAGATGGATGGATGGATGTTGGTAAATGCCCTGTGATGGATAAGTGGTAGAAGATGGATGGATGGATGGATGGATGGATGGACTGTTGGCGGAGGTATAAGAGGAATAAAAGAATCCTGTTTTGGGAAAACAGTAACTCCACTTCACATCACTTATTTAACCCCCCCAACCCCATAACGCTATAACAACAGGCTAATTCATGTTCTATTCTCTACTTCGAAAATCCTTTTATTCCATCATCAGGCTTATAAGGTGGTTGCTTGGACCATTGATCAGATCATTCATTAATCAACCTTAAAAGAATACTCAGCATTTTCAGCCTAATCTCTAACTACCACATTTGCAGCACATGTGTGATCAATACAAGAATTCCAGCACATTTCCTTGTACTAAGAACTGGACAGGAAAGCGGTTTATTCTAGCCTGAACTGGCAGCGAATGCACCGAGAGATCAGAGGTGCGCATGAAAAAGAAAAAAAAGAAGAAAAAAAAGAAACGATTACAGCCGAATGCTAAGATATGTTCGGTTCTTCAACGGTCTACAATTTAAAACAGTCCGGTAGCCTTAGATGCTGGCTCCAAACTCCATGAACAGGCTGCTCTCACCAGGTAGTTGATGGTGGTACTCTCCTCCTTGCGGCCCATGTGTCGAAAGAAACGATAATCTGCCACCAACAACAGAGGGCATGTGTTCTTCCTGTGATCGACTGCCTGCCTCCTCGGTCTCAGGTGCTCTAGCGAAAGTGTGTGAGAAAGAGGGAATTTAGCAGTGGATCATCTTAAATTGGGAAAATGTTCTAGTTACTCTACTCACAGAGCCCTATTATTTTGCTTTATAAAAGAAATAATTTATTCATTTCATCAATCCCCATGAAATCAAAATTGACGTTTTGTGGCTTTTTGTATGAATATTTTAGCCTTAAGGTTATCTATTAGCTAGTGTGCCCCCCCCTGCCTTCAGTAAAGGATGCACTGGAATCATGCACTCACAGAGATATCTACCATGATCATAATCCAACCTAAAGAACTGATGTTTAGCTATTTGCTGCAACAAAAACAACAACAACAACCTATTTAATTATGACACATGAGGAAAAATCACAAATAATTCAATAGCCTGATCCCAAACTGCAGGACTCCAGCACGCCCTAGTTCCACTCAAGCCTAAAAAAGCAAATCACCTCATCTGCACTGAAGAAGAGTAAACATTATTCCTCTTCGAAATCCGTACTCCCTCTGTGCCGCACCACCCCCAAAAAAACCCACACACAGGTCATTAGTTCCCTGTGCCATTACTAGCAGCTCTAATTAAGCCTCTATAAATAATGAAGTATCGCGACGAGGAGAGGTTCCTGCTGAGCATGTACATACACACAAAACAGAACTGAATGCTGTATTTGAACCCTGACCATCAACCCGGTTGTTATTTCAGGACTCGAATCGGTATCTATGTGACATATACAGTCCGGTACAAAAACAAACACCTGCATATGCAGCCACAAACAGTCTAGAGTTATCATAGCAAATTAAAAACACAACAGCAGGCTGCTTTTATGGAGGCTGCGGTGCTCTTGGGAACTTTACGTTTTTTTTTGTGTGTGTGTGTGTTTCCTTCCATAGAGCTGTTCCTTGACACAATCCTGTGTCTGAGCTCTGTAGGCAGTTCCCCTGACCTCATGGCTTTTGGTTCTTGCTCCGATATGCATTTTCAGCTGATAGACCTTATATAGACAGCCGAGTGCCTTTCCGAATCATGTCCAATCAATTGAATATGCCACAAGTGGACTCCGATCAAAAACCGGGTGCACACTGTGCGACTTTGAATAGTCCTTTGCGACTGTTGCTTGTCAGACTGTACGAACACGATCCCCGCTGTAATCCATGTCACGCTGCCGTTCATGTCAGACTGTACAACAGCGAAGACGTGAAAAACGGCCGCACGCGAGAAGATTCGTATGGAGTCAGAGAAGCCACACTACAGGACTGTGCCTCAAATCTTCTGACAGAATTTAATCAGAGGAAATAATCCCCCCGGCTGTCGGGGAACACGTCAATCTAGCGATCAAAGACTATAATGATAATGAGTCTATATTGGTCACATAGACATTACAACAGAGTGAAATTCTTTTCTTCGCATACCCCAGCATGTCAGGAAGTTGGGGTCAGAGCACAGGGTCAGCCATGATACAGCGCCCCCTGGAGCAGAGAGGGTTAAGGACCTTGCTCAAGAGCCCAACAGCGGCAGCTTGGCAATGTGGGGCTTGAACCCCCGACCTTCCCATCAGTAACCCAGAGCCTTAACCGCCAAGCCTCCACTGCCCACGTAAACCCTAAATCGCTCACCTTCCTCTTCTTCTGTTTCTTCTGCTGCCGTCACCGTGCGCACGTTCTCAGGCAGGAGCTGACTGGCCTCAGCTGTGATGTAGCCACACACTTTAGGAGCGGCGAGACGGCTCACGTTCCGGATGTCCTCCGAGCGATACACCAGCAGGCGGCCATCCGGCTGGCCTCGAGTGAGCCTCCAGAGAGGCTACACACAGCAGACAAAGCAACGCATAAGAGAATCACTACACAACATAACGGACGTCAGCACATCGACGGGGTCATTCTACTCTCGGTCATAAGATTCCGATATGCTGTGTTAAAACACAGTTCGGTTTTAGAACGAAGCGATAATGTATTCTGTGCCGTGCGGAGAACAGATACGAAGAAAGCAACGGCAGGATGAGTAGGAGACGCTGGCTTCACAAACCTCTATGTTGTATTCGGCCTCGTCGGTCAGAATGTGAGCGGTGAACTCGTCGTCATCAACATGTGCCTGTACGCGCGAGTACTCCTCCCCTGCGAGCGGAGGGTGTAACGTTAACACCGGAACCCAGAAGGTCTGACACAAACAAAACCTTCTACCCCCAACATGCAATGCAACCACAACATCTAGGCGCTTTAACTTCCCAGATTACTATGTTATTACTGTGAATGATGTAGTAGCTGTTGTAAGAAAGGTTATGTACAGTCACTGTCCACTTGACGAGAAGCACCTATACATTCATGCAGGTATCTAATCAGCCAATCATGTGTGTGGAGCGCAACGCAAAAAATCATACAGATACGGGTCAAGAGCTTTGGTTAATATTCACATCAAGCACCAGAATGAAAAAAGAAGTGATCTCTGTGACTTTAATCGTGGCATGGTTGATGGTGCCAGATGGGCTGGATTGAGTATTTCAGAAACTGCTGATCTCCTGGGAATTTCACACACAACAGTCTTTACACAGAGTTTACACAGAAGGGTGCGATAAAGCAAAAAGGAAAAAAAATAATAAAAATACTGCGTGAGCGACACATCCGTGGGTGTAAACGCCTTGGTGATAAGAGAGAGTTCAGAGGAAAATGTCCAGATTGGTTCAAGCTGCCACAAAAGAAAAGCATCTCCGCATGAACAAAAGATCAAATCCAGCGGGGGATCGTGCGCACAGGTTCACTGAAACCGGACAGTTCATTCAAAAAACTTATCGATACTTTCGGACTTTTTCCAGTCTTCAACTGTCTAGTCTGAGAGAGTCTGTGCACATGATCTCAGATTCTCGTTCCTGGCAGACAGGAGTGGAAGCTGATGTGGTCTTGTGCTGCTGTAGACCATCCACTTCAAGGTTTTCACTGTGTGTCCTAAGATTTGAAGCTTTTCTGCTCACCACGGTTATAAAGAGTGCTTATTTGAGTTACTATAGACTTCCTGTCAGCTCAAACCTGGCCTGGTCTGGCGTTTCTACTCTGAGGCGTTTCACACTGGGTGTTTTTGGTTTTCTTCGCACCATTCTGATTAAACTCTCGAGACTGTTGTGTGTGAAATTCCTGGGAGATCAGACGTTTCTGAAATACTCAAACCAGCCCATCTGGCACCACGATCAAAGTCACTGGGTTCACAGATTTTCCACATTCTCATGTTTGATGTGAGTATTAGTGGTTAGCACGTTCGCCTCACACCTCCAGGGTCGGTGGTTTGATTCCCACCGGGGCCCTGTGTGTGAGGAGTTTGCATGTTTGCATGTCCTCCCCCAGTCCAAACACATGCATGGTAGGCTGATTGGCGTGTCCAAAGTGTCCGTAGTGTATGAATGGGTGTGTGATTGTGTATGTGATTGTGCCCTGCGATGGACTGGCACCCTGTCCAGGGTGTACCCCACCTTGTGCCCCATGCTCCCTGGGATAGGCTCCAGGTTCCCCGTGACCCTGAAGAAGGAATAAGCGGTATAGAAGATCTATGCATGGATGGATTAACCGAAGTTTTTGACCTGTATCCTAGAGAACAGCGTCCTTCTATCTCTCTCACTCACACACACACACACACATCTCAAAAAGATACTTGTAAACTCCCCCGGCTGTACTATACTCCTATGTCAGATTAAACACTACATCACACTAGCACGTATGAACGACAGCAAGTCACTGGATTTATGCTTCATGACTGACCGATGACATGGCCCGTGAAGAAGTTCTGTCTGTGGACCTCATAATTCTGGTGTGTGCCGTCTTTCTCCACCA
>CM022763.1:22901561-23154061 GCA_012411365.1 Ameiurus melas | reverse complement strand
ACCAGTTATTAGGTTTAGGGGGCAATCACTTTTTCACACAGGGCCATGATGGTTTGGATTTTTTTCACCTTTAATAATAAACACCTTCATTTACAAATTGCATTTTGTGTTTACTTGTGTTGTCCTTGACTATTGTTTAAATTGGTTTGATGTTCCGAAACACTTAAGTGTGACAAACATGCAAAGGAACAGGAAATGAGGAAGGGGGCAAACACTTTTTCACACCACTGTATATACGTGTGTGTGTGTGTATATATTTATATATATATATATATATATATATATATATATATATATATATATGTATGTGTGTATATATAGGTTTATGTGTGTGTGTATATATATATATATATATATATACACACACACACACACACAAACCTGTATATACATACATATATAAATATACACACACACACACACACAACACATTATAATACAGTAGCAAAACTTCTTAAGGGTGATTACAGCCACCCTGTGCCATCCATTTAGCCACACCGCTGTATACTGAACCTCATGTCCAATGGAAAGGTACCGTTTTGTATTCCAATCCTTTTTTCAAGTATTAAAATTAAAACATTACTTCTATTAAATGTTAAAGTTATTATACATGCTTAAAAGCATCCACTAAATAGGGGAGGGGGGGAAAAGTCTAAGAACTAATCAGGAAATAAATCATTCATAGTAGACAAGACACATTGGGCTGATAAGAACTGGGAAAGTGCTCATTCATCAAATCTTAGCTTTCCAAATTCACCTTAACGTAAAAATAAAAATAATGATTGAACCAGTTTTAAATGACGATACACGCATTATTACTTTAACACAGACTTTACGAATCGGAATACAGAAACACACACACACACACACGATATGTATGGTTTATAAAACGGTCACTTTTAATTCAGGTTACATAGCTGTTACATAGGGCATTTGAACGTTTTCACAAGGCTCTTGGGGGACTACAATCAACGCTTAGCAAAAACACAAGTGGTCTGTATATCCATCAACATCACCGGACAAACCAAAATATGTGCACAATCCTGCAATGAAAGTATTTAACCAAACCCGGGAGCAATGGGTACGCCGTATTAGTTCCCATACCAGTGAATACTGAAAAATGGGCATGCATATGAACTTTTTTTTCAGGTATTATTTTTATTATCCATTGTAGATCATAATAAAGTGGCACCTTTTTGACTCAGGCATGCTTTAAAGTAACACAAAGCAAAGGTCTTGACTAGAAAGGAGTGTTTTGTCATGTTACTTTAGAGAAACCTTGGTTGAAAGAGCCAGAGAGCAGAATCGCCAGGCTGAGTCGTGCTAGCTGATTAGCTACTCAACAGCAGCCTTTCATCTCAACAGTACTGGAGTGAAGGAGTGTTAAAGCTGTTACTAACGTTCTTCACAAGAGAGTTTTAATCTTCAGCAAACGTGTACTGCAGAAGTGGCTAAAATTACCGCTCGTTATTGAAGGAAGCCCGTCTGCCTTACCCAAGACTGTCGGTGCTTGTTAGACGCGTCTAATTCAGAAGATCAGCAGAGGACATACACTAGTTTCATAATTAACAGACCGCTGACGTCATGTGAGGCTAATACTTTTCTACAGCAGACAGCACATAAAGGCAAAAAACGGACAAAACCAAGGAATGGAAGAGTTATTTTAACTTAATATCATCATCATCATCATAACCTCAAGCCAGGTGATTAAAAATAACAGGACAATAGGAATTTTCATAAACACAGCTCATTGGTAATGATCATGGGTTTACGTGACTAGATAATTGTAAGTGAAACAATAAGGAATGAAGATGTGTAAAAAGTTTTTTTTCCTTCTTTTTTTTTTTATTTTATTTTTTTTTACGTTTTTCTTTTTTCCCCCCTTTTTTTAATTTTTATCTGTGGAGACAACACGCTGAAGTCTTAGTTATCTCCATCTCCTCCTTCACCCTCATCTGCTGCATTGTCAGAGGTCCATAACTGAAAGAGAAAGATATGCAGATTTCTAATTACTCGTGTTTACCACCATTTACATTTTTTTGCAAATGAGCTACATGTAATATAAAAAATAAAATGAATAAATAAAGAAACAAACAAATTGAGAGAGAGAGAGCGCGCGAGTGAGGGAGAGAGGGAGAACACGTGGCAATAATAGGAAAATATTCAACAACAGGGTGGTGAGACGAGGCCTTTTCTAATCCATTGTTGTTTCCCCCCACAAATAACTACACACCTCCTTTACACCACAGCAATTTGCCAATGATTACAACCAGATCATTTATTACATAGAGACATGCAGCACCTGTATATAGTTACCATGCAATGTGGTGGAAAGTCCATGAACAAAATTGGTTCCTGTTATCACTTACATTTTAACAGCTATAAAAGAAAAGCCCTACAGCCGACTGATACAAAGCACTGACACTGGAGACTCCTTCCACAGCGGCTAAAGAAACGTTTAAAATCCAAATAATTACACATGCTTTTACCGGTTTATTTGGAGCATCCGACATACATCTTTCGGATGAGACATTAAATCGAAGTCTTGACTCTCTGTGGTCAATAAAAATCCCTGGCGAAATTCCCCCATTGGCCCTTCTCGGTCATGACCCCATAATAATCCCCATCTCTGAACTGGCTACATCACTCTCTCCTCTCCACTATATAGCCGGTGTGTGGTGGGCGTTCTGGTGCAGTATGGCTGCCGTCACATCCAGGTGGATGCTACACACTAGAGGTGGTTGAGGAGATCCAGCCCCCTCCCAACCCCCACTATGTAAAGCACAGAGTGTCTAGAAAAGCACTATATAAATCTAACTGTAACCAACAAGACCCTGTCCAAGTTGTTAGAACATGAGCATAAACATATGCACATTACAGATGTCTATTTCATAAACACCAGTGTTTCTGTTCTGATCACACGGATTCCAAAGCTGTAGCACTCCCCTTCAGCTGTGTGTGCAACTTACTGTGAGGTTGTCTCTAAGTAGCTGCATGATGAGTGTGCTGTCTTTGTACGAGTCTTCATTAAGTGTGTCGAGCTCAGCAATGGCTTCATCAAAGGCCTACAAGCAGAGTCAGAATTCGAGAAAAGGCAGTTAAAAGGTCATCAATACAAAATCGCATGTCAGCAGAATGAGTTCCGGTGTAAAGAACCATCACCCACCTGCTTGGCCAGGGTACAAGCCTGCTCTGGAGAGTTGAGGATCTCGTAGTAGAACACAGAGAAGTTGAGGGCCAGACCCAGGCGGATAGGGTGTGTGGGCTGCATCTCCTTCTTACTAATGTCGAACGCACCCTGATAGGCACCCTGCGAGTTGCTTATTGTGTCTAAGAGGATGGAAAGGAACATAGTTAGGATATAAAATACTAAGTGGTAAAATTAATACCATGCATTATTTAATACTAACTAGTGTACAGACCTTGGAGAGTATGCCGGTTTGAGATATCTAAAAGATGATGTTTAGCAAGCACATCTAATCTGCCCCACTAAGGCAAAAGGAAGCCTCAGCTAATTTTAACAAAACTAGACATTTTATTTAAGGGATTAAAAACCACTATATTGTTAGAAACTATTAAAAACAACTCAGTCTATTTGTTGAGCTGGACATCAACTATCCTGACATCAACTAACATGCATGCGAGCCAGAAGACTCTTGGAGAAGGCAGTGAATTTTCTCGAAGCTCAGCTCAGCGCCTGATTGGTGTTGCTCACGAATAATCCCTTTGATTTTGATGATCGAACATGATCTAATTTCTGCTTTTTTTGGTGTTGTTCAATTTCAGAAAAACGTACACATTCGTCACATCAATGCTGGAGCATGAAGATTTTTCCAAGTGTAATTATTATTATTATTGCTGTCCTCGGTTGTGAAGCATCAACTTTTCAACTAACATTTTTTCTCTGCTCTAGATTAGAGACCACAGAGTGCAGCATTGTGGTTTTCCACAACTGCAGCCGATAGAGCTTGTGGAGAGGGGACACGTGGTTATTGTTGATGCTAGACAAGTTCAGAAACTGCTGATCTGCTGGCATTTTCAAGCACAACACTCTCTCGGGGTCTACACGGGTGTGAAAAACAAAAAACATCCAGCGAGCAGAAACACCTTGTTGATGATAAATGTCAGAAACGAATGGCCAGACCGGTTAACGCTCACTGAAACTGAACAAAAAACATTACCTGGTCTATTTCAGAACCTCAATCGTACAGTTTGGGTGAGCCCGTGCACACTGTAGCCACAGATTTCTGTACTTGAATGACAGAAAGAAGTCTAATCCAATGTGGTTTTCCGCTGTTGTAGCCAAGGTTTGGCATGTTGCACATTAGACACTTTTCTGCTCACCACAGATGCAAAGAGTTGTTATTTAAATTACTGTAGCCTTTTTATATCAGTTCAAATCAGCCTGGCCATTCTGCTTTGATCTTTCTAGTCAACGGGACGTTTTCAACAACAGATGTGCCTCGCTAGATGTTTGTTTTTATTTATTTATTTTTCCCAGCAGAAGGGCTGCCATGATTAGCTGACCGGATAATTGTATGAATCTACAGGGGTAAGTGTTCCTATACGACATTTTCATAGTCGTTCTCGGGCAAAGAGTGCTCCTTAGTTACAAAAAACAAAAACACTTACCCTTCTTATCATCCCCGGAGGCAACCTCTGCAAGATATCTATAGTAGTCACCCTTCATCTTTAAATAGAAGACTTTGCTCTCAGCATTAGTGGAGTTATCAATCAAATATTTGCTCAGGAGCCCCTGAGGAGAAAGCAAGAAAAAGAAAACACGATGGAATACTAATGTTTTGAAATATGTGAAGAAATAAAAAAATATATATTTAAAATGAGCAATCTAGCTGCAGAGTAGTTTCAATGCCAGGGGACCGCCACTCTCAGGCTAGCATCAAATTACTAAATTATAGGAAGACTAGTAAGGAGTAGAAGTATCTATAGACACACACACAAAAAAAAAGTCAATCAATCATTCTCTACACCCAGTTCATACAAAATGAAATATAGTGCAAACTTGACCAGAACATCTTGGTCTGGGAGTTTAGGTTTAAGTGCAGGCGTGTGCAAGGGCACCACGTTTGTAAGAAACAATGCTCGTGATCTTAGTCGCACATGTGATGTGTGAGAGTGCGTGTGTGTGCAGCCTGCAGACATCCTGTGTGAACCCAGCCTTTTCCTTTAGCTGCTGAGGTCAGTGGTAATCGCCTAAAATACTCCGTCACCCAGGAGGCTGTTGAGCCGAGGCAAGGTGTGTCGACACACGTTTGTTCTAAACAGGGAGGCTGCATTGTGCTGCTCTTGCATGAACCAGCAGTTCAGCCTGAATGCCTTACAACCAGCTTCGGTGAAAAACAGAAAAAACACCAAATGTACAGCAGGTAGAAATCCAGCACCTCCTCCATCATTATAATCACATTTCCATTTACAGTTTATTACCAAACCAAGCACATTTAAAAACCACATTCACCCAACAAAATGTATTAAATATAAAGTTCGGGTAGTTTTTTTTTTTTAATCTTTGAGCTTCCAGTACTAAAGCTAAAAAGCACTCCAGCCTCACAACCACACTCATAATTTGGTGGCGGTAATTAAGAGGTCTTTCTAAAAGAAAGCTGCCGTTACGTAAGGGAAGGGAGGAGAAACCACAAGTAGTGAATACAGGCTAAACAAAGCAAATCTACCAACACTATCTCTGCTTCCTCTCAGAGGAACCTGCACAGTCTAGAGAGGGCAAAGCATCAATAACCAGTAATAATATTTGCCAATATCATTATTATTATTAATAATAATAATAAACAACAACAACAACAACAACAACAATAATAATCCTTTTCAAAACTCAGTGGTCCAAATTTACAGCATGTGACAATTTTACCAAAACGTAGAAATATCCATCCACACAAAAACTGCATACAATTTTACACTCCTGTCAGCTATATTCAGAAAGACAAGAGATAAGCAGCATCTACAACCAGGGGTGAGCGAGGTTACATCAAGACAATGATTCATTAAATCGCAGTACAAAAATAATATAGAGATAATACAGGTACTGTTAGTACTTCCATAACACCAGCTGAGTCCATTATTACTCACACCAGCTGATTATACTAAACATTATATTACAGTACAGAGTGTTTCATATAGCTTTGTCTTTTTTTTTTGTGTGTGTGGGGGGGTTAGACTATACTATTAGTATATTTGTGTCATATCATATACTCTCAACACAACTGGTCAGATTATGAATTGGGGACACTAAAGTCTGTAGCAAAATGATAAAAAGCCAGAGGTGTGCATCACATAAGGAGCAAGAAACACTGGATTCCTTTGTCCTTGTTTAGTGAAGGTAAATGCAGGAAGTTCGTGTGTGTGGGGGAAGCCATGAACCAACACTAGGGGGCTGAAGCAGGTGATCTGAGAGGAAACTACTGCTGTGTACACACTCCCCCCCCCCCTATAGCTGGAGGAAGTACTCTGCTGCACAAACTTTTGCATGCAGGTACAGAAGTAACCCAAACCAATGCACATCTCATGGATTCAGATGCTTCTTTGTAGACTGGGTGGGCTGAAAATACAGACTAATCCGGTTGGCATGTAAGGAAAACCTATGATGCTCAAAAACACTAGTGTTTCAGCTTCAGTCCGACACTAAAGAAGCAAACACGATCAATCGACTACACCTAGAATAGGTGGGAATTTCTCTGTTCCAGGTAACTGACGAGAACTCAAAAGCCATCAGGCGTCAAAAACCTCAGCCTGCCACACACCATGAACGTCAAGACCTCTGGTAAAAACAAGATCCTATTACGTTCCTAAAAAGATCATATTCAGTGCTCTGGAGTAACCTTTCAGCAACGAAACCGAGGACTAAGAAAGAACTGCGGCGAGATGTGGGAGGAGAGGGACGCGAGATTTCTCCCTGCAGCAGGTATATCGACCAAGAGCAACGGAAAGGCTGGGTCATATGCCTCTGCACCACTGTTACATGAACCACTCGCTGCATTGCTCAGAGGAGCTTCAGATGCGAGTGTGGGCACCACAAACGTTCCTCTTGGTGGCGTCTTTACGCGGCGTACAACCTGTGCCTCATCCTTAATTCAGACACGCACCCCACTCTTGGCAAATAAGCTTAACATGGAAATACCTGTGGGTTTAAGATTTCTGCCTGAAAAGCACACATCAGCCCATGTAGTGATCTTGATGGCGCAACGAATGCTCCAGTAGAGGACCGTTTTCATACGGACGTGCATTAAACATCACCCGACTCGCAACCACCGTCTGGCTGGCACGTCGCCAACAGACCTCGTAATCGTGTTGTGAAATGGTGTTTTTAATTCTCTTGGGTCGTGTTGAAAACCTTTCCTATCTCCGCCGATTCTAACCGCGGCGCCATGCCTCACCAGCACGTCGTTGCAGATCTCCCGCAGCTCAGCCTCCACCTTCTCCCGGTACTCCTTCACCATCTGAAGCTTTTTGTCGCCACCGTCCGTCTTCTGCTCAATGCTCGAGATGACCCTCCACGCCGATCTCCGGGCCCCGACAACGTTTTTGTACGCGACTGACAGGAGGTTCCTCTCCTCGTTGGTGAGCTCGGCTCCTTGCTCAGTCACGGCCTTCATGGACGCTGCCATGTCATCGTAGCGCTCGGCCTGCTCTGCCAGCTTGGCCTTCTGTATCAGCTCGGTTTTATCCATGCTGTGTCCGCGGTGTGAAGTCTACGGCAGTCCGGTTACAACGGCGGCGGGAAAGCCAGCGATGAAAGGGACTGAAGGACGGACGGATCAGGGTGGGTGGGTGGAGGGGACGAGAGTGTAACGCGAGCTGCCGATGGAGTTATTCCAGGCGCACCTGCAAGATCAGACCAGAGGAGGCGTGCACGTTTAACGATAACCTTACAAGCATTCTAATAATAATTGGAAGAAGAAGAGAAAAAAAAGGCGCAGATGATCAATTCTCACAAGTATCAGTGCCGCACGTGACTCTGACCGAGTTACGCAATCCGGGTTGCCAGGAATGATTTATCGGGTATAAAACGTCCGAAGCTGGATCCACCTGGCAACCCAGCGTTCTGTAATACCTCGAGCCAATCAGATTGCTGCTGCTGCTGCTTTTCACAGTTCACAGGGTCACGGCTAGGAATATTCTTTCCTCCCAATTATTACCAAAATACACGTGAATACATTTAAACACAAAAAAGGGCGGGGTTTCGAGATTTCCACCACATGTACGATTTAAACGGTCCGACCTACAGTGAACGTGATTATAATGGCGGGAAAAGGAAAAAAAACGAAAAAAAAAAAACACCGAGCTCGTGCGTAACGGCTGCTGGTGTTCTCACCCCGCGCTAGCTAACCGGCTAACGTGTTAGCTTTCCACTGAAGGACTCTATTCCTGACAGGCCGTCGTTCTTCACGGCGGTTATTTGTTTATTTATATATATTTTTTCCAATTTAGCGTTTTCAAAACTGCCATTCTCAGTAAACTACCGACGTAAGAAAGGAGGTGGGGGAGAAAATGCCAACCTTTACGCGGTTCTGAATCCGCCACTCCGCGAAGCCTGCAGTGAACGACCCTCTTCTGGTTGGTTTGGAAGGAGGACAGAGTCCGACTAGCGTCAACCTAACTTGGGGAGGGGGTGAAAAAAAGAAAAAAGTAGGCGTGGTTACCTCAGCTGACATCCAATGAGGTCGTCGTTTGACACCGCGAAAGCGATCGAATTAACCAATACCAGCTTAGTTCGCGCGATATAGGCGGGCTTTGACTGAGGCCACGGGTTTTGCACCAATTAGAGCGAGAGAATATACGTCACCGTCGCCATGGATACAGGGACCTCCTCCATATCGTAGACTCTTGGCGGGCGTGGCTGGACTCCAGAGATGGTGGTGTAACCCAGAAAACGAGTAATGTCGCTTTCGTGCATGGAAATCGTCCTCATGTGCTTTGCACTCTGTAACTGTATTAGTCCGACGAGAACATGTTAAATGTTCTATTGTTCTGAATGAGCTTTGCAAAGCGAATGATTGCCAGCAGCGTAGATGAATCAGGAAATATAGATTAAGGATGGTAATTTCAGGTGTCTGTTAGTTGTAATGGCTTGTAATGAGGTTGTAATGGTTCATAATGGTTTCCTTAATGAGAAACCTCAACAGTGTCCCACAGGTCTCTGAATATCACCTTATGGTAATAAGCTGTAGCTTTACGGCTATCCTGCGTAGTATTGGAAAACATGAACATTAAACTACTGATGGACCCTTGAGGACCCCGATGGACTCTTCGAACCCATTAAAATCCATCATTCCAATGGGAAAATCATCAGTGGAAACCACTTGGAAATGTGCCTTTAGTGAGTGTTATTTTTCATCAGTGTTTAATGAATGTATTGCATAAAGTGAGTGGTTCGCACGTTCGCCTCACACCTCCAGGGTCGGGGGTTCGAGTCCCACTGGGGCCCTGTGTGTGCGGAGTTCGCATGTTCTCCCCGTGCTGTTGGGGTTTCCTCCGGGTACTCTGGTTTCCTCCCCCAGTCCAAAGACATGCATGGTAGGCTGATTGGCGAGTCTAAAGTGTTTAATGAATGTATTGCATAAAGTGCTACATATGTAACGGTAAATCTGATCTATGATAATCCTTATGAATGTCAGAACAATACAGTGTGACTTCTGGCGCTAGCCTAAATTCCACTTTATTGTGTATTTGCGGGTGAATCGCTACGACAGCTAGCTTGGTGTCATCTCCATTAAAGGTGAATGATGAGTCATGTTTGGTGGTGAAAGTTTATGTTCTACCAGTATTTCCACCTGTGAGTTTGAGTTTGAACCTTGAGTGTGAGCTTCTGTACTGCATACTGTATTCGATTTCGGTAGGTTTAACTGGACCTCTTAATGAATAATGAAGGAATCACTGTATTGGTATTTTTTAATGAATTGATCAGTTGGTTTATTAAAAAAAAACTGAGCACTTGCTTTATTAAATTGATTAGCTAGGAGAAAATTGATCTATTCTGATGCTCTGTGCAATGCTTTATCATTTTACAAAGGTCATCCCAAAGACAGTGAATTGTCTTCCATACTCTCTGTAATGAATGAATTGTAGGCCAATGCATCTGTAGTGGAACAATGTATGTGAAGATAGAGGTTGTATGTAAGAGAGAAACTGAAGCGTCGGCCATGTTCTGGGTACTTAAGATGCTTACTTATGCAGAAAGCAGTAAGGAGATTGATTGGACTTGATGTACCCATTCAGTGCCCATTTTCCAGTTCCAAAGTTTCTAACATTGATGGTGTCACTGACTTAAGCTATTTTCACATAAAACATACTGTTTTGTTCCCTTGGAATCAAGCTGTAATAGATTATAAGAAACATTACTCTTAAGATTTCCTTCACATTTTTTCTTTAGTGACTGTGGCATAAATTGAACGCTGTTACGGAAGTAGGCATGACGTACTTTGTTAATTACGGTTATTAAGAAAAGGTTCCATAGCTCAAGAACCGAACAGCTGAGAAGTACATATTTAACATATTGTCATTTGGATGCTGTCCTTTATTCCACTTCAAATACTTGTCCAGAACAAAAGCAGAAGTGCTTCAGGGGTGACCATTCATCTCTGAGAATTTTACCGCCCTCTGTGTGTAATTATTCAGATGGTAGTGCTGGTGATGTTGTATACTAGCTTGTTATTAGAGCCAAAAACATGGTCATAATGGGCACAGCCTGATCTATCAAACAAGAATAGTTTAATGGTGAAAAATTTTTTTTTTTATCAAAATGACTTGTTTCATACTTTCAATATATTTGACTCAGGCTCCAGTATGCTGCCTTGACCCTAAATAGTGGAATTTCACCTCAGATCTGACCTGGTGTCCATTTGGTATACGAACAAAGGGTCACCTGATATGCTCTGCATGAGGAAACGTGCAGAGCTGTTACAAGGGTTGATATGTTTCCTCGCGCTATAACCCCCTCCCATTGTAGATGGTAATGCCAGAAGTTCTAACAGTCCTGTTTGCTGATCCTTGCAGATCCCAGGCATGCATTCCACCATTTCCACTGAGTAGAGGACAGATACCTGGATGGTTTCATTCCTGGAACAGTCGATTTAGTCCCTTACATCATGCCGCATCTTTACATAATCCTCTCTACATCCATGTAATCTTCACCAGGATGTTGGCTAATGTGGTAATGAAGAGCAGTAACACACTCATGCTGCCACTCAGCAAATGTCCAAGCTACTCAGCCACTCCATTAACTAAAAAGCATGCAGAGGAGCTTCTAGATGTGGTGGATGTGTTGGTGTACGCAGGGAGCTATATGCTCTGAGGCTACATTTATCTGTTGTTTTGAATGGCTGCATCCACTGAGTTTTCAGTCCTGTAAAACATTCATATAGAGAGGTGTTTTATAGGCAGCTCAGGTAGGTTACAGGTTACACCTAGCCATCTAGCGAATTGCTATCAAACTAGCTCATATTTGCCACATGCAGACACGGGTAGAATGTTATTATTGGACTCTTGGCTCTTGGTTAATTTAACCTTAGCCAAACCTGTCAATTTACCACAGCAGCAATAATTCTGGTCATTACTCATTTTAGCTAACTTCCTAGTAAAAAAAAAAAAAACATCTTGCAGTTGTCACGGGTAGAAATAAAAAAAAGTTTTACGGTGACTGTAATTATACAAATTTTACTGTGTCATTGAACATTAGCTGAATGTGCGTAAAGATGCGCAACATAACGTATTTTCATCACTCACATTAACCAACTAACTAATTAGTTATGATGGGTCTGCAAGTAAATGTTTCTAGGTATGATGTCGTCCTCTAATAATTTGCGTATTGGACCAAGGTAGCTTGAAGCCTATTTCGAAGGATGTTATTTTTTTTGCAGAAATCGTAGAAATAAGTCTCTGTATTAATCAGAAACGTCACATTTGCACTATTTGACCCAAATACTATTTGTACACTATTTTTTAATAATCCCTGACCTATTCAGCACTGTATTAAGTAGGTGTGATAGGGAAGGGAAACCACCTAACTTTATTGGACTCTGGCCAAACTGTAGTCTTGTAGGGTCAAATCCATTACTCATGAAGTTCTTGTAAGTTAGAGTGACGGCACGTTATTAGTGGCACCGTTGCTATTGTCCTTTTTAGCATTCTGTGTCCATTTCTCACCTCCCCCACCCAGTCTGCTCCTGTTCTCACTTGTGAACTAGATCAGTCATGCTGTCAGCTAACACGTTCTGCATGGTCGATCGCTGTTACGTAATGTGTATTCTTTCACTGGAGAGGAGGGGGAATAGAGGCTCAGGGCGTTGTCTGGCCTGCTGAAAACCTGCCTGGAAACAGAGCTTATCCAGGTCTGCTTACTCATTCACCCTCTCTCTCTCTCTCTCTCTCTCGCTCTCGCTCACTCACTCAATCAATCACACACACGTATTACTGTTTTTGTAGAATATTTCTATTTGCTTGTGTATTATATGATATTGAGTTCTGTATTGTATCTTATAATGCTATGCCTATGTCTAAGCTTTGTAAGCAAAAATACATCGGCTTTTCCGATAAAAGATATTAGAAACGTTTCTTCACTGGGGACCAGGAAAATGTCTCCATAACATCGAATTCATGAAGTTTTCCTACAATTGTGAGGACATGCTCCTATAAAGCTATCAATACAAGCGCACACATGCACACTTTATTTCACTACACCCTGTAAACAAACAAGTAAGTTTATTACCAACTGTAAGTAAGTAGACCCAGTTCTATTGCGTTATAGTTAATTCAACCAAACACTTTTAAATTTCAGAGACACTTCTGTGACAGTTATCTCAAAGCACATTATTAACATAAGGCAAAGAATTAATCAGGTTATAATAATGATATGCGTGATTATACAGCCTGGTATGACATTATGCTGCTGCTGTAATGAGGGCTCTGCTGAGTCTTGAAGCTGTGAGTTGGCAGAGCAGGCAGCATCATGCTGGCACACATCACTCATCCTGAGTGCTTGTTTCATCACGCCCTCCTGAACTGGTGCACCACCTGAAATCGCCATTTGAAACCATGCTGGGGAAGGGAATCCTCCCCTGCTGAACCTTTTGCTCTTATTGCTATCAAATTCTCTCACATAGAGATGATGTGGAGTGTCATTCCTCTTCAACGCTGTATAACATTCCAGTTTTGTCCAATATATGAATGGTGTCTGTTTAATCTGTCTAATAGAGAACAATGAATGGTATGGACCTGGGAGATTGTCAGAGTTTTCTGCTCATAACTGTAGTGTAGAATCGTAACGGTTACCGTAACTGGTTTGAACAATTTCCATTCATTTTCAACGGCATGGAGTTGTAATTACAGCAAACCATTATGATTCTAACCCTCACTCTTTATGTAAGCTGGATGTGTGGCTATTCGACTCTGCAGCAGACAACAGGAAATAAAAAGCTGAAATCAAATCATGACACAATTTGTCTCAGAGCCATAAAGCTGTAGCCGCACTGATTGTCTAATATCATGGCAATCAGAAAGTGACGGCAGCAGGATGATGGAGGATGGCAGGGAGGATATTTGGACCACAAAGTGGTAATAAAAGGGGAAGGAGGTTGGGGGGGGGGGGTTGTTTGGGGAGACTCCCCAGAGATGAGGACAGATATTATTCTGTTTGCAAGCTCCTGAGCAAAGCCTTCTGCTTGTGCCCATGCCTCTTACCGTGCAGATCTCATTCGTTCATTCGCCAGGATAAACAGTTTCCACCATACACCACAGCGATAGAAAAGGGTCACTAATGTTTGAAATCTGTTCTCTGGGAAAGCAGTTTCACTACACTTACCTGTCTTTTGTTCTCAGCCTTGTCTGAAGGCCCAAAGGGCGTGACCGCTATCGCAGTGTCTTTTTACTCTCATTATCTGTCTCACTTGTCTGTAACTAAGAGCTTTCAGTACCACACCCAGGTGATTGTTGTAAGACTCAAGCTCAGACATAAATATTACATGAAGCACTTGATTCATGAAGCTTAATGACTCCGTCACAAGTTTAGTGTTTTAGTCAGGCAAAGCGTCGGAAGGGAGGTGGGAGTTTCAACAGCGTTAGTAGATTCTGTGATGTTTCAGTTACCTAAGTTTCAGTTATCTGTGAGTATTTTATCAGTCGAAAGTGTAGTCAGATATTGTGGAGTAAATCAGCTGAAGCTAGCTGTCTTGAGACTCAAAGTTCAAACTAACAGAGCACCTCCCTCAGCTGTCCGTGCCTGCTTAAATAGTTAATAGTTAAAAGTATTGTTAGTTATACCTGAAGTTAGCTTATTTCAGACGCAATATTTAAATAAATACACCTCTTCGTTAGGTTTCAACTATAGTCACACTGTTACTGCAGGAGGGGTAGTTTTTGAATGTACAGGCAAGTAGAGAGGCCTTCTTCTCATCATTGTTTGGAAGTTTTCTCCTGTTTACAGCAGCCATGTAGACCTGACCTAAAATAGATATTTTATTGACCGCTATCTCAACTTAAAGATCAAGTAGTTATACTTGGCAGCAGTTTAGCATTTCCCCCAATCCAAAACACCTTTTCCATATGTATTGTGTGTGTGTGTATCTCTCTCTCTCTCTCTCTGATTAATTAAGGGAAGCTGGTCTTGGATCAGCGTAGAAGATTATCTGGTAAGTAATGCAGTTATGGAAAAAACAGTTCCTCAAAGTGTTGTTAATCCTTATTAGCTTCCTGAAGGTATTCTATATGGAATTATCTCTGAAAAGATAACCCTTTGTCACAGGTTCCCTCAGAGGAACGAGCTAAATTACTCTTAACAGTATATTTCACTCTAGCAAGCGATATGTTGCTCATGTCACTTGTTTTTTTTTTCGACTCATGCAGGTGTGTGGTGACCGCTTCTATTGTCGCTCGAGGCCGTGAACTGTCCAGCGATCCTATGAGTAATGTCAGTAGCTATGTATAGCTTTTAAAGCTAACTATTTAAGCACAAATTAATGAATATACTAATAAGTATGAAAAATTAGTTGTTTTTATTTACATGGTGTGAGACGGGTTTCAAACTAGCTTTGTTGGCAGATTAGCAAAGCACGTGGTAGAATCTTGTGCACCTACCACTCCCAGGCAAGGAAACAGCCAACACCGAGAACGTTGGGTTTGTGGAGTGCGTGAGGTAGTGGTTAGCTAGCATCATGCTGTAGCGGTAAAATAAAAAGTAGCCTGTTTAAATATACAATTAGGTGTTTAAAAGATTTTACTTCCCCTGTCTCACAGCCAGCTAGCATTCATGTATGTTCTTTGGAAACAGTGGCATTTTAGCTACCATTTTCACACTGTTCACCCTTCCAACAGGTTTGGTGTGCTGGTGAGGTTTATGATTTAAAATCGTGGGATTTAAAGTATGCCTGACGTCATTCTGAGACTACTGAAGAAATCACAGAGCTATCCATCCTCTGGAAGAGTTGCAAAAGCTTACCATATGAGGAACCTCTATGGGCCCTGGACGTCAGAACCTCTCTGAGGTGTTTTGATGTATTACATTGAGGCACAGTGTTGCTTTCATTTCTATGAAGGCTATAAAGGCCCCAGGCAGAACCAGGGCTCATTTGTCACACTAGAGAGGCCCTGTAATTATTTACAGCCTGTTGCTATGCTCGTTCATTAGTAAAGCTTAATGTCTGTGGCAAACGTGATTGTAAAAGCTATATCTGTCATGTTTTCTGTGTTGCTGCTGACTTTATCATTTTGAGAAATTATTGTCACTAACATGCCTGAGAATACAGCAGCCTACACACTTCAGCACACTGAAAACCTCTTATGATTAGCCTCTTATGATTTGTTTTTCACTTGGTAATGGAGATGAAGTTTTGCGTGTTATTTGTGTGCATTTCCTCGGGTCGCATCAAAATTCACTCCCAGGCAGGGATGCATATGCGCTCTAACAAATCCATACACTATGCAATCTATGTACCATTTCATACCCTACTAAAATATTTCCTCAGGAGTCTTTGAGCACTTTGAACAATTGTATTTTGGCCATATTATGCCAGTTTGTCAGTCCAGAGTAGCATCATAACCATACGGAGTCCAGCGACCACTCGCCCTCGATGCAGGTCTCAGCTCTCATAGTAATGAAATATTCATTGATTCCTCTCAAATGCACTGCTCACAGTCCTGGCTTCTATACATTACAGCTTGAAAAAGAGAGAAGATATAGGGGTCACCAGAATTTAATCAGATTCTGTAATAATATTTGACACAAACCATAAACGTCACGTTAAACCAGTTTGGTGTGCGAACAACAGACCTTCCCCGGTGGAAATTTCAAGATTTCGATCCCAGTTAAAACCTGCAAGCCTGCCTTTCGGTCGAGATCTGTTTACCTTCTCATTCTCATCTATATTCTTTTGATGGACTGATCCCTGAATGTGTCAGGGTCGCTGGCATTATTAGTGAGGAAAGGATTTTTCAAGTAAAACTGCTTCTGTATTTTGGACAGTTTTTAAAATGTAGTAGAAGGAACACCTACATGTTTAGAATGATGATGATGATTAGACTGATGATTATTATAAGTGTTCATAGAATTAAAAACTGAACTTTTTCAAATGCATGTATGGTTTTGAATGTCCTGAGGATTGCATGAATATCTGAGCTTGCATCCTAGCCAAAATCTCCACAAAAAAAATATATCTAACAATTCCAGGCAGTTCAGAACATGACCGTGTTTGATGAAATTGTCAGCTGTTTGTACGCATGCTGACTTGTTGGCTATGAGAAGTACAGAATGCAATGAGTAGGAGAAACTGCTGAACAATATATGTTTCCAGCTAAGCAACTGTCCCGTCTGGACAATCTCCCATTCTTTAATGGAATATTTTTAAGTCTACAAATCCTTTTTTCATTTCTGACGAAATAGCTGAAGTTTGGGAGATCTGAAACTAACCCCTTGCTAAAATCGTATATGTTTCTATTGCTCCCTTTGGTTTCCTGTTTTTGCATTCTCTGTATCCTCCATGTTCTTTTACAACTCCTACACCTTTGACTCTCCACCGGGAGGCCTGTCTGTCTATCCTGAAACCGAACTCCTGCCTCTAACTTTACAGGTCCAAAACCCATACAACCATCACTGTTAAATGTGTGATCAACACTGACAAAAGTCATTTATTTCAAATGGAGATGGCAGGAAAGAATTAAGAATACAGTCTGGAAAATGTAATTGTATCTCCTTGCTTTCTTCTGTCCTGTCCCTCTCCTCTCTCGTAAATAAGGTAATCCAGACACTACTGAGCCTGAGAGACAATCAGACCTAAAAACATCCCACTTATTTTAGCAGTGCTTAAAATAGAACCATTCCCACTGAAGGAACTGTACAGAGAAAGACGCAACGAAGAGGAAATGACTTGCTTCGCTGTTAAGAGGGAGATTGTCCAGTTGGCATTAGCTACAACAAGGAAACTCTGGAAATCCCCAGGCTGAGGTCACTGCAGCTGATCTTTTAAATCGTGTTCCAGGATATTTCAGCAACTAGGGAAACAATCTTGTATTACATCCTCTAACTAGCATTCAGTGACTGTACATAATGGCACCTCAATGATCTCATTGAAGTCATTGAAAAATTCTTGAATCTCTCAAAGAAGAGATGATTGTATGTCGTATCTTCTGATTACATTGCTTACTTTCACCATTTGCTGGGATAGTGGAATTGAGTTTGTGATAGTACAGAAAGTCTAGCTACACATCAAAGCTTTTCACATACAGTAAGCTTTGTATGCAATAACAGGATATGACTAAATGTCACTTGTGTAATTAGTATCACCTCTGCATTGTAATTTTCATAAGAATTAAAGGACCTGCATACGACCACTGTGCTCCTGTGACTGATTCCACTCATGAAACGATGGCTAATTCATTTTCTGGTCAGTGGGAGTATCTGGCTAGTGACAGACAAGGCTGTGAGCAACATATTATACACATGTTATTTTATAGAGAACTGGCCATGTCCTTCATGGTGATATGCAATTAACAGGTGGCCAGGACACCCACTATGGAGGTCCCTTAAGATTTACTGATTATGTAAATCTGTGGGATTTTAAATCTGTGTGAATGACAGACAGTGAACATGCATGATTAAGTAAATTACACATGTACACATGACATCAAAACACGATCTCTGTAATGTACAGAGCGGAACTTTCATAGGTTCTAGATTCATTACACATAAAGTGAAATATTTCAAGCCCTTTTTCGTTTTAGTCTCGATGCTTACGGCTCACGGAAATCAAATATCCAGCATCTCAAAATATTAGAATAAAGAGTTTATAACACAGAAATGTCGACCTGAGAAGACTCTAATCAGATCATTAACTCAAAACACCTGCGAAGGTTTCCTGAGGTTTTAATTTCTCAGTCTGGTTCTGTACTCAAGCACAATCACGGGGAAGATGAAAGTAAATGCTGCCTTTCATTTGGAAATCAAGGTTCCAGAGGCTGGAGGAAGAGTGGAGAGGAACAGAATCCGAGCTGCTTGAAGTCCAGTGTGAAGTTTCCACAGTCAGTGATGATTTGAGGTGCCAGGTCATCTGCTGGTGTTGGTCCACTGTGTTTTCTCAACACGAGACTCAATGCAGCGTCTACCAGGAGATTTTAGAGAACTTCATCCTTCCATCTGCTGTCGAGCTTTATTGAGATGCTGATTTCCTTTTCCAGCAGGACATGGCACCTGCCCACAGGACCAAAACTGTAACATTTTCCATTAACATTAACTGTAACTGGTTTACTGACCATGGTATTACTGTGCTTGAGTGTCCAGCCGTCTCGCCTGACCCGAGCCCCATAGAGAATCTATGAGAGACACCAGACCCGACAATACAGACGAGCTTATGGCCGCTATCAAAGCAAACACCTCAGCAGTGCCACAGACTGATCGCCTCCATGCCACGCCGCACTGATGCAGTAATTCATGCAAAAGGATTAAAACCCCGACCGAGTATCAGCACATAAATGAACATACTGTTCAGAAGGTCGACATTTCTATATTATAAATTCTTTATTCTAATATTTTGAGATACTGGAGTTTAGATTTCCATGAGTTGTAAGCTGTAAGCATCGAGATTAAAACAAAAAAAAGGCTTGAGATATTTCACTTTATGTGTAATGAATCTACAACATATGAAAGTTCCGCTTTTTTGAATTAAGTTACGGAAAAAGTTAACTTTTGCATGATATTCTAACTGTTTGAGATACCAGAGATTCTACTGTATAGCATTGTGTTGACGGGTAAACATCACTGAGGTATGCCATTACTTAATGCACTTTTTGAATGATACAAACATTACATTTAGCCAGTGTTCACCCTCTGCAAGCCATGATCTTAGATGTGATCTAGAGAAGTGATAGGTATTTCCTAAGACTGGTTGGAAAAAAAAGGCAAAATGGAGGAAGTGAAGGTGTGGGCTATAATGAGAAATTGATGCAGGGTGACCATGTTCTGAGCTTCACACAGATCATTCATACGGTAATTATAGCATTGTAGAACAATTAGCACTTTATAGAAGTATTCTAGAACAAACTGAATAACTTGAATAACCTCTATTCTCCCATCCTATGTGGAATTTCTATGGCAATATAAACGATTTATCTGTGATCGAAAAGCCCATTCGGAGACGGAGATCTTCAAAAAGCATGTTTTTTTTTAAATGACGGTTGAGTTTTTCGATTTGTATTTGCCTTGATGTATAAAACGTGGTGATACATGTCTATGAACTGGTCACAGATCAGTTTACTGTTTATGTCCACATGGGTATCCTCTCACCTCCCAAAAACCTGCTGTTAGGTGGATTAACTACCTAACAGCTCCTAACATGTCCGTGTGTGTGAGATGCCCTGTGAGGTACTTCTGTCCTGTTCATGGTTCATTGCTGCCTTGCTCCCAGTGTTCCTAGGATAGGCTCTGGATCTTCTGTGAAGATGAATGAATATGCTTGTAGAGACTACATGATTTAAAATGCCTTTGTGTCCATGTATCTCTGGTGCACCAGAATTCTTACAATGTTTTCACCTCTTTCTTTCTCTGTCTTACACTGTTCCCTTGAGTGGGTGTCTGTGTGATGGGAAAAGGGAACGTGTATTGACGGAGTACTTCGAAAGGAGGACCAAGAGGAATGTGAATACCCTTTTCTTTTTCTTTACTACTGATGACTATGTCATCACGAAATGTCTAAAAGTGCTCCGACTTACATGTACCGTGAAAGTGGGATTTGTTGAAGTCTTTTCAATCGTCTGACTTGCACCTACGTGTGGCTTATGACACGTTTCTATTTTTGAAAACCAAAATATAAAGAAATTTCCTGACTCAGCAACAAAAGCTTTTCATTAATTGGTTACTTGTTATACTTCGGGATCCTTTTTACCTGTATATTTAGTGGAATTACAAAAAACAAACAAACATGTACACCGATCAGCCATAACATTAAAACCACGACGGGTGAATTGGATAACATTGATTACATTGATTCACAAGGGCCAAATTGTGATGGCTAGACGACTAGGTCGGCGTTTATCTAAAACGGCAGCTCTTGTGGGGTATTCCTGGCATGGAGTGCTCCAAGGAAGGACAACTGGTGAACCGGTGACAGGGTCAAGGGCGCACAAGACTCACTGATGCATGTGAGGAGCAAAGGCTCCCACAGAAGAACTACTGTAGCACAAACTGCTGAACATGTTAATGCTGGCTATTGTAAGCCTTGTAATGCATCTCTCTCTCTCTCTCTCTCTGTCTCTTTCTCTCTCTCTCTCTCTCTGTATGTGTGTGTGAGTGTGTAATAATGCAGTCTTAGAGCTGGCTGTGCTCTGATGAGTGTTCGGGATTCTCCTCAGAAAAACATGCGTCACTCGTAACATATAACTAGTCTGTCTGGAAAAAGACAGTGTTTTCCCCCCATCGCCATATCTGCACTTCATGCAAACAGAGCTCGTTTATAGATCGTTATCGGTATAGCTAAAGCTCTATGTATAGATAAATATAGCAGTGGATGTCTGATTTTATTGGAATATGCTTGTATATACTTCTTTATTCACTCAAGATGGATGTGATGTGACAGTGCCTTTACATTTACAACGATCACTCGTTTCTTTCAGTTTGTTACTCTCAGTTCAAATAACTTACTGTAATCTTTCTAAACGTGTGATTTTTAAATGGTGTACTTGTGTGCTTTGGGGAAATGAACCCAAATGAATAAAGTTTTATGTTGGAAAGTCTGTTTGTAATATGGGACATTCTGACATTCTGAACAGACTATAAAGGTTTATAATACAATGCTAAGGATTTACATAGGACCATCTGGCATTTAAGACGGCATTCAGTCATGTTCTCTCAAGCATGTGTTAGTGTGACTCTGTATGTGAAATTGTTCATAACCAGCGATGAGGAACCGACACGGGATTCTGCTCTGCTCTGACACTCATCTCTGATATTATCAATCCCAAATGTGTCCATGGCAACCAGAAAAGGGACTGATGAGCAGTCACGGCCTTCTCTGACGCACGTCAGCCCTCGTCGGCGTTACTATAGCGACGTTAAACAGCTAATATGTAGATTAACACCCTCAGACATTTGGATCAGGAATGTCAGAGTGTGCATGCTAAATGAAACAATGGTGACGTGAGCTGGCACATGGTGAGGCTATGAAACCAGAATTTGTGCGTTGGGGAAAGCTCATGTACAAAACACACACACACACACATTAACCCATTTAAAAACATAACATTTTGTGCTTGCTCACAACACAGGCTCACTCACTCATTCACCTAGTCTCTCTCTCTCTCTCTTTCTCTCACACACACACACACACACACACACACAAAATGACCTGACTCATAAATATCATCTCTCTCTGTCTTTCTGACAGATGCAGTTTATATCACTGAGTACTAATATAGCTATGTAAGGTTCTTTCTGAAAATTCTGTGATTGGGTTTTTAAGCCATGAGATTTTTGACCCACAATAAGCTGAAAGCAAGTGAACTCTTCAACCTCAAATAGTTGTTTTATTCTTTTTAGCTATAGTTTGCCGTAAAACCTCGTGCATAACATATTTCTACCATTCACTAAAACCTATTCCAAGGTCTTGACATATTCACAAAGATACTATTTAGTCTTCTCTCTGTTTGGTAATTAATGACATGATTTTTAGAGTAATGCTGTTGCACGAATTGAAGTAGTGGAATGATATCTTGTAAACCGTTAATGGTTATATGTATAAAACAAGAGTATCTTTTATCTTAGCCGCACTTATCTCACCAACAACCAACCTAAAGTAGTTGGCCAATGAATAGCCTTTGTTAAAATGAAGTAGGCGGTTGGATGTAAATGGGTCAATGATTTGGCGAAGTTTCAAGTCTCCCGAGTCTTCAGAAAGTGGGGTAAAGCACAGCAGTAACATAATGCTTGTCTATAAAAGCATTAAGAGATAAAATACAACTAGGCTCTGTTTTAGACTAATCACAGTGCAGTTTTGCAGTTGTAATCTACAGTTTGGCCTGCAGATTCTGTTCCTTCAGGAGCTGTGAGTAGAATTTGTGTGTAAATGAAACTCATAAACCAATATAATCCTGTCATAAAATGTCATAAATGAATAAGCACAAACACTTGTCACCTTTCAGCTCCAGTAGTTAGTCTTGAGTGGCTTGGCATTTTTGGAAGGTCCTTAAAAACCAGATCGATCCAGTTTGTTCTAAGGACAACTGAAGAGAAACTTTGGGGAACCTGGCAAACTGCAACAAGACTACAAAAGTTTAGGGACATAAAACATGAGAGCATCTGTGACTGGTAGAAATGGGCTCCTTGTCTTTCAAAGATAAAAAGATTATCAAAGCTATCAATATAAGATTTCATTTTTGGATTACACATCTGATTCTTTTATTATTTATAATTATCTATATAGGTATTTATAGTATCAAAGGTTTTTTTTTGCCCCTTCAATAGTCCATCCATCTTCTATACCGCTTATCCTTCATGGTCTCTGGGAATCTGGAGCCTAACCCAAGGAGCATCGAGCACAAGGCAGGGTACACCAATCACATTCATACACTACAGACACTTTGGACATGCCTACCATGCATGTCTTTGGACTGCGGAGGAAACCAGATTACGGATTTCGCGGAGTTCCCAGAGTTCAGCAGGAATCGATCCCCCAACCCTGGAGATACGAGGCGAATGTTCTAACCACTAAGCCCTCCTGTACCCCTCCTTTCATTAGTAATAATAACAATAAAGCAAGACTAGGGCTGATTTCTTTCTAGCCCTTAATATAGATTCATGCAGACTATAAGTGATGTGTCAGATGATTACACAGAGTCAAATGTCTGTAGATCTGAGCGTGTGAAAAATAGTCGCAGGTGTAACAGAGGAGACACTAAGAGGGTGCATGGTGGCTTAGTGGTTAGCACGTTCGCCTCACACCTCCAGGTTCTGTGGTTTGATTCCCACCGGGGCCATGTGTGTGCGGAGTTTGCATGTTCTCCCCGCTTTCCCCAGGTTTCCTCCGGGTACTCCGGTTTCCTCCCCTAGTCCGAGTCCAAAGTGTCCGTAGTGTATGAATGTGATGCACCCTGTCCAGGGTGTACCCCGCCTTGTGCCGATGCCTAGGCTCCAGGTTCCCCATGAAAAGGACTAAGTGGTTGAAGATAGATGGATATGGATGGAGACACTAAGAGCAGATAGACTAAGCACACATTGTCCAATCATATTATATACTGTGTTGCACAAAAGATAGAGCATTTTGAACTTGAATACCTATATACGTTTAAGTATCTGTGTGCGTGTGTGTATCATGTCATCCATGAGACTTATATAATTCATTACTCACCCTAATAGAGTAATTGTTGAGCTGTTGATAGCTGTTTAGCCTTTCTATTTAATATCATGTCCATCCGTCACTGAAAGACAGATTCTGTTAACGTGCCAAAATGCTGTCCAACAACAAATATGTACAGTATATTGAATACGTGCTTACACTTTTGCTATTCTACTGCAGAAAGTTTAATGGCTAGGCTCAACAGAATTTAAACATTAAAACTGTGCTGGTGCTCTGCAATGTACCCAGTGTTCCTGGGATATGCTTTGCATCCACTTAGACTCTGACCATGACAGAGCACTTACTAATGAACAATGGTGCCAAGTTGGGGTCTATTTTAAGCAATTTCGTATGTTTTGGGTCCAAAAAAATCCCACATGAACCCTTAAAAAATGTTTGATTTTTATATCTATAATTTTTTTTGCTGCAGCAGCACCATGAACCCTTTAGGAGCCCTTCTATTTTTTGAAAAGTCTAAGCCTAAACTCTTGAAATGTAGATATGTGTGAGAGAACAGATCTAGACACCCACTCCATGCAGTGGGCCAGGAAGCACAGCCGTTACGTAACCAGTGGGCGACTTCCCCCACACAGGCAGTAAAACTACACAGAGTAACGGAAGCTCAGAGACTGGTGCCATCCCACTGTTTCAATCTCTCGCTCCGTTCTCTGCACCCCCTTTCCTCTCTCCTCCTTTTTTCCCTTTGCTCATCAGTATCGACGCAGTAGTCTTTGCGTTCTTGATCCCCTTTGAATTCCTGCATTTCCTCTTTGCACCTTGAACACCTAGGGACATACACTCTAGATGCTTAAGTGATGTAACTATGAAGATGAAAGCACATCAGTCATTAGTAATTTATGGAAAGGAAGAAATTCTTTACAGCACTGGAACTGAAAGGAGAAAACCATCAAAACACAATTAGAGGAAAACAGTACAGCTCAGTTTAACTAACTAACTATCCATCCATCCATCCATCTATCCATCTTCTACCGCTTACTCCCTCATCAGGGTCGCGGGGAACCTGGAGCCTATCCCAGGAAGCATTGGGCACAAGGCCCGGGGTACACCCTGGACAGGGTGCCAGTAGTTGAACTAACTAACTAACTATATATATATATATATATATATATATATAATCTAAATCCCATTTTCTTATGTCTTATTAATGAAAGGAGATTACCACTGTGAAAGAAGAGCTTCTTTCTACATGCTATAAAACTGATTTGAACAAGTTAGTTAGATCTAATATCAGTTGGTCTAGTAGGTCCAGTTCTATAGCTATACAAAAAATGACCATGAGTATTGTGACAAGTGGTGCGTCTCTTCTAAAGTGGTGTTCATCGGTATATAATTCGGCATTTCAAAAACGGTAATATTTCGGGAGCGCGTGTTGGTCAGCTGTTTGTTCGAAGGGCATCTGATCACAATCCGTGAATAGATCAAGTCAAGGCAAATTTATTTATCACTTGTACACTATGTACAGACCAAAAAAAAAGCATATATAATGGAAGCGTAACATGTTTTGTGTGTTTATACTACTGAAACACTAGAGCTAAAATCTGTTCAAGATGTTGTTACATTATTGAACATAATCTGGTCTTTCTTTTACAGTATATGTTATTGAGGGAAAATCTGGTCCTGCAACGGATACGTTGTTATGGCAGTTATTTCCATCTAGTTAGACAGCAGCTTTTAACAGCTTGTCAGGTATATGCATTGCCCATTAAAATTCATACAACTCTTACATTAAATAGATCCAGGCCACCAAGAGTTCCTAGTAATTGTAAACCGGTCCTTTTCAGTGTTAGATTTGCATTTACAATATAAATATATTTGGCCAACAACTGCGCTCTTTTCATACCATGAAAATGAAATTTTGGGATTATTAAAATGGGATTCAGTAATACCGGTAATTATTTATAATAGATATACAACCTAGTTCGAGACTGGAAGTGACCATCATTATTCAAGAGCTAGACTTATTTTCCACCAAACACTGATACAAATATAGCACTAAACATCTGATTCATTTTAGGAGTCATAATAATACCCAAATACATAAACCCTGAAGCAGAGTATTAAATAGACCAGCTCAGGAGGTTTAAAGCATATTAAGTAGGGGCTCTATTAGCAGATCAGTGAATACAATGGAAAACCTAACACAAAACCTGGCCCTGGTGTTTTCTCCATCTGTAATTTCATAACGTCTTCTGGAACCAAGGTAACATCTAGAAACGATCTATGCTGGTGACTCGATAGATCGATATTAGGAACCACTAATGGAATTATTATTGAGAATCCGAGGTCTTTTTAACAACGTATGCAAGATTGTGTTCTAGTTTATTCCCATGTTAATAATATTTTACCCACTGAATCTCATTTATGTCTCTGTTTCTTAAGTCCAAGGACAGTTCAAAGTCGATCTAAGAGTCTGCTCATTTTAGCAGCAAATGACAGGGGTTGTTATGTACCGTATATCCTCTGCCTAGCTGCTCAAACTCTTCATGTTGAAGCTAGCCTTCCTATGAAGCTCCATGCTTGTATCATTGCACACCTCCACCCCCTCATCCTTCCTGCTCTTTACTCACGGGAGGTAATAAGATCTATCATCTAGTCGCTCTAAACAATGACGTCATGGTTGTTGTTTTTTTCTTTCTTCGAGTTAATGAAATATGGGATCAGCATTAAAAGCAATAATCATAATGGACAGATTCCGATTCACTCTACACAGTCTATCTCTGACTACCTCTGTGATGGTTATATGCTGGAGGGACAACATACTTGGTGTTAAATTATTAACATGCGAGTACAAAGTTCCTTGGCTTAAATAAACATGGTGTATAGACATCTATAGACAAACCAACACTCTTGGCGGTTGTTCTTTCTTGCTTCATCTCAGCTCTCTGTCAACTTCTTTATACTTTCACCGTTCATACATGGCCTGATTCTGCATGCTTTCAAACCTTTATGTTCCCTCCTACTTTCTGCCCACACAAATCAATTGTTCAGTACTGCCTTCATTACAAATTAGCCTTAAAAAAGCTTTAAAAAAAAAAAGTTTTAATAGTGCGCGCTCTGAAAGCCTTTGCAATTATAGAATGTGTAGCATTAAGAACATACAACATAAGATGGGGTCTATTTTTGGCAGAACGCTGGGATTATCTTGTATGAGCTTCTCTCTCTCTCTCTCTCTCGCTCTCTCTGTCCTGCGATTTTTCCTCTGCAGATTACTGTATTTTAAGAGTGCTTGTGTCCATCACTGGTTGTCATGGAGACTGCACAGTTAATCCTCACCTCCTGTATATATTGAAATCAAATATATTACTTCATAAGCGCAGAAATAAACCTTACATGAACAGAGGCAGGCTGTTTGTCATGCCCAGCATACCGGTTAAAGCTTTGGCAGCAGAATACTGTATGTAATCAAGATTCAAAAATTTATTGTCATACTTGCATGCGCAGTAAAACAGGCCCTTACACTGTACAGTTAAATTCTCTTACTCTGCATGCCTTCCAGTCACAAATCAATAACAAAGAGAGATCATAAATTAGTCAGAAATTATATTGTAATTATGAAAAAAGGTGTGATATATTTATATTCCAAGTACTAATTTGAGGTAGGTACGATGCAGTGCAATAAAACACTGTTGGCTAACATGAACAGTACATGTATAGCATTCTTTTGTATAAATAATTCTGCAAAGTACTTATGGACCAGGGACAACAGGCACTGGGTCGCAGTGGAGCAATACGATATGCGTTTATGTGCAAAAATGCAGAGGGTGAAAACATGCATTCTACAGAAATGTTCAAACGTGCATTTTGATGTGCGGTATTGCGAGGTTGAGTAGCAGATTAGACATGGTTACCTTCTTGTGAATTGTGCTTTGAATCTATAGCTGTACATAAATAGGAGGTGGGTAACATTGCCACAGCTCCAGGGTCTTGGGTTCGAGCCAGGGTGCAGGTTACCGTCTGTGCGGAGTTTCGTATATTCTCCCTGTGTTTGAGTGGGTTTCCTCCGGGTTGACCAGTTTCCTCCCACTGTCCAAAACCACGCGGGTAGGTGGACTAGTTATGCTAAATTTCCCATAGATGTGAATAAGTGTGTGAATGCATGTGTCTACATGTTGTTCCGTGATGCACTGACATCCCGTCTGGGGTGAATTCTCCTGCCTTGAGCCCAGTGTTGCTGAGAAAGGCTCTGGCTCCACTGCCACCCTGACCACGCTGAAGCCGTTACTGAAGATGAATGAACCTTCAAGGTACGTAGATACAGAGCAACATAAACCATATTCCAGATGCTCTTTGAGACTGAAAATCAGTCAGGTGACTGACAGTGGGTCACACTCATTTAAAAGGTGCAAACTTCAACCAGACAGTCTCAGTTAGACTCACACACCTCTATATCAGTGATTGTCTCTTCAAAGCTGCTGTGGGTCCAAGCTCAATAAAACCACCAATTCACTAGTCAATGTAGTGGAAAATGCAGCCAGGACTTGATCAATAATCACCTAAAGATCAATGATAATTAGTTGCCAGTGACTCTTCTGATTATTTCATTAGAGTTTTCTCACAGTACATTTTAAGTCACATGGAGAGGTGATGTATTCAAAATTCACTTTGTCCTTTCAACAAAAGGAAGGCTCACTGTTGACATGGTTACAGCCAAAAGAACACCATTGCTAGGCAACTGGGAAACATGGATGCTAAGCATAAGTTAGCTAAGTATAAGACTGAGGATAATATTAGGCTAGCTAGCACATGCTACGTCTTTTATATGGACAATGATGTAAAAGGCATAGCGAAAGTGAAACCTATACTTCAGACATGTTGTTAAATTACTAAGAAAAGACTCCTTAAACGATTAAAATGTCGCTGAATAACACTGAAAACTAGCATCAACCACAAACTGAATTTGCATGCAATCTGCCATATTACAAAATGTCAATGCTGAGGTTAACGGTTTTGAACGCAGTGTTAAAAAAAACATTAAAAAACTGTTGTTGTTGAATATGACCCCATAATGCACAAAGTGATTCAGTTGGTCTCTTGATGTGAGCCGTTTGCTTTATTTGCCTATAAAAAGCTTTTGTTTCTGTGCTTCAGGCAGGATTATTTCTTCACTATTCTCTTCACATTTTATTACTTATTATTTATTCAGTTGGGTTTTTTTTTTTTTAAAGATAATGCCAAGTGTATACCCATCATCCAAACACAATAAAGCAAATAGACTAACTCTCTACGCCTGATATACAGTAGTGTTAAAGAGGCCATATGCTGTATAACACACAGAGTAATGCTCTTTAGCAGCTAGAAAAGGCTGTCTAGCCTTAAAGGTCATACCAGGACACAGGGAGGCCACTTCATTCCATTGTGCTGAGCACATGGTTACAGAGTTGGTCAAGGCTAACGTTAGTCAGTTACCACTCTCTCTCTCTGTGCAGCCACTCACTCAGAAATATTGCTGCTCTGTGCAATTGTGGGAACCCTGGTATTTCCTGAAATGATTTGGTATAAAATTAAAAATTCCACCATGGGTTTGGGTATCTAGTGCATTCTGATGCACAGTGCTACATCCATAGTATGATATTTACCAAGAATGAATGCAACTCTTTGACCTTACTTTGGATCTTGAGTAGGTGGATAGAAAATAAAGAAAGACCCATTTTTATTTCTTTGTTGTTTTGTGCACAAGGATTACGTATATAAGAATTTTGCCACAAGATAGTGAATCAAAAACTTTGAAATTGTAATGTGTTCATATACTTTTGACCCAGTAGGATAAGCGTTATAAATGTCCAAACTGACCAACAAGTTATACTGAGAACTTCCTATTCCTATTCCTAAATGACAGAATTTAATTACATTTCCGCTGATCATATCAGTGTTATGAACTACTTATTATACAGTTGCAATCAAAATGATTCAACCCCCATTGCAAATCCGGTTTATTGTCAAAATTTACAGACTTTCAGCTGTTTGCAATGAACAAACCCGTTTATGGCAAGCATCTTTAGTTCTTAGTAGAGCTCCTTTTGCTGTTATGACCTGCTGCAAATGAGATGCAGAGCTTCTGGCAGCGTTCCTGGGGAATCTCATCCCGTTCCTCATGAGCAATGGCCTCCAGTTTAGTAATATTCTTAGGTTTGCGTGCTGCAGCCGCCTTCTTCAAATCCCACCAGAGATTTTCTATGGGGTTCAAGTCAGGTGACAGTGAAGGCCCTGTAGCATCTTCCAGGACTTCTTCTTCACTCAAGCCTTGGTGGAATCTGAGGTACGCTTGGGTTCATTTTCCTGTTGGAAGGTCTGATGCAAGCTTCAGCTTCCTCACAGACGACATGAGGTTTTCTCCTAAGATTTCCTGATACTTCAACGAATCCATCTCACTTTCCACACGCTGCAGGTTTCCAGTGCCAGAGGATGTAAAGCAGCTCCAGAGCATCACCGAGCCACCACCATGCTTGAGTGTGGACAGAGTGTTCTTTCTCCATTCTTCTTCCTCCAGACATACCGCTGATCCATCGTGCCGAAAAGTTCCAGTTTTGTTTCATCGCTCCACAGAACAGAATCCCAAAATTTCTGTGGATTATTTATATGATTTTGAGGGGACTTTTCTTCTGCTTTTGGGTCAGT
This sequence comes from Ameiurus melas, assembly GCA_012411365.1. Lineage (NCBI taxonomy): Eukaryota > Metazoa > Chordata > Actinopteri > Siluriformes > Ictaluridae > Ameiurus > Ameiurus melas. The sequence continues at coordinate 23,123,588 of CM022763.1, read as the reverse complement.
AATGGTGAATGTCTTGAAGTTCTGACATGGAAACCTTCTGCGTTTAGTACACGCCTTACTGTGCTCACTCAAACCTCAGTGCCTGTTGCCACCAAGTCTGTATAGTGCAATTCCTACATTGTTGACACCCATGAGAAAAAAACAGGCCTCTCTTCCTCCTAAAACCTGGATTGTAAGGAAATGTAAGGATAATACATATAAAAAAGATTTCCTCACCTAGAATTAAGTGATCAATATGCTGAATGTTATATCTTGGCACGGAAATTCCAAATATGTATACTGTATGCCAATATATTGCAATGCAGATGCATTAACATCGGCTTCCGGCAGTCTTTTGAACAAAAGCCCATCTATTTTTCTGTGCAGGATTACAAGGAATAAGAGTAAAGGTCTTAGCTTCTATGTCTAGAGGCCTTACCGAGCAAGCCTGGAGTCTCACTGAGTGATGATAGCAATGAGGTCATTTGTTCCAGAATAATAGAGGACAGCCTAAACCGTGTGTTGCATGTGTATCTCTGGCATTGTGGCCTCACCCACAGATTAGTATCCATTAAAAAGGAAAAGCAACAAGGGCGGTGTCATACCAAGTGAAAGCAGTATTATAAGGTACTATGAATTTACTGGAGCTTTGCTTGTATAATGTATCGTCAAATAACTGTGTATATGAGCATTAGCCCTACATTCTTAAATCAGGTTCAGGGACTCATAAGGAACCAGAACATTTCAAGGATTGCTTTAGAGTGTTCGAGACTTGTGTACATTTATCCATATGTGAACTATATGTTATACTATAACTATTTATTAAGAAATGACTCTACTGGGATATAATGGAATAATGGCTATTAAAACAAGTTAATTCTGGGAAAGTAACATTTGAATGTGAATGACTGGCAAGGATTGAATATGTTTCAGCTTATATATATCACTGGACTTCTATGGTCACAGCACAGAACATCTCTAGGATTTGCAGGAAAAACTGGCCATCTGCCCTACTCCATTAAAACAATGCGTTTACATTCAGGGTCTAATTCGGGCAGTTCTCTGAGCTTCTTTGACTTGAGGATTGCTCATGCTACTCTCTGCTCTCATCTTCGATTATGCATGTAGCCTATCTCCAGCCCGCATGCACACACCCCACCTACCAATCCATACTGTAGCCTTCCTCAAGGCTGCCGTGGTGCTGTGTGGGTGCCATGGTGACCAGCACGACGCAAAGCATCGTGGGCAACAATAGGATTTACCACGTGCGAGCAGAATGCAAAGAGGCGAGCAGATTCCCAGCCTCTCTATGTCGAAACAACACATACAGAGCCTTGCTTTAAATTACTTGCTTGCTCTTCTATGCTGTAAAAAAACAAAATAGTTATGGTTATGGTTAGCTCATGAGATTAGTTTGTACAATTTTCCCAAGGTTCTGCTATAATTTCATTCAGCTCAAAGGTTTCTGGAGCATACTTTTGCCTTTTCCTCTGGGTATTCCCCTAACCTTACTGAACTAAAGAATGACTCATGTTCCCACATTACCTCACACCTGAGACCTGTCCCACCAGTCTACCAAGGCACACTCTATCCACAAAAATGACAGAGAAAGAGATCTGTGAAAGTAATGGATCTTTAACGGCTACATGAATGGGTTTGACTTTTTAAAGCGTTGACGACATGAATAATCTCAATCTCGCTGTTTGAGGGAACTCATCATTCTGACTGTTTCTCTATCGAGCAGCGGGACGCAGAATAGATGCAGTGAGAACATGCAATATTTATAACAGCTGAAGATTTGCAAACTGGATTCGGTATTATTTTCTATCTTCCTCTTCATTACGTGGGACACTCATCCTGCACAACCTTACCAAACTGCACCCACCGCCTCCTACACCTCCCTCCCTGGTCTACTCCATCTGTGGAGGGCATGAAGAAAGGCGAAACGTGCCAGACTAGAGCAAGAGTGAGATACTGAGCTACAGTAGGAAGAATGCAGTAGTAATGTCCATGCCAGCAGGTACCAACTGTTCCTGATTTCCATAGACTCTATTGCTGTGCTTTGCATAAAGAACATTGGAGTTTGCCTGGGAGGCAGAAAACCAGGAGATTGGCACACATGGGAGAGAGAGCCAGCTCTCATCAAACAGGTTAGGCAAGGTGGCTTGGCCCTGAGAGAACACACACACACACACACAGTCACATTTAGACAATTGCAAGAGAAATCACATAGATCACACAGCTATTTTGGGAAAGAAGAATAAATCACATCCATAAAAGCCGTGTATGTAGTTTTCCCTCAGATCCATCTCAAAACCATCTTATACTGTATATTACCACTGCATGTTATTATATTCCTGTTTTAGGCTTGAATTCATGCAGCGTGGACATATGAGCACCAGACCAATCACAAACCTATAGAAATTGCCCAAGTAAGCATGATTCCATGGTACATTTTTAAAGGTAGACGAAACCGTTGCATGTGAAATAGTGAGCAGCTCCCACTCTGAAGTCTCTCCATTTGTTTCTGTTTCCATGGAGCTGCATGTCCTCATGTCATAATGCTCTCTTACACTCCCACACAAACCCACTTGAGCAGCCGCCCCCACACACACACACATTATACAAAGGAGATCACGCTGATCTGTGCTCATAGAGAAGATCTATTATGCAAAGCAAAAGAACTCCAGGTTTGAATTCACAACTGCACTAATTAATAATTCAGTCTTACAGTGGTCAGTCTTCAGCCCAGCTGGACTATAGGTGTCCGACACTATATAAACACTATAGGTGTCCAACAACTTGAATTTAGATACGGTTTGAAAAAGGAACAGGATTCATGTGAAGATTTCACTTGCTGGTTTGTTCTACTGTTTTGTGAGTGGGGTTCAGGCTCACTAGTTTGACTCTTTATTTGTTTATAGCTTCAATTAATGTGATGGAGGGAAAAAGGACGGCAGCTTTGAAGCTGTCAAAAAGAGGGCTGCCCAAGTACGCCCTCTAGTGGAATGCGCGCGCCTAGCAGTTTGGTTTCATGGCTATATAGGGCAGGGGTTCTCAGAGACCCTTTTCATTGTCCAATAAATTCCACTGAAACCCTCAGCACAGCTTTATTTTATGAAAATAGTGCAAATATTTCTATATTCGTCTCATTACTCAAACGCGTACTGCAATGTTCTGGCTATTTATTGCGCCATTTATTAATCCTGAACTTCAGAACACATTAAGCACGAACGTTTTATTGTGTACACTTAAATGTTTGAGCATCTTATTGTTTACACTTCGGATATATATGTATATGTATATATATATATATATATATATATATATATATATATATATTAATTAAAGCATTACTCCGAATTAAACAACATTATAGAATTTGATTAAACCCACAACAGTAGAAATCTCACAACTTCTCATCAAATCACTTCCGGGTACACAATCGGACACGCCTCTCCGCCAACCAATCAGAAGATAGCTCGTGGGCGGATTGGGCGCGATCAGTACCTCTGTGTGCATTTACCCTTCATGCCCCTCTCCTGATCTCTGTGTGCATTTACCCTTCATGCCCCTCTCTGCATCTCTGTCTGCATTTACCCTTCATACCCCTCTCTTCATCTCTGTGTGCATTTACCCTTCATACCCCTCTCCTGATCTCTGTGTGCATTTACACTTCATGCCCCTCTCTGCATCTCTGTGTGCATTTATCCTTCATGCCCCTCTCCTGATCTCTGTGTGCATTTACACTTCATGCCCCTCTCTGCATCTCTGTGTGCATTTACCCTTCATGCCCTTCTTGGCATCGCCAAGCAAAGAGGCAAATACGCAATAATGCAGAAGTATAAACCAAATTTAAAGGCCTACGTGGTTTGGGATTAAACCTAGTTAGTTCAAATGACCTGTAAATTAACATTTATAAGAACGCAATAACAAAATATAATAAAATATATAATATGATGGCAATATAATAAAATATAATAAAAATGTAATTTCCTTTCATTTCCTGGTGGAACGCATTGCAATTATTATTATTATTATTATTATTATTATTATTAGTAGTAGTAGTAGTAGTAGTAGTAGTAGGCCTGGTATTAGTAATAGTAGTATATTTATTACAGGATTATTATTAATAATAATAATAACAATCTATAAAGTAACAACAACAACAATAATAATAATAATAAAATAATTACATTATGAATAAAATATTAATTTCAAAAGATAAAATATTAAAATTTTAATTTTTATGTATTTTCTAAATATCGTTCGAATTCACTTTCATATCATATATTCATATTCTGTGTTAATCACAGATTATGTGATTTCCTATCGATATCCGGGGGCATAGTAGTTTAATGGTTAGCATGTTTGCTGTGCATCTCCAGGGTTGAATACCACCTCCGTCCTTTGTGCTCAGACCATGCGGACCTCGTGCTTCGGGGGTTTTTTCCAAGTACGCCGGTTTCCTTCCCCAATCCAAAGACATGTCTTATGGGCTGATTGGCATCTCTAAATTGTCCCTAGTATGTGAATGTGTGTGATTGTGCCCTGCGAAGGGTTGGTACCCTATCCAGGGTGTCCCCCACCTTGTGTCCTGAGTCCCCTGGGATCCCCTGTGGCCCTGTGTATGATTAGCGGTACGGAAAACGGATGGATGATGGTATGATGATTGCAATCCAGAAAGGATTCGATAGAATAGATGGGATGGAGTCCTTGACTTTGTTTATCCAAAGATTGCTGTTGGAGAGAGTCTAAACGTCCATCCAACAAATGTTTTTGGGGCCATTTGTTCCAGGATGTAGTTGCATACTGAGTTGAGACTTAATAAATCATTAACCTATACTGGCTGAAGTAGCATGCGCCCAGTAGCCCAAAGACTAGAGGAGTAGTCTAAGTATTTGAGTATTTGGTTTCAATGCCAAATGGCTAAATATTTTCGATACATGGACTACAAGTGGGACCAACTGGGGTACACTCAGTATATATACACACATATTATCTGAGTACACACAAAAGCTCGTGCACTTTCATAATGAGCCTCGGGCTCTTATTTTGAAATGATGTTGTTTTCATCGCGTGAGGACGCCATTTTGGATTTTCCCTCGTGTCTGTGTGGTGGTGAACTTTGCAGGGTGCCTCGGGCTCTTATTTTGAAATGTTGCTATTTTCATTGCGTGAGGACGACATTTTTATGCACCGGCCCCTTATAAACTATCTAAAGAATACTGGGATAAGTGAGAGACTTTAGTGATCTATCCAGCAGGTGGCGGTAATGCACCTTAACTAGTTTGCCAACCGCCATTAACACAAGAAGAAGAAGAAGAAGAAAAAGAAGAAGATGTTGAGGAAGGAGGTCGCCATTTTGGATTTTCCCACGTGTGTGTGGTGATGAACTTTGCAGGGAGTTAGGCATTTTTGTTTGATAAATTAGTGGCTTCTTTAAAGCGTTACTGAAATCCTCTGAAGATGGACGAAGAAATAACGGTGAGTGTTAACCTTTTTTTGTTGAAAAAAAAAAAAAAATAATAATAATAATAATAAAACACGTTCCCAAACTGCAAGACCAGTTAACTAACCATTAACGTTAAAGCTTAATCCAATACCAAACCTGATAAAAGATGAGCAAATAGTTTTCAAAACTGACCCTGTGTGTGTTCTGCTGGTTAATGTTGTGGTTTTAGGACGGTTACAGTGAACCCTGTGGACTGTGTGGCTCAGTGTGTTGGGGTGTTACAAACGGAGGGCAGTTCTTCTGTAAAAACTGCCATAATGTTATTGAGGTGAGAGTTTTCATCACTTCCTAGTAAACAGACACTACTAATGTAGTTAAACCTGCATTGGGCCTGGACTCGTGGCCCATTTTAATCAAGTAACACTCTTGTTGGCTCACAGTTTGAGACTGCAGATGCGACGTAGCGCCTGTAGAGGGCGAGAGATTACAGGATTTGTAATGAGTGTGCGTTGTATTGGAAGAACGTGGCACCTTTTTTTTGTTTTTATTAAATAATTCGAGCAATATCATACAGCTAAAATAGTCTAAGAACTAAAAACGTTCTTTCCCAATTTATAGTTAAACTTGCAAACATTTCCTATTTATTTTGTATTTCATTCTCCACCCTTTTATTTTTCTCTCTCTCGTTTTTTTTTCCTTTTCGTTGTTATGTTATGGTCAGAATATTGTTTCAAGCATTTAAAAAAAATAATAATACTAAAAACTCGTCAGTAAATTCTACAAGTTACCCAAACACGCTCTCCTGTTATTGTGTGATATGGACTACGTTTACATGGACAGCATTAATCTGATTATTGACCTTATTCTAATTAAGACAATAATGTGATTTAGGTATTTACATCGTGTTTAGAATATTCCTGTCTTGTTCCGGTTTTACATGTTATAGAACATAATTAGATTAACGTCATTACGTCACCGCGCCACGCCGTCCCTCCAGAATTTCACGTATCGACGCACGGTTGGTGTTCTTTATGGTACAGTTTTGGGTGTTTTTATTTCATTTTTTTATGAACGCTTTAAGTGCGGTTAAGTATTTATCATGCTGTACGTGCTAAGAGACGAATACTTGAAGCCGTTCACTGCGTCCCAAACCGCGTACTTGCAGTCTATATAGTAGCTGAGATACATGTATTTTTCCTCTCTACAGGCCTATAGTAGGCAAGTATGCTGTTTGGGACACAGCCGAACTCTTGTAAAATGTTGTGCTCTGCCGTGTGATATCGTGTCCTGTCGCACAATGCGGTGAAAACTCACACGGCGCTCATAATGTGATTATGGTGTGTACATGTCTGTAATACACGTCCATAATGCGATTAAAACAGATTAGAGCTTACTTCGATTAGAGCTTACTTCAAGTATGACCTTAATTAGATTAAGGTAAGTAAAAATTAGCTGCGTTTACATGGACAGCAATAATCCACTCTTAATCCGATTAAGGCCATACTCTAATTAAGAAACTACCATGGAAACAGCTATTTTTACTTACCTTAATCTAATTAAGGTCATACTAAAATGAAGCTCTAATCGAGTTAAGACGTGTGGAGTATTTCCTGTTTTAGTCGCATTATGGACGTGTATTACAGACATGTAAACACCTTCATCACATTATGAACGTCGAGTGAGAGTTTTCACCGCATTTTGCGACACGTACACACACAGCAGTTTTCGTTTACTGCGAAGAAGAGAGTACAGCTGTGTCCCAAACTGCATTCTTTCCTACCATAGGTCTGTAGTGGGGGGAAAATACATGTATAGTGGCTACGCGATTTGGCACATACCCACGGCTTCAAGCAGTTGTGTATTAGCATGACAAATTAACTGCACTGAAAGCGTTCGTAAAAATTTTTTATATAAAAACTGTATATGGTCCCATAACGAAGACGAACTGTATGTCGATACTTGAAATCCTGGAGCGACGGTGTGGCACGGTGACGTAATGACACGGGCGGTTAATCTAATTGTTTTCTATGACCTGTAAAACGGGAACATGACCGGAGTATTCTAAAAGCGACTCATGTAAACACCTTAATCAGAGTAAGGTCAATAATTAGATTACTGCTGTCCATATAAACATAGTCACTGTGTGTTTACGTGGTAGTTTCTTAATCAGAGTATGGTCTTAATCGGATTAAAAGTGGATTATTGTTGTCCATGTAAACGCACTGATGGAGGATGTCAGTCATTTTGACCACGTTATGGTTGTTGGTAAAGGTGCCGTTCATGTAGTCTCTATCCAAAAGACCCCGTATCCTGTTTCTTATAATACGTTCTCATGCTGAAAAATACAACGCTTGCATCGCTTAACGTGTTGGTAAGGGACATGATCGATCCCTTATTTTTGTACACGTCGTTTAAAAAAATAATTATAATAAATAAAAATCAGTGTGGAATCATTACCTCATGACCCTTATTTTTCCATGTTGAATTCATCAACCCTAATCTCTACACTTATTAGTGCAGTTAATCCCTGAAGTCTTCTAAATCAAATGATCAGGTTGTTAATAAAGTCCTCTATGAGCTGAGTTGGGTATAACAGGGGAAATACTAAAATGGATGTGGGCCTCCCAAGACTAGAACTGCTAAAATCTGTAGAGAACTTACTCAGAGAACACTTCGGGCAACGTCTGTATCTTCTTGAGTTCGACTTGAATCTGATTGTTCCCAATTCGCAGAGAATGAAAGAAGTTGAGGATATGAGCAGATTCATCTTCAAGAGCAGGATCTCCTCTTTATCATCAAGCAAACGGAAGCGGAATGTCAAAGGTTAGTCCAGGTTCTGGTTCAGATGTCCAGTACAATAGCCATGTTTCCATCCACGTATTTTTGTGAATTTTTGGGGGTATCGCATAAAAAAAAGCTGGATGGAAAAACCAGAATAAAATCTCCCAAATGCACTTTAAAACGTATGCGCTCAGTTTAAGTGAGCACTTCAGAATTTTTGTATTCAGTAAGAAGACGTGCGCATAAACCACCATGGAATAAATTCCCCAAAGTGCATCTGAAAAGTCATGTGACTTTGTCTCAACAAATCACGTGACGCGTAGCCACACTAACCAGCGGCCCAATCTCCTTGCGCAGCACCTCAAATGTGATTTTTTTTTGTCGTTCTGAAATGCCTGAAGTCGGTCATCAAAAGGGTTTGGTATCATTGCCTCCCAGGACTGTCTCGCACGATTCCGCTCCCAAATATCAAGCATCCAAACATTAGTGTTTCGTCTGCACGAGTGATGTATCCTATTGAAAAAAGGAGCCACAGTGGCTTCCATTTCTATTAATACTTTCCCCAGAAGTGATGGTTTTCTGGAAACGGTGCTTTATTCGCAACGGGGTGTTATGCAAAATTCAAATCAAGGAAAATTTTTGTCTTAAACTCGGATGGAACTCAGCTCGGATGGAACCATGGCTTAGTGATGTAATATAGCTATAATCCCCAAAGTGACCGCTTACACATCACAACTTCCGAAGTGAACCACGTTCACTCATCGCGTATGCTTGTGCGTCTTAGAAGGTGCACGAGAATGGATGATTTGCGAAGGCTTTCAGTTGATCCTTAAACTTCAGGCCGAAGCGTTGGTCGATCTGGGCGTCTGCCCCCAGTTAAAGGTCAGTAGAGCAATGCAAATAATGTAGACGTCAGAAAAGTAGAAATGTCCTCTGTCGTTTAAATGAAGTTTGTTTCACAGACAGATGTGTTATGGATTTTCTGGAAGCGGTACATGCAGAAGACCAGGCAGGCATACACAAGAAACCCAGTGAACATTCTCAGAGGTTCAGTGGTGAGTTTTGCGTTTGTACTCGTGTGTGGTTGATCTTGGGTAGAAGGTCCACAATAGGTTTTTAACTTAAGATGTCTTTAACGCTTGAAGGAAAACTCCACCCTTCGATATATTTATACCGCAAAGTTTTTGTCGTCTTTAGCGATTCTAGTGTTAATTTACTTGATTAGCTGTATTTTTGTTATTCTTGTGATTAGTTAGAGGTCGGATGTTGCTAGTGCCGTTACGATGTTTTTTAATAGGAGTAAAAATGGAAACGTCTCGATTGTAGGTAATTAAAAAAGAAGAAGGAAACTTACAAACAGAAGAGCAAGGGCTTCTTTTCCCACTCACTATTTTCCAGCTGTGTGTCATATCATTACTGAGAAACCCGATGCAGACATGGTGGAGATAAGAATAGTTTCTTTCATGGTGGAGGTAAGAATAGATAAGTTTCTAAGTTCTAAGAACGAACTTGCGTTCTCACGAACACCGGTCTCGCCAGGCTACGTCGAAAGAGTGTACTCGGAAGGACAGGAGGACATAGAACGCATCTTTGCGAGAATTGAGATGTGCTGAGAGCTTCCTGTTGTACGATGGACCGTCGCAGCATATTACTGGTAGTGGGACAGGGTCCTCGTCTCTTCAGTGCCCATTGAGTAATACGTTTCAGCCGGTTAGTAGGTTTTTCTGTTAACTGACTGATTAACCAAACGTTAATGAATTATGTTTTGATATAGTAAGCTGTCTGTTTGCAACTGCGACCTCACGTTAATTGAAAACTAAGCTAATGAGTTTACGGTTACCTCAGGATGGACGCTAGCATTAGTTTAATGAAAATGTTTTTGTGGGATAAATTCAGCTTCTCGATAAATATACCTCAAACTAAAGGAGATCAAAATCATTCTTTTTTTTCATGCATATTTTGGTTTATTTTGATTATTTGGAGGGGGGGGGGGTCGGCCAACTAATCGATTATGAAACTGATAGTTAGATGCAGCCCTAGTTAAGTTGTGGATTATGTGAAAACTACAGGTGTGGGTCAGGCTTCCGTCATCCGCTGTTGTTTTGCCACAATGACTTCTGGGACCTCAAGCGGGTTCGGTGCGCTCAGGTCTGCAGCCGATGCATCGTCGATATCAAGAACACATCTGTGTAATTTGATGGCATCGACTGCAGTATTTGAATGAGAGTTGACGCTTTGGAGCCTTATCCGCTTTGACCAGAACGCATGGATGAGGAAGTCATGGAGCTCGACAGAACTAAGGCACTACTGCATCGCTCTCTTTCGATAAAAATGCTGCAAGGGCTCAATCACAACTTCACCACCCAGCAGTCACTTGGCATTTTGGTTCATGTAGGAAACCGAAATTAGACCAACATGTCAATGAAAGAGGGTTAGACCGAAAAAGGCAACTTTCAGAACAGAATTTCATTATAAAGTGCATCTTGAAGATCAGAAGTTAAATATAAGGTTATCAACCAGTTTGCAAGTTGTTCAGGCGTGATTTTTCCTTTAGCTTACTGTTGTGAATGTCAATCTCACCATATGAGGAAAGTATGAGTAACCATTGAAGCAAATTGTACAAAAGAATTAGTCTCCACTGGTGGTACTAATTTTTGAGTGTTCTGATTGTTGGATAAACAAACCAACCGAAACATTTTGATATGTCCTCTGATGCTCCAATTAAAATGTAAAATCACTCTCTCTCTCACATGCACATGTTCACGCCTCAGGATGAGACCAGCGATGGTGAGGGCGAGTCATCTGTCGCTTTCAGCGAAGCGTCGTGTTACTCTGAGACCGGCCCGATGATGGGAGCCAGCAGCGTCTCTGGTAACTTTGTAGGTTCTTTTTACATCAACATGATTACCTCGTTAGACTCTTCTGCTTATGATCTTCAATGTTTGCAGGATACACCAGTGATGGTAGATCTTCAGTGTTTTCGGGCTCTATGGACGCTGAATGCTACTTTGGACAGAAAGACGGGAAGAACCTGATGACCATGCCCCGAACACTAGCTTTCTGCTATCTGGCTCTGCTTTGGGTTCGGGAGTCCATCACCCTGGCGGACCTGCTCAGGTAAATAAGAGGAATACTTGGATCTGTTTTTCTACAGCACAAAGTATCGTAACTATCGTAAAACAATTAAAGAAATTTTTTAGTTGCCCACCAGTCTGGTTGGGTATATAACAGTACACAAAATTTAAATATGATACCATACATTAGTGTCTCAGTATAATACAACAAAATAAGCGTGGTTGAATATGTGCCTTGGGGTTATATTTTGAATTGATTAAAACATTCAACATGATGAAAGAACAGTAATTGCACTAATTGAAAGTTAATGGCACGGTGTTTGCATGATTCACTCAGACCCTTAGCAGCATTTAACGAAACAAAAGCTGCGAATGTAACAAAATTGAACATGGCGAAATCAACATTCGCTCTCTGACCAGGCTTTCTGGGGTGTACAGGGTTGCCAGGTGTCAGCAGATATTTCACCCCAACATCATCTCAACAACTCAAGTATCCCCTAAAGTTCAGGCACTGGCTAAAGGAGATGCGTTTTTTCTTCTTTCTTCAATCTTAACTGATTGAATCGTTTCCCACCTGAAACCTTGTCTCAATACTATCCCATTTTTCCATAAACACACACACAGACCCTGCAACCATGCAGGGGTGTTGGTACCCCACCTGGGTGTGTCTCAATTCAGGCAGCTCTCTGTAGCTCAGTGTTTTTGAATCCTGTGTTCTTCACTCCGAGTGGTCTCATAACTGCAGCTATGACCTTCCCGTTCACCGTGGTGATCTGTAGCTTCTCCTGATTTGTGGTAGAGAGAACGCTACTTTTTTGAAGGAGGGTGTGTTTGAGCTCGGTTACATTATATAAGCGTTTATGCATTGCAGCCCATTTTAGGATGATGGGCCCCCTGACATCTGTTACAGTTCCATTTATATAGTGCTTTTCCAGACACTCAAAGTGCTTTACGTAGTATGGGGGGGGATCTCCTCAACCACCTCTAGTGTGTAGCAACCACCTTGTCGGTGCGACGGCAGCCATACTGCACCAAAATGCCCACCACAGACCAGCTATTAGTGGAGAGGAGAGAGTGATGTTGCCAGTTCAGAGATGAAGATTATCATGGGTCCACCATTGAGAAGGGCCTATGGGGGAATTTCGCCAGGGCACCGGGGTTATACCCCTACTCTCTTTTACCATAAGTGTCCTGGGATATTTTTTTAAAGCCTACAGAGCCAGGACCTCGGTTTAACGTCATCTGAAAGACTGTTTTTACAGTGTAGTGTCCCTGTCACAGGGCGAGCGCCCCTGAATATATGCTGAATGGATTTTGTTAAATGTTTTTGTTTTTTTTGTTTTTTTTCATACCCGAGCTTTTTACTGTGCCTAAATCAGTGTTTCTGTTGCAGGTTGGTGTCTAAGGGCCACATCCCTTATGTTAATGCTCATGCACTTTTTCCTGAAGACATGAGGTTCTTTGGCAAGGATGCCATGATCTTTAGAGTTGAGGTGAGCAAGCAACCTTTACTGATTGTGTCACAGTGGAACGTGTATTCAGATTATTGCTTGTAGTGTCTATAAACACATGTTGGTGCTCTCCAGTCTATCCCCTCTTACAGTAATGTACACAGGGATGCAGTGAGTCTGGCGGCACTGATGGACCTTCCTGCTTTCCCTCCTGTGACTCCGGACTGCCTCCTTCATCCAGCTCTGCTCAGTCTCCGCTATTTAATGGACGCTAACCTTCCTGGTGAGTTTGCATGAAGCAGTGAAGAAAAGCTAGTAAGGGTCAGCTGAATCTTTCATTGGTGTTTGTTTTCTCTTGCTTCAACTGTTTTTTTTCTTTCAGACAAGCTTCATGCATTAGTTTGTGAAGTAATACAGAAAACGTCTATGGGGACGGACTCATTTCTGACCTTTGACCCTACCGAGAGAAAGCCTAGACTTCCGTGCTACGATCTTCAGGCCGCAGCACTCATTGTTGTGTGCATGAAGCTTCTGTTCAGGCTGAACGATAATGTGGAGTGGTGAGCATCCTTCATGGAGATAATGATTGCATCAGCATTACTTTCTTATATTTGTTGAGAATCAGTAAGGTAACGGTTTAAAATGTGTATATTATCTCCACGTTGCTGGAGTTACCTCACCATATCTTTAGTTTTGTCTGATAGTTTAGGGAGAGATGATTGTTGTACTAGTGGTAGAGTTATATAACAGCCTTGAACTCCATGACTCACTGTACTGAATTTGATCTAGTTTTCGTACCTAGGTACACACATAATGTCTCTGGCCTAGAATAAGATACTCCAGCACTCTGGTCTCTGACTCGAGTCAGCATGATGCACTCCTTTATTTATTTATTTATTTATTTATTTATTTATTTTTATAACCCCTTGTACAGGTTTTGCACTTGGTTTTGATAATACAGGTGTGACTGTTATACATTACTGGTCAAAAGTTTAGACACTATCATTCTTTATTTTTAGCCCCCACCCCCCGGAAACTCTAGAGTAACACAAAGGGAGCTGTGGGAATTATGTTGTGATAAAGATCCTAAATAAATCATAGTTTAATATTAGCATCTTCAAAGTAGACAGACTTTTTGCCTAGAATTTCCAGAAATGTATTCTTGGCGTTTTCTCGTCTGATTTCTTGAGGAATTTCCCCGAGATGCTTTTTAAACAGGATTAAAGGAGTTCACACCGACGCTGGAATCTTATAGGCTGCTTTTCGGAATATTTCGCACCGAGTCGTCCGTTTAAAAGCGTATTTCATTATTTTGTTATATTATTTTATTATATTATTTTGTAAATAAAATGTCAGTTTTTTTAATGAAAGAAATGAATACGTCGGCATGATTATATTTTAGTCTACGACACCGATTTAATCGAAACATTTAATCACACGCCTGCAGATCAAAAGATTTTAAAGATCACGAGAAACATTTCAATCACGTGTCCACAAACTTTTGGCCAGTGATGTATTTCTGTTTCTCTTCTATTATTTTTCAAGGAAGTTGGCAAAGAAATCGGATGAAAAAGTAAACGGAATGGGCCACGGCAAGGGCAAGACATCAACCAAGCGAGGTAGACGATTGTGATCTCATGTTGGGGAAAGGAATCAGATAGATGATGTTTTTTATTAGAGTTTAATAATCAGGCCTTTTATGATTAGCGCAGAAACTCACCTTAGTAACAATATTGCTCTTCTGTTTCACTGAAACTTTGTTTCAGTGTTTATCTCCTGTCACATAACATCCCCTCTGTTGCAGGTGGAAAGATGTTTATTCTGAGAAAATGGTTTATGACAGTACAGCCTGCACTGGAACGAGCCAGGAAAAAAGAAAAGCAGGCTATGGCCATGTGAGAAGCTTTTTCTGATAAACCCTTGTTTATTGAGTATGCAATCTGACCTCATATTTCATATTTCACTCTACCCCCTCAGGCAACAGTGGAAATCTGAGAAGCCCATAATCGCGTCTTTGAAACATAAAACCATCGTACTTAAACGGAGACGTAAGTGCATAAGCGCCGTCATATTCTTTAGTGCTTACAGAGACATGAAAATCATTGTACACTGGTGCAGTAGGAACAAATGCCAGCATTGGGAAAAGCAGTATTTTCTTCTTTGTTGTTTGGTCTGGGCTTAATTAGTGGTTTCAGCGGAATCCTTGGGAAATCCCGTCATGTCCTTTGGTCACTGGTTGGTTTGAAATGTTTGCACCTATTTACCAACCGCCACAGTGATTTTCAGAAATGTCTTGGTTTCGTGTATCTTTTAATACTCAAGATATGAATCATGAGCGTAATGCCTGCGGGTGGAAAATCAATAGTTGGGAAATATATATAAAAGGTCTTGGTTGACACTTAAAAAAAAAAAAAAAAAAAAAAAAACAGGTTTAGTAAAGAAGGCTTTGCTCATATTTAAAAATTCTTTATTGTTTAAAATTTTGATCTTTTGTTTAAAAAAAAATCACAGTACTCTGCTCTCATGGATATCAAACAATTTCAAACAACGCCGGTTTATCAAAAAATATATATATCTTTGTTAAATATAGGTGTGCAATAGTTATTGCCATCTCTGAATTCATGGACATTTTGTTAGGATACATGGTATCATGGACGATATTAAATGAAAACCTTACTGCTTCTGCCAGAAAGCTTCAGATGGGCCGTGGTTGCATCTTGCAGCAGGAGAATGATCCAAAACATACATCAAAATCAACACAAAAATGGTTTACTGACCACAAAATCAAGGTCCTGCCATGACCATCCCAGTCCCCTGACCTGAACCCCATAGAAAACCTGTGGGGTGAACTGAAGAGGAGAGTCCACCAGCATGGACCTCGAAATGTGAACGATCTGGAGAGATTCTGTATGGAGGAACGCTCTCAGATCCCTCACCATGTGTTCTCCAACCTCATCAGTTATTATAGGAGAAGACTCAGAGCTGTTATCTTGGCAAAGGGAGGTAGCACACCTCTCTCTCTCTCTCTCTATCTATCTATCTATCTATATATATATATATATAAAATATTTTATTATTTTTTTAATTTTTATAAACCCATGTTTTGTTTGCATATGTTTGATATCCACGAGAGCAGAGTATTTTTGCGATTTTATTTATTTATTTATTTTTAAACAAAAGATCAAAAGTTTAAACCGTAAAGAGAATTTTTCACAGCCGCCTTTGCTCATATTTAACAAGGGTGCCAATATTAATGGATGGCACTGTACACTGTGTCATGCAAATCAGATACTGTGTGCTAAATCCCAGGGCCAAACTGGGGTTGGGAAGGAAACCTGAAATAGTGCACAAACCTATATACAACATTCAAAAAAAGAAGCTCTAAGAAGTGCATTATTATAAGCAGTTGTACGACCCATCTTCAAAACAATACAAAAAGAGGACAGTGACTGTAACTTATTAGATGGAGATCCATTATATGGCCAAAAGTTTGTAGACACCTGACCATCATTACTGTTTGAACATTCCATTCCAGACCTAATCCCCCCTTTGATATTATAATGACCGCCACTCTTCTGGGAAGGCTTTCCGTTAGATTTTGGAGTGTCTGTGTGGATTTGTTTGTTTGGCAACAAACACGCTAGTGAGATTAGGCACTGTTGTTAGCTGAGGAAGCCTGGGGTGCAGTCAGTGTTCCAGTTCATCCCAAAGGTGTACAGTGAAGTTGAGTCCAGGGTTCTGTGTAGGACAGACAAGTTTTTCCACTCCAACCTTGGCAAACCATGTCTTCATGGAACTCTCTTTGTGCACAGGAGCATTGTCATGCTGAAACATGTTTGGTCATCTTAGTTCAAGTGAAGGGAAATTGTAATGCTCTGTGTAGAAAGACGGTCGTGCGCTTCCGACGGTTTTGGGAGAGCCCACATACGAGTGTGATGGACAAGTGTCCACAAACTTTTGGCTGTATTGTGTAGCAAAAACCTTAGCTTTTTGTTTATCGCTGTTATGGTCGATCACACGACTTTTTCTTCACTCTCTCCATCTCTCAGGTGTGGTTGAGCAGCTACAGAGCAGTTTCAAAGCTCTTTCTGGCTCAGCTCCAGAACAGCAGGCTTCCACCCCATCCACCTTCCTCTTCTTCTGGGGAGATGAGGATGGAGCTGATGGACCCAGTCTCCACCACAAGTGCCTGGACTATCTGATGATGAACAAGAAAACAGTCTGGCACTTTCTCAACCAAAAATATTGGCACACTGACTTGAGGAGTTGCTACAAACGGTAAGGAACACATTTAATTGTTTAAGAAAAGTTGACAAGTCATCGACTGCTCTTAGATCTTTGACCCTTGATGATACGGAAGGGGGTTTCTGAATAGTTTTGAGGAAGTGGTCTATGCTGTGTTGCCTTCTGTCAGAATTGATAATAATTGATGCCACTAACATAGCGCCGCTGGCACAATTAAATGCCAATACTTGGTGTTTCATTTATAAAGATCAGTAGAAGGACCATACAGTGCTATGAAAAAGTATTTGCCCTATCCTGATTTTTTTCTGTTTTTGTGTACACCATACTAAATAGTTTTTAGATCTTCAAATGAAATGCAACATAAAACAAAGGCAACCTGAGAAAACACAATAGTTTAAAAAAATTTTAATTGAAGCAGAAAGTTCTCCAACACCTATCACTAATGTAAAAAAAATAACTGCTCCCTTAAACTTAAATCTGGTTGTGCCACCTTTAGCAGCTCGGTCTTTCACATTCTTCTAGGACTAGGATTTACTCCTATGCTTTGGATTATTGTCTTGCTGCATAGTCCAGTGTCTTTCTGATAGTGGAGTCATGAACAGTGATCTTTATTGATGTAAGAGAGGCCTGTAGGTTCTTTGATGTTGTCCTCGGCTCTTTTGTGACTTCCTGGATGAGTCGTCGATGTGCTCTTGGAGGAATTTCAGATGGTCGGACACATCCGGGAAGGCTCACTACTGTACCGAGTTTTTCCATTTGGAGATAACGGCTCTCACTGTGGTTCTCTGGAGTCCCAGAGCCTTTGAAATAGCTTTGTAACCCTTCCCAGACTGATGCCTTTCAATCACCTTCTTCCTCATCACTTCTGGATTTTCTTTCAACTTTAGCATAATGTGTTACTGAGTAAGAACTTTTAACCAACTTCATACTGATGAAAAATTTCTATGTAAGTGTAGATGTGATTGAACAGGGTTTGCAGTAATCAGGTCTGGTTTTGTCTAGTCCAATTCATTAAAATTAATTACATTTAATTTGTTTGGGTTATGTTTCACCAGAATGTTGTCGCACATTTATTTTATTTATCTTTGAAGCTGGGTGAAGATCTTCTAAGTGTGGTCATTTCCATAATTCTTGCCAGGGATTGTATCAACTGTAATTATAACTGAACAGCATTGTTCAGTCGAATAAGTGAGCTGACCGATGGTTTTGGCATTTAGGCACATGAATATGATCATTTCAGGATTGTCATTGTCTCTGTGCAGTCTGTGTGGGGACCATTTCGGTGAGCTGGAGCCTACTTTACCCAGGATGTATGTGTGGTTGCTGGGACTCTTCTCTTTCATGCTGGGTGTAGAAGATGCAAAGCTGCACGGTGCAGTCGTGCAGGTCGAACGACGCCTACTGAGAAAGATGGGCCACAAATAAACACCAGAAAACCTCAACGAATGAAGATTGCTGCCGTGCGATTGAAGGATTTCAGAAGGGTTTACAGAAGGTTTTCTTCTGTTACACACTAGAACAGCGTGAGACGCAACTTTTGTAAGGTTTGTAAAGTTTGACAGTCGTCTGCGTTTTTATACTGTGCGGTTTCATATAACTTTTTTTTTTTTTTTTTTGCATCCAATAAAAGGACGAGTGGTTGAAATGGAATATTTGTGTATTTATGTATTGATTTTTCTCAAATCATAAGCATAGTATAAAGGTTGGAATTTGTACATGTTTTTTTTTTTTTTTTTTTTTTTTTAAATGGTGTATACGAGAGTGCTACACTACTCATTCTAAATAGATCCTGCTTTCTTCAAATTTATATGAACGGTTATAAAGAACCCTTTGTCAGTCCGGTAGAAACTTTACCTCTCAGCGTCCTGGAATAATACAGTTGAATGTATAGATTAAAGATCGCACCTCTAAAATGATCCAGGTTACTCTGAAAAGGGCAGCTTTTATTTCGCAGGCAGAAAAGCGCTCTAAATAATACATGATGATTGCAACGAAAATTGACCAGTATTTCCCTTCTCTCCAGCTGACTCTTCCTTCGCTGCTGAAACTGTTCGCTGCAGAAGAGGAAAGATGGGAGAAAAGTTCAAACCGATTCATTCCTGGACCAGGAAAATCTAAACATGCAAACAAAATGTGAAATACAGAAACTATTGAAATACGGTGCAAACGGAAATCCATTTGATTTACACTAGTTTGTAATGAACAGAACCTTGGTTAATATGATCTCTGTTGTAAAGTTGGCATCTGTGGCAGCTTTAGTTGTCAATGTATAAATAATACACAATTAATAATATGTGAATAATAAATGAGTAATACATTTTATACATGCGCCAGAATCGAATAAATATTTCTTTTATTCAAGATATTTAGAGATCGCGTTCTTTTTGAGTTGCAATAAACTCTTTTTACTGTCCTTCACGAAGCTGTTTCTCAGGCGGGCCTTAAACCCAGAGGACTGTAAAACAAGCTTATCTTTTACATGTGTTTATATATGATGTGTTGGTCAAATTTGCAGTCTTCGGGCTATTTTAAACGAATTTCAATCTGGATAGATGGTCATTCTTATAATGGGATTCTTGATTGTTTAAAAATAGAGGCAAGCAGGAATTGGAGGAAACCGTAAAGTAAACCAAAACATTAGTGCCTTAGAGCCTTGGGTACAAAAATGTTCTGACCCTAGACACCTCATTTCCTTTGCTGTAGAACAGGGATACTTTCTTATTGGGGGGAAAAACAAAGTACCACCCAGAAAGGTCCAGCCATGCACCATCCTTTATAATTTGGTATGGTGTCAGAAATGATCGCTTTGGCACTGAGAATGCAGTATGTGGTTCTCATAGGAGCAGCCGGTTGGCTCTGCAGTGCAGTGTGTAAACCAAAGATATACTCTGATGCATAGTCTGCCCTTCATCCAGCAGCTCAGTCACGGTCCGCGAAACCCCACACATTAAGAGGGAAGGGATGATCTAGTGCTCTACTTTTGGACTTGACGTGAATAGGAAACACAATAATGCAATATAGAGTCGAGTTTAAAAAGTCCAGTGTGAAAAATGTATTTGCACAAATAGGCTTTGAGGATCTCTTTTTGGTTGTTATTCCAAAGCTGTTTTTATCTGCCTTAAGTTATTCATGGCATGTGCGAACAGTTTAGGCTGGTGGTGTAATGGTGTGGGGAGTTTTCTCAGTACACACTGGGCCCTTTAATACCAATCAAGGGTCATTTGAATCCCGCCGCCTATATAACTACTGTTGCTGACCATGTGCATCCCTTTATGGCCACAATTTACCCATCTTATAATGGCTACATCCAGTACGATAATTCGCATATCACAAAGCGCAGGTCGTCTCCAGCTGGTTCCTTGAACGTAATGAGTTCAGTGTACATTAATGGCCTCCCCAGTCACCAGATCTGAGTCCTATAGAGCACCGCATGAATATCTGCAGCAATTATGTGATACAAACATGTCAATATGGACCTGAATCCCAAAGGAATGTTGAACCCATGCCACAAAGCATTGAACCTTTTCTGAGAGCAAAAGGGGGGGGGGTCTTAATAAAATGACCAGTGAGTGTATATATATTTCCTGTTTGGCTTGAATTAAATCCTGCAACACTTTCCAGATCAGATTGTGAAGTAGTGCCCAGCTGTAACAGATGTCTAACCTAACAAACCCTACCTCTGCCTGTAGTTACTACAATTGGCCGTTAGGGGGACAACCAACCTTATTTAAGAGCTGTAAAAAAAATAAAAAAATTCTTTTGTCCTGTTGCTTTTCAATCTTCATCAATTATCCATAATAAAATATCTAAAGAGTAAAAATGTTCCTAAAGTTCAACCATGAAGCATAAAGTCTTTTCTACAAAATGATGCTCTTTTCTGCACTCTGTTTCTGCTTGCCTTAAAATTATGCTTGTTTTTCCTTCTTTTTCTTTGTTCTCTGAGATCTTTGTCTTTATTTTCAGCTGAGGAGGGTGAGGGGTCTCGTCTCCGTCTGTCTGCAGACATCCACCCACATAGAGGAGGGGGAGCAGGCTGATAGAACACTCACTTAGTATTTCTGTATGTAACGCACCCAGCTTTTCGCTTAGCAAAGAGTTAAAGCAATATTCCAGTGTTTATGTTCAAGCTACGTTATAATGGAAGCTTCTGGATGACGTCAAGAAGTTTTGTTTTTTTAACAGACACAACTATGCAACAATAACAAAGTTCTTAGGACAAAGCAGATATGAGATGTCTTAATGAAAGATGTTTTTTATGTAGTTTTATCCATCTTGTCTAACATTGGAGCAACCGTAATATACCGCGTCCTATAGGTTCTGTGATATTTGTGTGACGTCAGACCCACACAATGACGTCATACCCATGCTGAAAATACATTTGACTGTACAATTATGAAAGAATTCTGTCACGTTTCTCATAATTTATCCGAATCACATTGACGGTTGCCTTTATAAATGACTTTTGAGTAAGCGGGTCTTGTGCTGTGTGTCACATGTCCTAAAACAGAAAGGAGTGTTAGGACCTCTTCTTAACTCCAGACCTACCCTGCTCAGTTTCACTGTTTTTCCCCTCCTCCAAAAAACCTGATCCCACTCATTAGCTAATGATCAACCCCTTTGTGTGGTATATCAAGTGTGTTAGTGGAGGAAAAACCTGAACCTGCAGAGCATTGTGTCCCTGGTACTGGAGCTGAGAACCCTGACCTAAAGGATAAATGAGACCGTAGCATTGGACGATCCAAACAGTTTCATGTACGCGTCATGAGCTCAAAATCCACGCCTGCAGTGCAGTATCAGGTGTGTTTCTGTATTTGAGCTTAATTACCTACTCATCAAATATCTGTAAAGGTGACGTCATGCTTCCTATGCGTTCCATTATCATCATGGCTGTGTGCGCTCTTCACGCTGGTGTTGAAAACTGTTATCGGGACAGTTATCAGTTCCCTTCTAATAGAGATCCGTTCCACATCCCTCCAGAAGTTTCTGCTTGTCCAGAGTTGCTCAGCTTCTTACCAACACCCGGCTCTGAGTTCATATTACACCTGTACTCCATAATCTTAACTGACTCCCGGTGAAAGAGTGAGTGACATTATTTATAGGACTTCTTTGTTTTTGAGTTATCGAGGCTTGGATTCAATCCATTCTTATTCAATTGACCAATCAATCTGGCAAATAATTATAAGAACTCCGTCAATAATAAATATAACAACTTTGATCATATTGGATCATGATTTGCACTTCTGTAACCAAATGAAAGAAAGAAAACACTGACCCGCGTTGAGATGTATAGTTTGGACGCTAACCATGGCACTGTGGGATTTTGGAAAATGCACTGGATTTTCCACACTGTGCTTTCAGATGTTCAATACTGTGCAAAAGTTTTAGGCACCCCTTTTTTTAAGTACACACTTTGTTATAGATTTTTTTATTTGATGATTTCTACAGTATCTCACAAAAGTGAGTACACCCCTCACATTTGTGTAAATATTTGATGATATCTTTCCATGTGACAACACTGAAGAAATGACACTTTGCTACAATGTAAAGTAGTGAGTGTACAGCTTGTGTAACAGTGTCAATTTGCCGTCCCCTCAAAATAACTCAACACACAGACATTATTGTCTAAACCGCTGGTGACAAAAGTGAGTACACCCCTAAGTGAAAATGTCCAAATTGGGCCCAATTAGCCATTGTACATTATCAAGTCAGGACAAAAAACTTTTTAGATTCCCAAACATTAGTGTTTTAGCACAAAATTAAATGTTACAGAAAAATGTTTGTATGTCAGTAAAGAAAGCAGCGTATTACGTAAGAGATGCTTTTCAGACACACACACACAAAAAAAACCACAGGCTGCTGAGATTTGCTGCAAAAATAAGAAGCAAATGTGAAAGTCAAAGTCTCCAGAAGAACCATGTCTGGTTCTGCAAGATGTTCGATAAAACTTACAACTCATTTCCTTATAAAACTGCACTAATTCTACCGGAGACGACTATTTTTGTTTATTTTTAAAAAAAAAAATTGTCAAACCAAATATTGAATTTATTTCATTTACTACTCTTTTTTTAAAGCTCTTTATAATATATATCTTTTTAAACGTAGAAACATTGAATTTCGTTATTTTGAAGGCATCTTTGCTCTACAGCATTTCCTTGCATATGCCTAAACCTTTTGCACAGTACTGTAGATCCCATATTTTTTCATTCCTTTCCTTTCCTTCTCTACTTGTTATTTAATTTAATGTTCCTACAATAGATATAACAAGTCTGCACGCTCCTGTAAAAATGGCAGGTTTTTGTAATAAGAGAAGTAAAAGAATGACACTAAGATGAGTCAGGTCATATCTTTTCCCAGCTTTAATGTGAAATTGCAAAGTATACAAATAAAGTGAAAACTCGAAAAAAAATAAATTCAAGGAAGAAAAAAAACTTACGATGACCTAGTTGCATACGTGTACACACCCCTAAACTAATACTTTGTTGAAGGGCCTTTTGATTT
The DNA here is from genome assembly GCA_012411365.1 of Ameiurus melas. Lineage (NCBI taxonomy): Eukaryota > Metazoa > Chordata > Actinopteri > Siluriformes > Ictaluridae > Ameiurus > Ameiurus melas. Next base: position 23,100,105 of record CM022763.1, on the reverse strand, counting down.
TATTACACCACTCTTATTACATCGGCATGGCACATCTTGGCTTTGCAATATTTTCCCTAATGTTCTTTGCAAAAACATTCTAGATCGGTCACATTCAGGTCTGGTGTCTGTCTGGGACATTTAAAAACCATGGATCTTATTTTGGTTAAGACATTTCTTTGTTGATCTGTATGTTTGCTTTGGGTCACTGTTGTACTGAAAGGTGAAATTCCTTTTCATCTTTAGCTTACTAGCAGACACCTGAATGTTTTGCACTAAAATTGACTGGTATTTGTAGCTATTCATGTATCAGTCCCAGTTCTGGCTGAAGAAAAGCAGCCCTACAGCATGATGCTGCCACCACCGTGCTTCACAGACGTGGTGTTATTTTGATGACGTGCTTCTTTTTTTCTTTTTTCTTTTTTGCGCCAAACAAACCTTTTGGAATTATGGAATGATTCTGTCTTTTGGTATAACAGGGACAATATTGGAGGACATCTTGTTCTTGGTGATGTCACTGTGGTGCTCCATTTTCTCCTCTTGTTGATGATGGTCTTCAGTGTTCCTTAGTACAACTAATGTTTTGGAAATTCTTTTATACCCCTCTCCTGATCGTTACCTTTCGACAAGTGAGATAATATATGCTTGGTAAGCTCTTTGTAGATCATGGCCTCAGGAGTGGAAGATAACTTGGAAGATGGTCTTTATTTGAAACCAGACTCATTACCTTGTTGACAGCTGTATGATGATTACTTTTGAACATGAGATGCATTCTGAACACAGCCACATCCCCAGTTATAAAAGCGTGCACACACTTATGTAGTCAGGTAATTGTAACTTTTTTATTGTTCTTATCCCCCCCCAAAAAAAAAACCTGCCATCATTACATGGGTGTGTAGACTTTTTATATCCACTGTATTCTGAGATCTGCTAATGTTGGCCTTGTACAAATACCCTCTGTTAAAAAAAAAAAAAAAAAATAGGTGGAAAGACCTTTTTATTATTACGCTTCTAAACCATGGAACTCAATAGGCAGTCAAGCTCATAACACTGTTTAATTAAACATTTGAGAACAAATCTTTTCATTTGAATTACAGTGAAAATACATTTTATTGTTTGCTTTTTTTTTTAGCTAACTGTGATTAAAATTAAATAGATAATGAAAATAGAAATTTTAGAGTATTTAGTTAGTTTTTTTATTTCTAATTTTAAAGCAGAATCTATTGTTTCAAAATTTTTAACTAATAAAGTTTACTATTAGTCATCTTCTTCATCTTCTATCTATCTATCTATCTATCTATCTATCTATCTATCTATCTATCTATCTATCTATCTATCTATCTATCTATCTATCTATCTATCTATCTATCTATTTATTTATTGTTAATGTCATTCATGATCTGTGACTCTGAAGAGCTGAACAGTGATCCGACTGTGCTGCGGCTAAAAGAGCTAGAAGGATGAACCCACGAGAGGTGCATGAGGAGGGCGGGGACGGGTGTGTGAGGACAGGCAGCCTCTGTGCTGCTGTGGGTGGATTTTCTGGCGCTGTTCCCTGCACACACCAGCTGACTGCTCGTGCATGTAAACACCATCCACATGCTTCTTGCTTGAGCAGCCCTGCCCCCAACAACACAGCACACAAACACAAAGTAACCATCTAGCACCTCTCCTGATTACCTCTGGAGTGGGTTTAACTTCTGTGGCATGACTTTCATACACCGTGCTCCCTCTGATATGTGTCACACTGTTCTGCTTCCCTGAAATTGTGCAGGCTGGTGGTTGGCGTGGTTGGCGAGGTTGCTCCCAGACAGGCAGAGCTATTTTAGAGCAGCGGCTTCGTCCTGCTGCTTTAAAGGTGGGTGGCACTGAATCAAAAATTCAGTCTTTCGAGTGCAGGGAGTGCTTCCCTCACAATGATCTCAGCACGCGGTTTAACCTTAATTGACTGGAGTCCTATTTGTCACAGTAGGTGGTGTACACAACCGACACCCACCTATATAGTAGTCCTTACTGTTACATGCCTACAGTTTAGTTCCAACAGCAGTTACTACTTAATTTATCCCGATCTACAACCTCAATTCTGGAAAAAGTTGACACAGTATGGAAAATGCTAATAAAAACAAAGAGGAGTCATTTGTAAATGTACTTTGACTTGAATTTCAACAAGAAAAAAAGTATAAAAACAAGGTATTTGATGTTTTACCTAATCAACTGCATAGTTTTTTTTGAAGATAAAAGTTTATTTTGAAATTGATGCATGTAACACGTTCCATAAAAGTTTGGACAGGTGCAATTTTTGGACTAATAGCGATGTGAGAAGTTGAAATAAGAAGGCGATGTGAAACAGGTGAGGCAATCATCTAATCATGGTATATAAGGACTCCAAAAAAGGCCTAGTCCTTCAAGAGCAAGGATGGGTCGAGGCTCGGCAATCTGCCAACTGATGCGTCAGAGAATAATCCGACACTTGGACAATAATCCAACCCAAAGCCAAATCGGTAGGATTTTGGGCATTTCACCTTCTACACTGCTCAATGTAATTAAAAAATTTGAGGAATCCGGTCAAATCTTGGTGCGTAAAGTGCAAGGCCGAAAATAACTTCTGAATACGCATGATCGCCGATCCCTCAGACGTCAGTGACTTAAGAACCGTCATGAGTCTGTAATGGAGATCCTGACATGGGCTCGGGAATACTTTGGTAAACCTTTGTCAGTCGACACCATTCGCCGCTGCATCCACAGATGCAAATTATGCACAGCAGAAGCCATATATTAACACTGTCCAGTAGCTCCGGCCACTTCTCTGGGCTCGGTCTGATGTGAGATGGACAGTAGCACAGTGGAATCATGTTTTGTGGTCTGATGGGTCAACATTTCAGGTAGTTTTTGTACAAAACAGCCGTTGTGTTCTCCAGGTCAAAGAGGAAAAGGACCATCCAAGCTGTTATCAGCGTCAGGTCCAAAAGCCATGGTAAGGGGGCGTGTCAGTGCCCATAACTTGCACATCTGTGATGGCAGCATTAATTCAGAAAGATATGTACATATTTTGAAGCAACATACGCTGCCATCCAGAGCAGGACAACGTCAAACCACGTTCTGCCCGGATTAGAAGCGCATGGTTGCGTAAGCAGAGAGTGCAGGTGCGAGTGTGGCTTGCTGCAGTCCTGACCTGTCTCCCATTCAGAATGTGTGGTGCATTATGAAGCGCAAAATAAGGCAAATAAGTCCCCGTATCGTTGCGCAGCTGAAGAAATGCATAATGGATGAATGGGGAAAATTCCACTTGCTAAACTGAACCAACTGGAGTCTTCACTCAGCGCCCAAACACTTAATGTTATTAAAAGAAACGCTGATGTTACACAGCGGTAAACAGTTGACTGTCCCAACATTTTTGCAGTGTGTTTTGAGTGTATATTTTCAAATATAATGTTAATAATGTGTTTTGAATATAATACAGGGTGAATTGAATTTTTTTTGAAGTTTTTTGTGGGGTTTTTTTGTATTTTGCATACTTTCCCAACTTTTTCGGAATTGGGGTTGTAGATCTGCTATACAGTATGTGTAGGTCATAAAAACGAGAAGGTATTTAATGTACCATAAGATGTTCCTCTTTGCATAAGTGCACCACAACTCTTTAAACTCCATGTGCATGTGTACAAAGAAGTGTATATTTTTGGCTTGAGAATATTTAAATGACATTTTTGTTTGAGCAGAAACTGTGAAGCAGTGGACTGTGTAGTTTCCTGAATACTCATATTTCCTGTTGTCTCACTTATATTTTACTAGATAAGCTAGAATACCCCACCCATTTGTCAGGAGAATGCGAGATGAATTGTGATAATGCCACAGCCATCTGTAGCCAGGACCCAAGGGAACAAAATTGGGAATGCCCTTTGTGTGGGAAAGAGGAAATACTCTCTCCCTCGCCCCGTCAGTCACAATGACTCTAGCCAGTTGTGGGCTTTTTGGAGCTCATGTATGTAGAAGAGGGTAGATCGCACTTTCCACTCAGTGTGTTACGCTGCCCATGATAGCAGCTATCATATGACAGTGGAGTGCTGGCTGGTGGGTGGGAATTGGCAGGTAAAAGGATGAATGATTATGAAGTAAGGGTGAACAAGATGTTTCAATAGAATCAAGCCACATTCACTTCCAGAATTATTCTCACCCCTGGTAAAGTTGGGTAAATCCATGACTTCCTTTTTCACTGGGGTGTGAATATGAAGTGACACATGGATCATGCTCCCTTAGTTATTTATAAACATGTGGAAAGTAGTAGCACTGTGTGGTCTCCAAATCTACAATTAAACACCGTCTACATGCCAGTAAATTACTTGGAAGGCGTGCCAGGAGAGCCTATTTCTTTCATATAACCACAAACATGAGTGCCGGGAGTTTGTGAGACACTGGCAAACTTTTACCAAAACTGGGTTCTCTGGTCAGGTGAGACAACAAGAGCGCTGTTTGGAAACATTCGATGTGGGTTTGGAGTGAAACGAAGAATCTAATCTCCACTGTTACGGATCTGTGATGATGTTGGGCTGCGAAAACTAAAGGAGTTTTAATGTTCGGATCATTTTAAACCATAGATATCAGAACAGTTCATTTTTACAGAACAGTTTGTTGAATTATAATTTTCATACATTTTTTATCTAGAAGACTCTCTGCCATTTTCAATAACTGGAATGTATTTATTTTTTAAAATAATTAATTTCATTCATATTAATGAATTCAATATGAGTTGATTCGTTTTATAGAGTGCTATAAGTGGTACTAGTTGTCATAGTATATTTCCCTTTTCTTCACAGCTTTTCACTTCTTCTGCAGGAAGTGGGGGTTGGTTGGTGAAACCAGAACTGCTCTTACCACAAAATTCCACAGGACTCCTCTCGTATTCACCTTTTTGTGAACTATGGCTGGCTGCTTTTTTTTTTTTTAAAGCACATTTTATGTGCTTTAATTAACAGTTAATTGTGCTTTAATTAACAGATTAATGAACACGCTTGATTCCGTTTGAATTTGATGATTAGTGATGATAATGGACGTGAATGAGAAGGAATAGGTGTTTGTGGTATTTTATAGTCATAGAAAGTTATATTTAGCTCGTGTAGTTTCATAATGCCTTGATAACTGTCTGCATGTTTCTACTGATAAACGTGCTGGGCGGATCGTGTTTCGCATGTCAGTGTCAGTCAGTGCATGTCTCCATTTTGGGGCCGTGGTTCGCATTCAGTCGTGTGTGAGTTAACAGCGCTCTGTAAAGTTTCCTCTCTCCTGGTTTTGTGGGTTGTTGGGTGTGGAGCAGACTGCTAGCTCTGAGCTGCACTCACTGGCCTCTGTTCAGACCTCAGAGACTCTTTGCGACTCAGCTTTGTTAATAATGCTGAATAGGTATGATCTCACTAGACACTAGACAACCTTTTAAACTGTACATGTTTGCCTTAAAAGAATGACCTGTTTTAAAACAATACTCTGCATTACCTTTTTACTATGGAAGGGAAGTTTAGGTTACATATAAAAGCATCTGACATCACTGGTTGTTAAAGAAAACCCACCCTATGTTTCTGGTTGACCTACATTAAAATAAATAAATAAATAAACGACGCCCACCTATCTCAGCACATGGCTTAGAGTTACCATTTTTCTTTCTCAGATGCCCTGCCCATGCTGCCACTGCATTTTTTTCCCCCCGTCCACAACCAAAAAGTGATGACACATTCGTTATCAAGCCCTGCACATAGGCAATGTGTTGGCACACATCCAACTTGCACTCTCTGTCCCCCCCCCCCCCTCTCTCGTGCACGCACATGCACTCTCTCACACACATAAACACACACTTCCTCCCCTGACCCTGAGCCTCGCCCCTGCAGCTCCACCAACATCCATGAATTTCCAGCCTTCAGATCTGCCCCCTACAAAATTGGGGGGATTTTATACCATTGCATGTGTGTATATGGATGTAATGGAAATCTACTTGACTTTTGAGCATTGGGTTAAGGAATTTTTCCACTGTATTGCTCAAATACAAGAACTGGCCCAGATTCCAGTGGAATTGTATGTTTACATTATTGACAAGACCAACGTGAATGTTTGGCCATTAGGTTAACCAACCAAATTGGCTCCATTTTCAAACATTCTCTTGATAAAAATTTGTATGCCTCTGTATATATCATGCTGCCTTGATGAACAGTGCTTCTACCCCCACCCCACCCATGAGTGACATTAATTCCTCCTTGTGTCATTCTTGAACATCTAGTACTTTGTGCAATACTAAAGAGCCCATGAGTTCCTAGAGACAGTAACTAAAGGATAACAACACGATATATTATCTGTTTATGATATCAATTGGACTTTGCCATCAGGATCCATAAAAGCAGCCTGTGGACTGGAGCTTCCATATATACACAGAGCTTAGGAGCTACTTGTCAGTGAAAACAAAGCAAATGTGAGGCATATTAGGACACACAGGAATTTAACAGGGATGTAACTATAAGGTAACACGTAGGCCAAGTTCCCTTAATCATTCATAACAATGGGTAAGAGCGAGGAATATAGTTGTGATGTGCGGCAAAAGGTTGTTGAGCTTCACAATATGGGAAGTGTCTATAAGGAAATAGCACAAGCATTGAAAATGCCCATTTCCACCATCAGGGCAATAATTAAGAAGTTCCAGTCAACTGGAAATGTTATGAATCGACCTGGAATTGGACGTGGGTCTATATCGTCTAAATGCACTGTGAAGAGGACGGTTCGAGTGGATAAAAGATCTCCAGGGATCACAGCTGGAGAACTGCAGAAGTTAGTTGTCTCTTGGGGTCAGAAAGTCTCCAAAACTACAATCTGAAGTCAGCTACATCACCACAAGTTGTTTGGAAGGGTTTCAAGAAAAAAGCCTCAACTCTCATCCAAAAACAAACTCAAGCGTCTTCAGTTTGCCAGACACTGCTGGACCTTCAGATGGGATCGGGTTCTATGGTCAGATGAAACCAGAATAGAGCTTTTTGGGAATAAACACCAGAGGTGGTTTTGGAGCACACAGAGAGGTAGCCATATGGAAAAGTACCTCATGCCCACGGTTAAATATGGTGGTGGATCTTTAATGTTTTGGGACTGTTTTTCTGCCAGAGGACCTGGACATTTTGTTAGGATACATGGCATCATGGACTCTATCAAATATCAACAGATATTAAATGAAAACCTGACTGCTTCTGCCAGAAAGCTTCAAATGGGCCGAGGTTGGATCTTCCAGCAGGACAATGATCCAAAACGTACATCAAAATCAACACAAAAATGGTTTACTGACCACAAAATCCAGGTCCTGCCATGACCATCCTAGTCCCCTGACCTGAACCCCATAGAAAACCTGTGGGGTGAACTGAAGAGGAGAGTCCACCAGCATGGACCTCGATATGTGAAGGATCTGGAGAGATTCCGTATGGAGGAACGATCTCGGATCCCTAACCATGTATTCTCCAACCTCATCAGGTTTTATAGGAGAAGACTCCGAGCTATTATTTTGGCAAAGGGAGGTATTGACCTAAAAGGGTGCCAATAATTGTTGCACACCTATATTTAACCAAGATATATATTTGGGATAAACCAGTGTTTTGTTTGAAACTGTTTGATATCCATGAGAGAAGGGTATTTTTGTGATTTTTTTTTTAAACAAAAGATCATAAGGTTAAACAATCAAGACAATTTTTTTTTTTATAGCCTCCTTTGCTCATATTCACCAAGGGTGCCAATATTAATGAAGGGCACTGTAGTTGTGGTGCAGTAATGCTGAAACCTAACCATACAAACCTACATCAGGTTTATTGATACCCTAAAAGTCTCATTAATTTAGGAAGGCTTTCCCAGCACTAGCTCTGGAAGACATTTTTACATCAGTCATTGTTGGACAGCATTAAGGCAAAATGTCAGAACACTTTTGGTGTTAAACCTCTTTATAGTACTGCCCATGTCTCTGCCTGTTTACATCCTTTAAGCTCCAGTAGCAGCAGGGGTGAAGTTTGAAGTGGCCTGCCATTTCCAAGACAGCACCCGACCAACTGGCATTTGGTATGACACTGAGCTGTCGCAGTGGATGGAGTTTCTAGTATGGTATTAAATTATATTTTAGGGATCCGGATTCCTTCATTAAGCTCTAAATAAACATGGCATGTCCATATGTCATGAAAGCATGTATGCACGTGGTAAATATGTCGGTTATTCAGGCTTAGGTCACATTCAAAACAAACACCACCTTGTTCATGAAGCATAGCATGTTCTGCGTCTCCTTTATGGTGATCCTGAAGAATAGGATTGTACTTTGCATGTGTTTTTAATGCTCAAGGGGAAATGGTTACAGACATGTTGCAGTTTAATAGATTTGTTCTACTGAGATTTTCAAATTTAGCTCTTAAGTCTATTCATAGACTAGAACTGAATCGGCGCACTTGCTTATCCTATTACACCCATGATACAATGCCTGATTAATTGAAAATTATGCTTACAATCCAATGGAAAACAAGGGCTGGTATACGCAATATTATCTGGGGAACAAAGGCAAAATAAATAATAACCTAGGCAGGTAAACTGTTGTATCTGCTTTCTCTCTGAGTACAGAGAGCAGCTGTCAGATCAGGGGAAATACATCTGAGTGCTCCGTTTTCCTTGAGTGGAGTTTTTCTAAAGCCATTTTTGTCTGGTTTGAAGGATATGTATGTGCATGTGTGTATACAACATTTTTAATGGCGTCCTGTCCCTATGTTTCACTATAGACCCCAACATTATAGGGCTACTCGCATTTTCTCTGGTGGTTGATGGCATGTGTGAGATTGTTGATCTCTGACATTTCCTCTCAGAATTCTGTACATGTACATGTCAACAAATAGACGATTCGTTCCTGTTCTGTAGTTACAAGGTTAAAACTGTTTAGTTGAGAGCTGATACAGAACTCTCGCGTATTATCTAAACATCTAAGTATATGCTTTAAAGCAGCGATGGTTAAGCCATCTTAGTGTTAGCACGTTTGCCTCACACCTCCAGGGTCGGAGGTTTGATTCCCACCGTGGCCCTGTGTGTGTGTGCGGAGTTTGCATGTTCTCCCCGTGCTGCGGGGGTTTCCAAAGACACGCATGGTAGGCTGATTGTGTCTAAAGTGTCCATAGTGTATGAATGGGTGTGGGAGTGTGTGTGTGATTGTGCCCTGCGATGGACTGGAACCCTGTCCAGGGTGTACCCCGCCTTATGCCCGATGCCTCCTGGGATAGGCTCCAGGTTCCCCACGACCCTGAAGCAGGAATAAGCGGTTGAAGATGGAGTATCTTTGGATAATTACGATCTATCAATTGACCAACATCAGGATCCACTTCAACATTAAATCCTACAGTATAACACCGCAATAGTGCCAGCTACAAGTTAAATCAGGTTAATATTTTTAAATGAAAGTTTATTAATACTCTTGTCACAATAGATATTTATGGAAGAAGTCTGGAGTGTCAGAACTTTGAGGTAAAGCTGTTCCGTTAAGTTTTCCACTACAGCATATTCTTCTTTGCAATTTGCAGTTGGCCTTTGTGTTGTGCCACACCACCCTGTCCTTGACTGTTTTCCTATAACAGCACACCCCATCATGTTTTATTTTTCACTTATTTGCCCTTGTTCCTATGACAAAATTTTTTGTCATCCTCTACAAAGAAAAGCTTATTTCTCACTTCTGTCTGTCTACAGAAGTAATTTCTGGTTGAGAGACATCATTAAACTAGGCTTATTAAACCATTTCCTTTTCTAGAATGTCTTATTTATTTGGTTTAATATAAATTTGAACATGTTTGTTTCGGCTCGAATCTTTGTTCAGCCTGGTGTGCTCAGAGCTCCAGGGTCCCTTGATGTATTTGATATATTTTTCAGGATTTGTAGTCATTTTCATTGATTAGTTCTGCTTAAATCTTTGCGATTTTGAGCTCCAAATGAAAAAGTGCTTTACAATTAAAAAATATTTACATTGACAGCATTTAGCCCTTATACAGAGTGACTTACAGAAGGGCTTTTAGTGTCTAACAGAAATGTCCCCATGACAGAAAAACAGGTAGGCGTATTATTATTATTATTATTATTATTATTATTATTATTATTCCAAATAAGGACTTCTCTCTCTCTGTTTCGGTCTGTCTCTTTCTATCTGTCTCTCTCTCTGTCTGTCTCTCTCTCCGTCAGTCTGTCTCTCTGTCTGTCTGTCTCTCTCTCTCTCTCTCTGTCAGTCTGTCTGTCTCTCTTCCAGAGGGAGGGAGAGAGGGAGGGAGGGATTTCAGCAGCTCTTTGTTTGCAGACCCTGCTTTTTCCCCCATCTCAGACACAATCCCAGGCCCCCTCAGCATCTACAAGAGTCATGAAATGAGTCCTTTCCCTTTACGACATGAATATCTACACATGCATGTGGCCAGCTCGGTATTTACGAGGCTCCTAAAGCAGTTTAACGCCCTGTAAGGCTTCAGGTTTGACTTTATGAAACCAGAAACACACAAAGGGCTGTTTTAAGCCCTAACAGAGCGACAACAAAGAGGTACCGCCCACTGCTACAAGCCACGCCCACTCCGGGTCTTTTAAGGAGAAGCTGTGTGCAGCAGTTGAGCCCAACGAGGGCTTTGAGTTCAAACAAACCCAGCTGTAGAAGGAAGGCTTTCGGAAATGTGCAGTGTAAACAGTTTTTTTTTTTTTTTTTTAAATAAAAATCGAATACATTAAATAAAACACATGCGTTATGAGTGTTTTGGTAGTTGTCTATCCTTTGTCACAGAAGTAGTGTTTGTGCCTCGACGTGATGAAATCTGAGTTAAATCCTCCGTTTACTCTGGCGTCATTCAGCCTTTATTTAAACGTGTGGTTAAATACTGTGTTTTGAATGTTACCCCATGAGGTTTTGTTTCGCTACGCCTCGTGTCGGCGTCACAGAGCGAGCCAGACGCGCGCGGTGTAGCGCTCTCTGCCGCGCGCGCTCGCGCGCTCGCCGCGCCGACCTTTCCCCCAGTTCATGAGCGCCGGGTTCACCGGGTTTACACTGACACCGCTGACTCCTGCGTCACGCCCCCCAACAGCCACGCACCCTCTCTCCACCAATCAGCTCCCGAGCACGACCTGCTCACGCGCTGTCTTCGCGGCTATTGGTCCAATTCTGCTACACCTTTGTTTTTTGATTGGTAACATGTTACCACCGGCCAGACTGTTCTGAATTTTGTTTCTGCTTTTCTCTCTCTCTCTCTCTCTCTCTCTCTCTCTCTCTCTCTCTCTCTCTCTCTCTCTCTCTCTTTTCCTCCTTCCTCTGTTCCTGATTCACTCAGCTGAGGTTGGACCTTGCAGTGAGAAAGTGGTTCCACTTCAGATCCCGGGTTCTGCTAAACGCCTGTGTTCCCCCGCGCTGCTGTGTACAGGGGGTTCTGCTCCGCATGCCGACCTTTGCTTCAGATCAGGTAAGTTGGTTTCTTTTGTAACCGCGTCTGTGACAAATTCTTTTTTTTTGTTTGTTTGTTTGTTTTTTTTGTGTTTTTTTTGCGCAATGACACAATAGTAGTGATGAGTTGAACCGTGTTTATGCAACAAAAGTTGCATGTTTTGTAATAATCCTGGGCACGTTTGTATTATTATAATTATTATTATTATTATTATTTAGTCTTGGATTGATGGACTGTTAAACCAGTTTTATCCATGTTTAGGTATACTGCTCAAAAAAAAATAAAGGGAACACTTGGAGTTACATTGTGCTGTTTAAGTGTTCCCTTTATTTTTTTTGAGCAGTATATTTATAACCAATTGCTCATAATTGGCATAAAACTTAATTGGCATATGATTCTATATGGCATGCATGGCATGGGACTTATCCATGGACTTATGCAGACCAAATCAAATAAAAACCTTTGCCCTGATCAATGTTGTGCATCAAGCCCTTTAGTGATGAGACGCAGTGCTCTATGAGATAACATCCCATCCTCTCAGCCCAGTTCCCATCCTTGTTTGAAACCAGTAGGGAGGATGCTGTTGAATTAAACCTTATTATTATTATTATTATTATTATTATTATTATTATTATTATTATTGTTATTATCAGTTTGAGTGCACTGTAGGCTGTGGGGGCGGGTGCTGTAGTTTCATAACATCACGCCCCGTTGCATTGTGTGCTTTCAAAAAAAAAAAAGCCATAGGTGTCCCCTATTTTTTGGGTGGAGGCTTTGTTAGGGGGGAAAAAAAAGAAAAGAAAAGGTGGACTAGTCTGAATTTTACTTCCTCGTGTGGGTGTCCACCCTGGTTAGATACACGTCACTCTTAAGGCTATTTTTGGGAGATGGGAGGTTCCCAACAAACCTAGAGCTGGAGGGGCTAAAACACTGGGGCCCCCCATCTCTCTCTCTCTGTGTCTCTGTGTGTCTTTCTCTACCTCTGAATGGCAACATCGACGTGCAGCTCAGCGTTCAGCGGATGCTTGATAAGCAGCCACACAGCCGACTTTCAACACTATGAGTAGGACTGGCGAAAGCAATAAGTAAAATGGATACAAGTTGACCGGTAGAAAGTATGGGATACAGAAATGGAGAATGGTGATGTTGTTAAGTCTGCAGCGGTACAGCTGACACTCTAGTTCTCACTCCTTGGCTGTTGAACAAGCGAAACACAACGATATGATTACCTTTTAAGCTTTAATTCTCTGCGTAAAAATCACATTCAGTAATATCGCTGGTTTATAGGAAGCCTACTCGATGCAGTAACAACACCTAGCCTACTTTGTGCAGCCCCACTTAAGCATTCTTTACTCAAATTGTTCTTCCCAGAGCAACTACGTGGGAATCTGTGAAGTGATGATGGAGAGGAACAGGTACAGTGATGGGAAGCCCTGCTCCTCCACTCTGGAGTATCATGACCTTGAGGCAGCTGAGGCTCTGGTGTGCATGAGCTCTTGGGTTCAGAGGTCACACAAAGCCCGCCCGCTTACGCCAACCTCAGACTCCTGTGACTCCCTTAGTCTACACCCCGAAACCCTGGAGTCCCCCAAAGACCTAGTGTCCCTCTCTTCACTAGTGAGTTTAAATATGCTGAATAATATTAAAGACTTTTTTAGATTGTTTTTTTTTTTTTTTTTCACACACTGAATTACTGACTAGTACAGAGGTGAATTATTATTATTATTATTATTATTATTATTATTATTATTATTATTTATAAAAAGCAAGAGAATTAAACCTGGAAACAAAAGAAAAAAATATTGTTATGCTAACCATAAAATTAACTATTATGGGTTTGAGTATTAGAATATACGCACCCCAACTCCATAAATAAATTGATGACAAATTAAATGTGTGCTTAGCTTTTGTGTACTTGCCTAAAATAAATAAATAAATAAATAAACCTATTTTGTGGCATCATCATTTATATATCAGTACAGCATGAGATATCATTTGAACATTATTTAAAATTTCCTTATCATGCTATACCAGCATACTGTCACTGAGAATATTAGAAAATCAAAAGTGGAGCTCTTACACAAAAGGTCATTTTGAAAGGAGAAATAAAAGTGTTGCTAAACATAAAACTGGTCTAGTTCACATGCTAACCTTCTCTTCTACCTTACCAGTGCATGACCCCGCCACACAGCCCCAGCTTTGCTGAGACCTCAACCACGTCTGCTGTCATCAGCACCATGCCTCCTCTGGGCTGCTTGGGCCTTAAAGAAAGTGTCTCGTTGCCCAGAATGTGCTCTGTCTTGACCAACAAGGCGGAAACCTCCTCCGGCCTGCAGGCTGGCATCACCACATTCCTACCAAACTCCATTCCACCTCAGCCCTCTGAGACTGGCACACAATGCAGGGCCACCAGTGTGATACGACACACTGCAGACACTTCTCTGGATCATCTCGTTAGCGCAGGACAGGAGTGTCCTGGTTCAGCAGAGAGCCCTGCCCAACAGACTGAGCTCGTCTCTGATTCTACAGCCCAGATCAACATCCTGACTGAACCACAGACATACATTAGTGCTACAAATTCTACTGCAGAAGTGGAGAGCACTGCACCCTTGGCCAACTCTACAAGCCCCTCCACTCCTGCATCACAAGCCTCTTCATCCATGCCTCAGTCTCCCATGACCAGTCCAGTTCTGTGCCAGGTATTTCCCATGAATGGGCAGACTGGAATCATTTCTGCCTTTGTTCAGACCCACGTTCAAATGCAGAGCACTGGGCCGAAGCCCATCCTTTCCCAGTCCACCTCTTTCTCACAGCCTCTTCTAATGGGTCCTTCAATCTCTCAGGGTACGGTCATGCTTGTCGTCCCTCAGTCCTCAGTGTCTCCAGCTCCGCCTTGCCAACCAAATGTTGTGACGGTTGGCAACACAAAACTCCTCCCCCTGGCCCCTGCACCAGTCTACATACCCTCAAACCAGAGCGGGGCCTCCACACACACCGACTTCTCTCGCAGGCGTAACTATGTTTGCAGCTTCCCAGGATGTAAGAAGACATACTTCAAGAGTTCTCACCTCAAAGCTCATCTGAGAACCCACACAGGTTGTTATAAATGCAATACAAGTTCCTTTCCTGGCTTGTGAATTGCCTCAGTTTATAGTGATGCCTAGAAATGGCAGCGAATGTGCAGTAAACACTATAAATAAATACTTATTCACGTATTATTTAAACAAAAGTGACTATTTTCACCTTTTAAAATGATCATACTTGCAGTGTATTGTGAAGGGTGGCAAATTTGTAATCATTTTCCACTCTCTGTCACACACACACTGATTTAACTGGCTGAAACATAGAAAAAAGAAAGATTTTGAAAATCCAATAGATTCACAGATGTGTTCGACAAATCTATTACTCGATACGATTTTTCAGCAAATACATCTGCTGATTTATAAATGTTATAGTCGGTTTCTTTTACAAGTAAGCTTTTGTTCTGACCATGACTGTTTATGTTCCTCAGGTGAAAAACCATTCAGTTGCCACTGGGATGGCTGTGACAAAAAATTTGCACGTTCCGATGAACTTTCCCGCCACCGCCGCACTCACACCGGTGAGAAGAAATTCGCGTGCCCTGTGTGTGACCGGCGTTTTATGCGAAGTGACCACTTGACCAAGCACACTCGCCGTCACATGACCGCCAAGCGTTCTGCGACATGGACCGCCGATGTGCGTGAGCCGAACAAAACGGCCTCGACTCAGCGTCCGTCATCACAGTCTTCTGTCTCCCTCAGTGTCCTCGTACCTGCCTCAAACTAGGCCTAAACTCTAGACTAGCCTAGACCCTTTCACCTCAGGACAATCTCCCTCCCACTGATCATTGTACAGGGGAAACATGAAAACCAAGGCTGCTACATATCCATGTACAAAAACAGACCGTTGCACTGGATTTCTTTTCTTACCATTTGTTGTTGTTTATAAGGACCCCCCCCCTTCTTTTTTTAAAATGTCATGTCTCCCAAAATGTATGCACTTCATTTGCCAAAGTCTTCGTTGCTTCACGTTACATTATTCTATGCCATTGTATATACTTGTACATAGATGTAACTATCTATATGAATGTAATGTGTATTCAAACGTGCATTTTATTGGCAATATACGAATAAATGTTAAGTTTCTGTATAATGAACAGTATTCTTACCCGTGATACTACCTAATTATCTTACTTTGAATATTATTTAATGACCATGTGAAGAATCAAATAAACTTTCATGTTTATGTAGTATTCTCAGTGTTTCCTTTTATAAGATATGACTGTATTTAAAGTATTTAAACCCCAGGCGAACAAAGACATCCAAAAACAGACCCTGTGCAATTTCCATGCAACCTAAATGTTCAAATAAATGCTACAATAAACTAGTATAAATTGCAGTGTGAAAGATCTCTGGTGAAATGTTTTTATTATTATTATTATTATTATTATTATTATTATTATAAATTAGAATAAAACCACAGAAATTGAGAGAACACCTAAAATAATCATTGCAAGTTATGCAAGTTCAGTTATGCAAGTGGACGCAGTTACACAACAGCGCGAGCGCGGTCTCCCTTTAACACCCAGTAACAAACTCTATCCAATCACAGTGCGCCGTTCAAGAGCGCTCAGTGGGCGCGACCAATCACAGACAGATGTGAGCCCTAATGGACTGACTAAATTAGTTGGTGTTGTGCCCGCCCATCTGCCTTACTGACCGATATTCTCAAACGGGAACATAATGACTTGTGTTCTGCTGAATTAAAACAATGGATGAATAGTGGAAATGTTTAGTATAAGCGACACGGTTTGTATTTGTATTTACCAAACGCAGATAAATACATGCAATTAGAGTAAAAAACTGAGGAGGAGAAAAAAGGAAGCAAATTGCCTAGGTAAAATAGAGCCTAGGGCGCGGACACAACATGTTATGTTTCTTTAATTAACCCCCCAAACCGATATAAGTGCAATACAAAAACCAAATCACGTGGTACCCTTACTGGCAATGATGTAGGCCTGGCTCTACGTGTCAAAGTTTAGAGAGGCGCGACCCCTGCTGTTTCCCCGCCTCATTACTAATATTATACACTCGTACTGGGTTGGTTGAACTATACTTTGGGACGTGATACACCATGATATATTACTATACATTCCAGGTCTGTGTGACAAAAAGAGCACAACGCCCTGCTGGGGGGGGACAAACAAACAAACAATAGAAACCGTCAAAGAAAGTCTAATGGTTTCCACTACAAATACCATTACAAACCATCAGCTAAGCATTAAAACTTTTACCATTACAATTATTGGTCCTAAATGGTATCCACTACACATAACATGCCACCAATAGAAGGCGACAGATTACCAGTAGAGACCCATAAGTACCATTATAGTTTCCATTAAAACCAGTACAATTCCCAATATAACCGTTAAACACAATTACATGTCCTATAAGGGTTTCTATTGTTTTGTTGTTGTTGTTGGTTTGTTTTTTCAGCAGGGCTATCATTCAAAACCAGCCCTGATCCGGCCTGAAGACTAATGTACCCTACTTAATGGACAAGCAGTGTTAAAAACTCTCAACCCACAGACCAGAAGGGGTCAGTATCAGTTCAGAAGAAGCCCACAAGTCTGCAGGAAAACACTGATTGAAATGAATCTACATTCTTAAAACGTTATAAACTAATTACACCTGAATCCCAAATGACTCAGTGTACATACAATATATATTGTGAAAAACTCTGTCTAGTGTATTATACACTATCCATCCATCTTCAACCGCTTACTCCTTCTTCAGGGTCGCAGGGAACCTGGAGCCTATCCCAGGTAGCATTGGGCACAAGGCAGGGTACACCCTGGACAGGGTGCCAGTCCATCGCAGGGCACAATCACATACACACTCACACACCCATTCATACACTACGGACACTTTAGACACGCCAATCAGACTACCATGCATGTCTTTGGACTGGGGGAGGAAACCGGAGTACCCGGAGGAAACCCCCGTAGCACAGAGAGAACATGCAAACTCCGCACACACAGGGCCCCGGCGGGAATCAAACCCGGACCCTGGAAGTGTGAGGCGAACGTGCTAACCACCAAGTCACCGTGCACCCTATTAAACACTATATAACACTATAAAAAGAGGTCCATGCAGTTTTATTCCTGTATGTGAGGTTAAATTGTTTAAAAATGTTTAAATAAATAAATAAATAATTGACAAAAAGTCAAAATTATCATGAAACTTGCCCCTGTATTAACACAGATTGCATGACTATCAGACTAATCAAATACAATACTTTTTGGCTATCTAACACAAGACTAGGCTAGTTTATTGTCACTAGCCAATGGGAGGCACAACTAAGCTACCACTGTATGGGTTTAGCTGCTGTAGTGCCATGTAAAGTACATTATCTTTCCTTTGGCTTATGTTCACGTAAACTTGGAACTTGTATCGATATTTACACACCTTGTTTTCCCGCTCAGCATGAAACAATGCTAGTGTTTCAGTTTCAGCCCACTGGTAAATAAAAATAAATAAATAAATAATAATTTCCCTCACACTAACTGACTATGTGAGCCTGCCTTTGGCAGATGTATGTACAGTGGTGTGAAAAAGTGTTTGCCCCCTTCCTCATTTCCTGTTCCTTTGCATGTTTGTCACACTTAAGTGTTTCGGAACATCAAACCAATTTAAACAATAGTCAAGGACAACACAAGTAAACACAAAATGCAATTTGTAAATGAAGGTGTTTATTATTAAAGGTGAAAAAAAATCCAAACCATCATGGCCCTGTGTGAAAAAGTGATTGCCCCCTAAACCTAATAACTGGTTGGGCCACCCTTAGCAGCAACAACTCGTAACCACGCGTTTGCGATAACGTGCAATGAGGCTTTTACAGCGTCCTGGAGGAATTTTGGCCCACTTATCTTTGCAGAATTGTCCTAATTCAGTTACATTAGAGGGTTTTCGAGCATGAACGGCCTTTTTAAGGTCATACCACAACATCTCAATAGGATTCAGGTCAGGACTTTGGCTAGGCCACTCCAAAGTCTTCATTTTGTTTTTCTTCAGCCATTCGGTGGTGGACTTGCTGGTGTGTTTAGGATCATTGTCCTGCTGCAGAACCCAAGTTCGTTTCAGCTTGAGTACACGAACAGATGGTCGGACATTCTCCTTCAGGATCTCTTGGTAGACAGCCGAATTCATAGTTCCTTTTATCACGGCAAGTCTTCCACGTCCTGAAGCAGCAAAACAGCCCCAGACCATCACACTACCACCACCATATTTTACTGTTGGTATAATGTTCTTTTTATGAAATGCAGTGTTCCTTCTACGCCAGATATACTTGGACACACACCTTCCAAAGAGTTCCACTTTTGTCTCATCGGTCCACAGAATGTTGTCCCAAAAGTCTTGGGGATCATCAAGATGTGTTGTGGAGAAATTGAGACGAGCTTTGATGTTCTTTTTGCTCAGCAGTGGTTTTCTCCTTGGAACTCTGCCATGCATGCCATTTTTGCCCAGTCTTTTCCTGATGGTGGAGGCATGAACGCTGACCTTAACTGAGGCAAGTGAGGCCTGCAGTTCTTTGGACGTTGTTGTGGGGTCTTTTGTGACCTCTTGGATGAGTCGTCGCTGCGCTCTTGGGGTAATTTTGGGCGGCCGGCCACTCCTGGGAAGGTTCACCACTGTTCCATGTCTTCGCGATTTGTGGATGATGGCTCTCACTGTGGTTCGCTGGATTCCCAAAGCTTTGGAAATGGCTTTATAACCCTTTCCAGACTGATAGATCTCAATTACTTTCTTTCTCAATTGTTCCTGAATTTCTTTGGGTCTCGGCATGATGTGTAGCTTTTAAGGATCTTCTGGTGGACCTTACTGTGTCAAGCAGCTCCTATTTAAGTGATGCCTTGATTGTGAACAGGTGTGGCAATAATCAGGCCTGGGTGTGGCTAGAGAAATTGAACTCAGGTGTGGACAACCACAGTTATAGTATGTTTTAACAAGGGGGGCAATCACTTTTTCACTCAGGGCCATGATGGTTTGGATTTTTTTTCACCTTTAATAATAAACACCTTCATTTACAAATTGCATTTTGTGTTTACTTGTGTTGTCCTTGACTATTGTTTAAATTGGTTTGATGTTCCGAAACACTTAAGTGTGACAAACATGCAAAGGAACAGGAAATGAGGAAGGGGGCAAACACTTTTTCACACCACTGTATGTAGAAGTAAATTCTGGTCCATACAATTTCTATTTTTATGTCAGTTGAGAAAAGCATTTCCTTGCACATCATATTGTGTATGCTTGTGCATGTGACCCTTTTGCTATTGAAATTAGTGTAATTACGAGACCAAAAAAATACATATACACCGATCCGCCATAACATTAAACCACGACCAAGGTGAATACAGTGAATAACATTGATTATCTCGTAACAGTGGCACCCATTTAAGGATGGGATATATTAGGCAGCAAGTGAACATTCAGTTCACATAGTTCATGTGTTGGAAGCAGGAAAAATGGGCAAGCGTAAGGATCTGAGCGACGTCGACAAGGGCCAAACTGGGATGTATAAATGACTAGGTCAGGGCATCTCCAAAACAACAGGTCTTGTGGGGTGTTCCCAGTGTGGAGTAGATAGAACCTACCAAATGCTCAGAGGAAGGACAACCAGTGAACCAGCGACAGGGTCATGGATGCACGTGAGGACCAAAGGTTAGCCTGTCAGGTCCAATCCCACAGAAGGACTACTGTAGCACAAATTGCTGAATAATTTATCATAGACAGTCGAAAAATGGTTGTGCATGTGACCACAAAAATTTTAATTGTAATGTGTGTGTGTTTGTGTAAATGGTCTGCACTTGTGTAGCGCTTTTATCCAAAATACTTTACACTGTGTCTCATTCACACACACACACACACACACACACACACAAACACCAATGGTAGCAGAGCTACCATGCAAGGTGCTATCTTGCCACCAGGAGCAACTTGGTGTTCAGTGTCTTACCCAAGGACACTTCGGTATGTGGAGTCACGTGGGTCGGGAATCAAACCAGCAACCCTACGATTAGCGGACAACCCGTGTGTGTGTGTGTGTGTATGTGTGTGTTTTTTTGTCCCAAGAGGGAGCCATTTTGGATTCGGCCCAAGACTTTTTCCTGTGTTTTGGTCTCCCACCACTGTGTGGCGCTAAGCCTTGTTCAAACGCATACTGTAGCATACTGTTATCTCCTCTTGCTTTCATTACTGCAGCTCGTTGGCGGATCTTTTAGGACTTCCGGTGCGGGAAAGTAACCCCAAGATTGTAACGTAAACAATGCAAAACAACACTGTGTACTTGATCATTAATGCTGTAAAAAAAAAAAAAAAAGTTTTTTAGCAGTTTCCCTATGGGTATGTTTTTTTTTAAAAGAAGGACTCAGTTGTACTGCATTTATTTCTTTGTCAACATGCACACACCATCAGTTGACTGCGTAGATATATATATATATATATATATATATATATATATATATATATATATATATATATATATATAATATATGTTTTAAAAATTACAATAACTTGTTCAGCTTCTAAGAGAACAACAATGTAACACTCCTCACAGTAGATAACAGCGGTATAAAGAGACAGCTGGGTGGTGGTTTTGTGGCAGCTTGTATTAATAGTTGTATCCGCGCCAAAAGTTTGTGAATGAAGCAGTTTTCTGCAGATGCACATTAACTACACAGCATGAGAGACGAGACACGGACAAGTTCATGAAATAGTGAATGTGGGTAGTATCATCGCTGTGGGTTTTTAATTATATAAATATTTATATACATAATGCTTGAATAGCCACTCCTGAATCTGGCGGGAAAGCTGTGTGGAAATGCTTTGTTACACATCAGAAACACTGTTTTATTTTTTATTTAAACGCTTGTTTTAAGAATGATTATACTGCACCTGCTTGATCGGTTATAATCCGGTATCAGGAGCTGTAGATAAATAGTTTGTTTATTTGTTGATGTTCTTGGAGTGTGTTTATTCGTGGCGTTCTCATTCGTAAACAAACATATAACATTATGTAACCATTGAAACGACAATGGGGGGGAGAAGTAATATATATATATTATATTATTTAATCACTGGTATTTAGAAAACGCGCCATTTTCCGAATGTTTAACGAAAAGCCACATATTTGTACAGAACACGGACCTCCGAAGCGTTTGAAATTTCCCGCAATTTTGCCTGATTGGCTGACGCCTTCAAAGGAATTAAAGCGCCGGCTCGAGCCTCGCTCTGATTGGCTGGAGCGGATCGAGCGCCAAGAACGCAATAAAAAGGCGCCGCTCGAGCTGGTTTAGTCCCACTTTTACCTCCGCGGTGTATGTGGCACGTCGTCTTTTATTTATCTATTTTATCGCCTTTGTTACATTTTTAACATTCTTCCCGCGTCGTGTTTCTTTTTTTTTTACACAAGGGGCCACTCTGTAGCCTATTTGAAAAAAATATATATATATATATATATAATTATTATTTAGACGTAACGATGATGTCCACGCGCTCGCCGTTAAAAAGCAGGAATGAGAACGTTGTTTCCACGAAGCTGGGGAGCATGTCTCTGGGAAATAAAGAGAACACGGTGAGTCAATGTCCGCGTGTGATTAAGTTTGTGCACTACATAAGTTATTGATCTCTTGCACGAGTTCCTAGTCGAACCCGAAATGTGTGTGGTGGAGGGGGGATTCTGTAGAGTGAAACTTTTACTTCCTAATACTTTTGTCATAATAACGCACGGTATTTATGTTTATTTTCCTACTCCCTGCAGCCGCCGAGTTTGAGCTCGACACGAATCCTGGCCTCCAAAACGGCGCGTAAAATCTTCCACGACTCCGAGGTGAGTAAATCTTCACTTGGCGCCCCTTGTAGGTGGGTTTGTGGGGTCTTTGATCCCTTCTACAAAGTTTAAACCGTTAGCACAACCGCGTGCTCTATAAAATACGAAGCAGAGCTCGAGTCAGTGTTGTGGGTACGTTTAGAAAGAGAGGGGGGTTCACAAGGCGGACAGCTGACATTTTTGGCGGTAGCATTGCTAACTAGCTAGCCTATTGTGTTTTTAGTGTACACGACGACAATACGTGCTCAACGTGACGTCACTAACTATCACTGAACTAACGCATGGGTCACTTTTTTATACCAGAGAATTAATGCAAGCGAGTTTTAACCTTAAAAATTATATTGACATTTTTATATACGCCCGTTGTCCCTGCCTTCACTAGACCACTAAAATAAAGCAGCTCAGTTTCATTTTAAGCCCCAGATCTAGTTTTCATAAAGACAGTATGTCATTCATCTCCTGGATAGGTTTCTAAAGTCTGTTTTCTCTTCGTCCAGCAGAAGCCCAAAGCCAGCGGTGCCGGTGTAGAGGACGAGCCTCTGCTGAAGGAAAATCCACGCCGCTTTGTCATCTTCCCCATTCAGTACCATGACATCTGGCAGATGTATAAGAAGGCAGAGGCCTCTTTCTGGACAGCTGAAGAGGTATGTGTCTTGTGTTTGGAGTGGTTCTGGGTCCATAGCTTCTGCGTGTTCTTTAATGCTGAGGTGGCTTTGCGTTCATCTCCTTTCTCTCCTTCTGTAGGTTGACCTCTCCAAGGACCTCCAGCACTGGGAGTCCCTAAAGGATGACGAACGATATTTCATTTCTCACATTTTGGCGTTCTTTGCTGCAAGTGATGGCATTGTCAATGAAAATCTGGTGGGTTTAGAGGCCATTTTGTCAAATGAATCTTTTTAGCGTTTTGAAACCATTCTTATTGCGTGTTCTATTTTCAACACTAGGTGGAGCGCTTCACTCAGGAAGTCCAAGTGACCGAGGCACGCTGTTTTTATGGTTTCCAAATTGCCATGGAGAACATTCACTCTGAGATGTACAGCCTACTCATCGACACGTACATCAAGGATCCAAAAGAGAGGTAAACTCCCCCGAGACTGAACATGCTCGGAGGGCAGTGATGAGATGCGCAGGGGTACGGACCTCAGCTGATGATGGGAGCTGAGTGCTGGTGTCTGACTTCAGATCAGTAGGCATGTGGTCAACCGACTGAAGGACACTAGCATGAAACTGTCGCATTTACTGAGCCCTCGCTGTGAAAATTTCAAATGGGTGTTTTGGGGGTAGGTTTTGTGGCTAATGTGTGCGGGTTTAAAACAAATTTATTATTTTTTTTAATGTCTTCAGGGAGTTTCTCTTCAATGCTGTTGAGACTCTTCCTTGTGTGAAGAAGAAGGCTGACTGGGCCCTCAATTGGATCGGCAACAAGGATGCGCAGTTTGGTATGTCATCTTAAAAATAAATAAATAAATTCCCAGAAATTAAAGTTGTTGGTGTTTCTCTTAAACTGGTTTGCTGATGAAGGGCAAGTGTAATTAGTTCCCCATACAGAATAAAATCGCGTGTGACTGTACAACATGTCCAGTCTGACATTTGTTCCTACTGTCAGTATTGTAGTATTGACCTGGGTGATGAACTTTGTGTACTGTGACCTAGTTTGTGTATCTCAGACCCCATCATTTGTTGGGGTGGTACAGACTTTGCCGCTTTGGGAAGAGAAGTGTTGGTGTTACTTTACGATATATTTCCGAATGCAGTTCTCATTGGGTCTAAACCTTTCTAAAACACAATCATGCTTGAAACCTGGGGATCTTTTAGATTAAGGTTTAATGTAATCTGTTTTGTTGTCTGCAGGCGAGCGAGTGGTGGCTTTTGCGGCTGTGGAGGGAATCTTCTTCTCTGGTTCGTTCGCTTCAATTTTCTGGCTGAAGAAGAGGGGCCTTATGCCAGGCCTCACCTTCTCCAATGAACTCATCAGCAGAGATGAGGTACCTGGAGTGCATCGTAATGCAAACGGTAACAAATCTGATGCATGTGGTGTTGTGTATGGCGTACTGATTCCATGTTTTTGGTTTTCAGGGTCTTCACTGTGACTTTGCCTGTCTAATGTTTAAGCACTTGGTAAATAAGCCTTCAGAAGCAACAGTCAAGAGCATCATTGTGAATGCAGTTCAGATTGAGCAGGTATTTACATTGCAGATGCATGTGACTAAACTTTTGAGGTGTTATGGTTCGTGCTTCGAAGGTGCTGACTTAAAAAATAATAATAATAAAAAATAAATAAAATTTCTCCACCTTTTGTGGTCCACAGGAGTTCCTGACCCAGGCTCTGCCAGTTAAACTGATTGGCATGAACTGTGACTTGATGAAGCAGTACATTGAATTTGTAGCTGACAGGCTGATGTTGGAGCTAGGCTTCAGCAAGGTAAGAATCTGTTTTAATCTAAACCTGCGGATTTTTGCATGAAACACTTTCAGGTTTACTGGAGATGTAGTGCATCTTCACACCTTCAATATTAGTCAGTTTCTAGACCTGGAGTCACTGAAATGACTTATTTTTATGGTTTAAATTCGCACACATGCCAGAAAGCAAAAAAATTGCCTATTGGTCAGGATTACAGCAAGGCAGGGTGGATCATTTTAAAGTAATATTAAAGCTGAACGGATCCTTGCTCCTGGGTGTACATTGGAGCTGCGCTACAAGGGGAACGCCATTTCTTTTTTTTTTTTTTTCTCTCTCTCTCAGCACTTGTATATTAGGAGTGTACCATGATGTAAAACATGTAATATCTTGTTGGTTTTAGGTGGTGCTGTGACTATTAACTGAATATTGTCATGTAGATCTAGGCCAGGATTCGTATCAAATGTTTGCACATTGTCTGTGCGAGTTATGACTTCCTGTTTCATGGTGAAACATCGAACTTTGATTCCTAGAAATTTTTGCCTAGAAATGGCAATATCTGAGCAAGAATTGCAGAGATATTAAAATGTATGACTTCCTGTCGAGTTTAGGACATGGCTTTGAGACGACCCCCCCTTTTAAATTTTTTTTTTTTTTTTTTTTTTTTTAAATACACGTTAGGCCTATTGATTTTCTTGCATACAGATGAAACGTAGAGCAAGGACTGCTTCGTTGAAGTTTTGTAGGTGGTGCTATCGAGCAATTTTTCCACACTTAATTCTAAAACCTGTAGCAGGTGTGAATTTTCACCATATGAGGTGTGCGCACGCACAAAGTTTCAAGAGTTTTCCAGCATGTTTAGGTCTCCAATGTGACTCGTTTCATATCAGTTTCTCAGGCGTCATGGACACCCTTCAATGAAAACTCAAGCTTCGGAATTTAACATCACCACAGCCTTTTAAGTCGGACTGACCGAATATGATGTTGATCTGATTAAACCTTTTTTGATTAATATGAGTTTGTTAAAGTACAAGGCCTGGAAATGGCAAAAGTTGAAAAATTATAACTGCTGAATTCCTGTTGTGTTTAGAGCATGGGTTCGAGAGAGTTATACATATTGACCGGTTACACGTGTACTGAATTTCGTGTATGTAGGTGGAACGTAGTGCAAGGGACACATTGTTTATCTTGTAGGTGGTGCGATCGAGCCGTTTTCCCACACCCAATTCTAAAACCCCTGTCGGGTGTAATTTTTCACCAGTTCTGATGTGTCGGCAAATTTTCGTGAGGTTTAGGCCCTCAAAAATGGAATTCCTCTGTGAATGGATTTTTATATATATATTTTTTTCTTTAGATCTATAGAGTAGAGAACCCATTTGACTTCATGGAGAACATTTCCTTGGAGGGAAAGACCAATTTCTTTGAGAAGCGAGTGGGAGAGTATCAGCGCATGGGAGTTATGTCTGGATCCACTGACAACACCTTCCGGCTTGATGCTGACTTCTAAGCTCTGAGTAAATGGACATTTGTAAGCACAAACACTTGAAGAGGAGATGCTCCCTTGACCACCTCCATATTTTGTTCCCAACATTCTCAGTAGGACTCTTAAAATTGTGTGAAATCTAATGTACATTTTTTTTTATATATATATTAAATCTGTTGGGCTTTTGTGTATTTAGGTGTAGTTAGTTTTTACTTTAATTGTTTAATGTTTTTGTTTTGTGTTCTATGGGACTTGTTGGCACGAACTTATTTATAACTTGCACAAATGCAATGTTTACCGCTTTTATGTACAAATTACTTGTTTTCTTAATGCCATTGACCATGTAAATAAACAACTCTTTTTCTTCTCCATCAGTTCACGAATTACTCATGGGTCATTTCATTGTGATTTAATTCTTGTGTGCTAAGAACTGTTAAACACAACCTAGTGTTAGCTATGTAATGTGGCTGAACGTCATTCACAGCTCCTTAAGATCATGTAATCAAGTGGTATGTTGTCTAAAAGTAAATCACAAGTGGATAAGCATTCGAGCAGAGACCAGGCACCAAAGATATGGGAAGCATTCTGTAAGTACAGTGAAGAGTATTTTGCATGAACATGCACAGACAGTAATGAGGCCAAACACCTCCCAGAGAGTGTGAATGTTTAGAGCAACAAGCAAAACTCACCCTGCTTGAGATCTCGAGGCGTACCTGAGGCAATGAATTTAGGGTGAAGTGGTTCAGATGACTAAACATTTGGGCTCTCCTGCGAAAGACCTTTTTTTTTTTTTTTTTTTTTTTTTTTTTTTTTTTTTTTTTTAAATATAGAACTAGCTTTCGCAGGTGAAAGGGTATGTAGTGAGGAACCTTTCAATTGTAGAATTAAAACACCTGTAATAAAGAGCAATTTGCATGGAAGTTTCCACAGCCCTCCATGTATTTATAGCTGTTATCTGGGGCACTCATGGCATGAGCTGAAACAGCCAACCTTCCTCCCCCATCTAAGTGTTATAAACACGCACTACAAATAAGTGTGGAATTTCACCTGAACAAACTTCACAACAACCGTTTCGTTTCCTAGAGACCTAAAATTCTGTCTTGCCTCACCAAGTTGCTTACCAAATGAATACTTTTGAAAAATATATTTAGTAACTAATACTTTTTAAACGATTGTGATTTAAAGGCTTTATACAGTAGTGTACTGTTTTGATGCCACTATTACGACGTCTGTTGAAAGCTGGAATGGCTTGAAAGTTGTAAATGTGAGTTACAGCACTATGTTTAACTGGCAGCACGATGCCAAATAGCTCCAAATCTTAAGTGGGAGGTTTTGTTCTGGAGCCAGTGTGTCTAACCCAGTGTGTACAGTAACTTCGTTATAATAAGGAATATTTAGATGGATATTCCTGATTAGCAAGCCTGTCAGCATGCCTGTGTCATCCTTGACGTTGATGCTTCCGATGACAGCTGCTTCAGCTGACACGACACACACAATAGACTGTTGAGACCATATGTCACCGGTGATGACTCGGAAAGTGTCACATATTGGCTTGTAGAGTGTGTTAGGTGCTGAGCAGCTGCACAACAATCTGTTATACAACAACATATATCGATTGAAGCTGAAGTTCTAAACTCTCTTCTCATATTCATCTTTTGATAACAAACCCAAATAATTCAGTCGACAGCAAAAATCATTGAGTTGTCCTTGTTGTTCCAATAGTTTTGGATGGGACTGTACATACAGGTGTGATGGTCCGGTATTTGCAAACATTTGGCCATATAGTGTGTCTTTTTATATATCTACATACAGGTAACACATTGAGTTTTTACAAAGAAAAAGTATCTTTGTACTGAAATTTAAAATATTGAGGCCGAGTATATTGTGGAAACAATGGACATGACCACTGCTGCTGCTATTCTGAGAGAACATCATACTTAACATGGACCTTCAGGAAATTAGGTGGGATCTGATGGAAAAGTGTATTTACTTTGCGGTGTCAGATGGTATATCCATGCTGCAACGCCTGTGACACCAGTATGTATTTATGCTTCGTTCCAAGATATTGACGTGAAATTAAGATATTAAGTGAAATATCAGTCGTCTGTATGCTTAGGTTCCTGTGGTCACAATAGTCCACTTCAACTGATTTCTGTGTCTCACTCACTTTAATATACAATAGTTGAAATAAGTTACCTATTTTGTTGCTCCACAATAGATTTTGAGAACTTATAATTATTGTTGTAGCCGTGAGAAACTTAATTAGTAGCCTCAATATGTTAACGGGCATATCTTATTAAAAAATGAGCACAATTTCATGTCAGAGGCTTTATAGGTTTGAGATTTTACAGGACACTTTTGTTCAATATTCTCATTTCATTTAATATATAGTGGGTCTGCTTCTTTGTTGCTTCTCTGATTAATCCCTTCTTCACTCTGTCGCTGACTTTTGGAGTACAGCCTCCTGTAGGTAGAGTCACAGTTGTCGTATTCATTTTTCAAATTATTGGAGCTCTGTCGGATGTTCAAAGTTTGGCATATTGAATGTTATAACCCAACCCTGATCAATACTTTTCCAGAACTTGTTTTGAGAGCTTCGTATTGTTTGTTTAGGTATGTTCTCTTAGAAAATTTAACTAACACACCAGGAACAGGTATTTATTTTCATATCACATGACACTTTAATTGCACACCATTCAACTGTGTGTGACTTGGTTTCACCAGAATGAATATAGGGGTTTCACACCAATGGAGGCAAACACTTATTCAATCATAAGGTTTTTTTTCTATTTGTTTCTATTATAAGTCTGCAAAATATATAGATTTTTCCTCCCAATTCAATATTATAGGCTATTCTGTGTAGAGTTCATAAGGCCCAATTAAGTCCACTGGAATTCCATGTTATAACCCAACAAAATCTGGAAACATTCAAGGGGGGTGAATCTTTATGTAAGGCAATGTAAATACCCCATTGATGGCAACCTCAGCAAACCATTGCCTCTAACACCATAAATGTTAAAAATCCATTTGTCACCAACAACTGGTGCGTTTCAGATTAGGGTCTGGTAGGGCAGGAAGAGCAGCTGTTTTAAACAATCTAACACCCCATACATGCCCTTTTAAGGACGTCAGTTCCCCCAAATGCACTCATACTGTAGACCTCTTAGTCCGCTTCAGAACAAAAGACTATTAAAAACGTTAATCCCCCACCCCCCCACGAAATATTTAAAAGGGCATGTGAATAAACATATATGCGCATATGATGCCACTATTTGCTTTTGCATGTTTTGAACCGTACTTTAAATATATATACGGAGGAAATTTCTGTCTAGCATATTTCCACAGAAGCCACGTTAGAAACGACCCCACTGTCTGCACTATCGTTCTGAATATCATCAGCCACACAGAGCCTGATCAGAACTATTCTGGGCTTCCATTATCAGGCCGAGTTCAAGGGAATCCTCAAGGATTGTGCTCACTATCTATCTGTGTATCTAGTGTGAAAATGTTCTAAGTATAGTGCTTCTAAACCAGAGGATGAGACTTTGTGTTACAGAGCAATGCTTACACATAATCCAACTATGGCACAGTCCAATGGAACACAAGTCTACTGAATAACTATGGTCCATTTAAATAGCACTGCGTAAAGGCACATCACACAAGGAGACCGATTCGAATTAAGCCGTGTTTAAAAAAAAAAAAAAAAAAGGCTATCAAATTTAGACCATAGTCTTTTATCTGTCCTTAATTAATGGGACCATTAATGAGAACAATGTTTAAAACATATACATATACAGAGACAAATTCTAAGTACTTGATTATGAATGAGTACCTCAAATGCATGGATAATCATGGACTTTGCTTTATTTTGCCTAACAGACTATCTGTGATTACTTGATTACCTACAGTATGTACAATCAAGTTGAGGTGCGAATCGTATATATACATACATGTAGACATACATACAGATATTTTTCTTCGAAATTCAATATTGCTTTTTAAAATATAACAAGGGATTCATGGTATGCAGTCTAGTAGTCTCACACTCTAATTACAGTAAAAAAAAAAGAAGCCTGTAGCTTTTCCTCATAGGGTTTAGCAAGGAGACAGTGCTGACGAATAAGGAGCTAACAGTGGTCAAGAGCTTCGTTAATCTGCACCCGAGGACACCTGTTACACACCATGACCTTAAAAGGACACGGCAGAGCCAATCAGATTGCAGCAGCTCCAAGCTGTCCAGAAAACAGTTGTGAAGGAGGGACAGAGATCTTCATACATCCCCCTTCCATTCAGCCACCTAAACCCCACCTCAGCTGTCTGGCATGTTTTGGGCTCCATCATACATGCCATAGACAGCATTGCACAGCGCTATGGATTTGCCCCCTTGGCTGGATCCTTAACTAGACCTGAAACATTTACCATTACAGCAGATCTCCTCCCACTCCCACTCTATATTTGCATACGAACTGACAAAATTGAAACTAAAATGTTTAACACACAAAAACACGATACGAATAAAATTGAATCTGATTGAATTGGACCATTGACTGCGATATTATGCTTGTTTATTTAGGCAACATTTGAGCAGTGTATGAGACGTGAGATTGCATCATAACCCTATTGGCAAAAATGCAAAATATGCAGACTTATATGTATCATGACATAGCTAAACAATCAAATAAACAAACAAACAAAAATCTTGTCATAACTGTTAAACAATACAACTCAACTTTTATAAGCAAATAAAGTCACTAATTCTGCCACAGGGAGGGACTCTTGACTCTTAAAAATGACCATTCCATTTTAGTAGGTTCCTGTCACCAAGATCAGGTACTGCATTCCCTTACTAGTGCGCCCTTTTTCAACAGCTCTTATTTAGGCTTGTGTGAATACTTGAGCCCGCCCTGGCTCCAGGCCCCCTGGTATATTTAAGGAGCATCCCTCACACTCACCCTCTGTCCCAGTGGAAACTCCAGTCTTCCAGCTCAGCTTGGTAAGTGGCTTGTGGTTTATTTTCACAGACTACCACAGGGAAGAGGGAGATGAACTGAGTTAGGATACAAAACTTAGAGATCTACATGAGGAAGATGAATGAACTCTGATTTTCAAGTTTTGGTAACATATGGTATTTTATGAAGACAGGTAGTGTTATTGTGTCAAAATCATCTTCTATAGGAAGCCAACTATAGTTTGATTTCATTTTCTAGAAATATACAGAAATCAGTAAAGAAAGGAAAGGAAAAGTAAGTCAGTTAGTGTAAGCAGTTCTTTTGGAAGTTTTGACAACCAGTTAAAATCGATAAATGTGGACTAGAGAAATGAAATCCAAATATCCTATTCATGTCTATTGGGGGGCAAATCTGTTGGCCAGTGAAGCAAAGTGATTTATCAATGTTTGCAGTAACAGCACATAGTGCTCAGAGAAGATTTACTGTGTGTGGACAGCTGAGCCAGGACCTTGCCGCCACTCGTCAGCTGGCAAGCTCCTTCATTTGTGAAATAGCTTCAGATAAGGGGGCTCTGTGGGTGATTACACAAACCGATGCGTAAAACAGTGTTCTGCTTAACTATAAAATTGTGATGCTTGACGGGACAACGCAGCTGAAATTTTCCACTTTTGTACTTTACTTTTGTACTTTACTTTCGTTTTAGTCATTTTTATTACATTGTGTAGTAATTGATCAACTTTATTCATATAAGAGTCCTGTGAAGAAACACTAAAGAAATAAGTCTACCCCAAAAGGAGATGCTCATAGAGTAATAGTGGTGAAAATACTGTATTCTTTTTTAGACCATACCAGAAGAAAACTAATCATGTGTGACGATGACGAGACCACCGCCCTCGTGTGCGACAATGGCTCTGGTTTGGTCAAGGCTGGGTTCGCCGGTGATGATGCTCCCCGTGCCGTCTTCCCTTCCATCGTTGGAAGACCTCGTCACCAGGTATGTCAAATGAACAGCAAAAGGCAGCAACAACATACACTCAAAAGTGCACATTGAAACACTAACTCATGCTTGCCTGTATTAAAGAGCAAAAGACAGAAAAAAAGTGATTTCTAACGGATGACTTCGTCCAAAAGGGTGTGATGGTGGGTATGGGTCAGAAGGACAGCTACGTCGGAGACGAGGCCCAGAGCAAGAGAGGTATCCTGACTCTGAAGTACCCCATTGAGCACGGTATCATCACCAACTGGGACGATATGGAGAAGGTGAGAGCCAATTACTCAAAGACCTCAAGACACAAACATAGACTAATTATTATAACACATCAGAATGTTAATAACACAATAGCCCTTTTATTTGTTTTAGGTATTGGTTTTATATTTTCTAATTGCTAATAAGGACAACCTTAATCAAAGGAATGTAATTTATGCATTCCGTTAGTCTTAGCTAAATGCATGGCAAG
Source organism: Ameiurus melas (assembly GCA_012411365.1). Lineage (NCBI taxonomy): Eukaryota > Metazoa > Chordata > Actinopteri > Siluriformes > Ictaluridae > Ameiurus > Ameiurus melas. The sequence goes on along the minus strand of CM022763.1, from coordinate 23,067,496 downwards.
TTTTTAAAAACTTGTTTTCCCCTTTATCTCAGATCTGGCACCACACCTTCTACAATGAGCTGCGTGTGGCCCCGGAGGAACACCCCACACTGCTCACTGAGGCCCCCCTCAACCCTAAGGCCAACAGGGAGAAGATGACCCAGGTCAGTAGAGAGTACAGAGTACACTATACCCCACTCTCACTCTCAATACACTGTTGACTCTCATGCGTCACTTTCAAATTCTACTGAAAATGACCAGCATTCCATTTGTTATAGATCATGTTTGAGACCTTCAACGTCCCAGCCATGTATGTTGCCATCCAGGCGGTACTGTCCCTGTATGCCTCTGGTCGTACCACTGGTCAGTATCTCCGAAAATTATCCCTGAATAATAAATCCCTTATTATTATTATTATTATTATTATTATTAGTTTGTATAATTACATGAAATGTACACTCTTTTCCACTGCTTCACAGGTATTGTCCTGGACTCTGGTGATGGTGTGACCCACAATGTCCCCATCTATGAGGGTTATGCTCTCCCCCATGCCATCATGCGTCTGGATCTGGCTGGTCGTGACCTGACTGACTACCTGATGAAGATCCTGACTGAGCGTGGCTACTCTTTTGTGACCACTGGTGGGTATAGATAGTTTTATTAAATCCTAGTGATTCTCTTCAAATTATTCAAACCCTAAGAATATGTATGAGGAATGATTAGTAAAATACCTTAAATAATTGATATGACTAGACTGATTTATTCAACATCTGTATTGCCTTCATGAGCTGAACTTATGTAGTTTCTCACTAAAATATGTCCTCCATAGCTGAGCGTGAGATTGTGCGAGACATCAAGGAGAAGCTGTGCTATGTCGCTCTGGACTTTGAGAATGAGATGGCCACCGCTGCATCATCCTCCTCCCTGGAGAAATCCTACGAGTTGCCCGACGGCCAGGTCATCACCATCGGCAACGAGCGTTTCCGTTGCCCTGAGACCCTCTTCCAGCCTTCCTTCATTGGTGTGTCTTGCTTGTACAATGTACTTACTTTGTCCCATTGTGCTCCCTGCTGTTGATAAGTTTATTAAGCCCAGTACAACATTTTATCCATGTTAACTACATGTTCTACCTATGTGACGTTACCTGACAGGCATGGAGTCTGCTGGTATCCATGAGACTGCCTACAACAGCATCATGAAGTGCGACATTGACATCCGCAAGGACCTGTACGCCAACAACGTCCTGTCTGGAGGTACCACCATGTACCCTGGTATTGCTGACCGCATGCAGAAGGAGATCACTGCTCTGGCCCCCAGCACGATGAAGATCAAGGTAATAGATTGAGCAACTGAGTGAAGCCAGAAAAGCCGTATGAATCTGTTATATGCATACTCTGATGATGTTTCTTCCTATTTCCAGATCATTGCTCCCCCTGAGCGTAAGTACTCTGTCTGGATCGGTGGCTCCATCCTGGCTTCCCTGTCCACCTTCCAGCAGATGTGGATCAGCAAGCAGGAATATGATGAGGCTGGCCCCTCCATTGTCCACAGGAAATGCTTCTAAACGCCTAACCTATCCACGTCCAGCTATCCCCCGTGTCTGCATTTGTACTGCTTTGATTACTGTATATACATGTACTATTGTAATAAAATTAATTACCTGTAAGAGTATTCAAATTTCTCATTGTCTTTTGTTGATGTTGGTTTTTAAAAATGTATTAGAAAGTTCATGAGCTCAGCAGGAAGCATTGTTACCTCACAGCTCCAGGCTCCCAGGTTTTATCCTAAGCTTGAGTGACTGTGTGGATTTTTGCATGTTTTTTTGCATCACGTGGGTTTTCTCTAGGTTTTCTGGTTTCCAGCCCTTTCCAAAAACATGCAGGACTGGCTATGATAAATTGCCCGTAAGTGTGAATGTGTGTGTGCGCATGTTGTTCTGTAATGGGCTGGTGTCCCATCTGGGGTGAATATTCTTCTACCTTGTGTCTGGAATGCCACCGTGACCCTGGTAAGACATTTCAGTGGCTCCAGAGGTAGCTAGCTAACATTAGCGCACTTGTTCGCTTGATTCAGCTAGGTATCAAATTTCCTATTATGTTTGCGTTTTGTTTTGTTTTGCTATGGTCAGTGTGGTAAATTGCACTTATTTTCTGATAGTTATGAGAGAGAGAGAGAGAGAGAGAGCAATTCACCTCTACTCCAAGAAAACCGTATCCGCTGCCACCTCCGTCGTCAAGTATTGGAGCTAATATACAACCCATATGTATGTGGCTTAGTGGTTAGCACGTTCGCCTGTTCGGCTCACACCTCCAGGGTCGGGGGTTCAATTCCCACCGTGGCCCTGTGTGTACGGAGTGTGCATGTTCTCCCTGTGCTGCGGGGGTTACCTCTGGGTACTCTGGTTTCCTCCCCCAGTCCAAACACATGCATGTCCTGTATGTCTGTTGTGCGATGTCCATGATGTACCCCGCCTTGTGACTGTTGCTCCCTGGGATAGGCTCTAGGTTCAGAAGAAGGAGTAAGCGGTAGAAGATGGATGGTCATGGTTGTGAAAGCGCCACATGCTGGCCAACTGTGTGCTTAAATAATTAAGTTCACTTAACTTATGTAATCATCTACCCTATTCATGAACTCTTCAATTTCAGGCAATGCATACTGGCCTTTTGCCTTTTGCAGTTATCTACCCATCAGTAGCTACAGAAGTGTTCTTGTCGCCAAGCGGAAGTCCTTGTATGGTCAATCACATCAAAGGAGTGAGCTATTTTAATAAATCATGATTTGGAGTTTATAACACTGAAATCTTAAGTTTATGCATTTTGTAGGTAAATATGTTAAGCGATCATATATACTGTATATCATATATATATATATATAGTTTTATGGCTACAGAACGCAACATTTTTAGTAATCTTTAATCATGATTACTTGAATGTTTAAGTAAAGACAACATTAGGGTTTACAGTGTGTTAAAAATACCATTTATTTGTGTAATGTAAGGAACCCTTTAAGAATAAATCTGAGTAAAATTAGGGGGAGGTTCAGGCCTTGTGTCCTTTTGCACTGCGGGAAGAGGAGATGAGCTGGGTCGCTTAGCAACAGCGCAGTATTCCGGAAGACAGGAGAAAGAGCGCGTGTCCTCCTCCTCATTGCCTCTTCGCTGATACACATTACACGGTAAGCTCGGATTATGTTTACACTCTTGTTTTAATCAGCACAAATCCTAGTCGTGGTTTTGAACTTTAGAGAAATGCGGAACATTGCGCTTGGGTAGTTTTACGCATCTCCTGGTGGAGCTGGATGTGTGGAGGAAAGCAATGTCGTCAGCACTGCGGTGTTTAATCTGGTGCAGATTAAACTGTCATGTACGTATACAGCTTCACATATGCTTTTGTATTGTTTTCTGTGCTGCTGAGAAGAAAGCGGCTTGGGAAGGAATACAAAGCAGGCCAGATTGGGGATTTTAGGCTGTCTAGATGCGTGGATTACAGATCGGATGAGGATGCTGTGATCGAGACTGGGGTGTGGGTTGTGTGTTTGTCGGTGCAGTGATGGGCTCGGTGCTGTGGGCGCTGGTGCTGAGCATGGCGGCGCTGGTGTGCGGACGGAGCGCGCGCGCTGACGCGGACATTGAGCGGCTCCTGCACGGGGTGATGGAGCAGCTCGGCATCGCGCGACCGCGCGAGGAGTTCACCGCGCACCAAGCTGCTAATGTAGCAGGCCCGCTCAGCATCCAAGGTAAACACACACACACACACACACACACACACACACACACACACACACACACACACACACACACACACACACACACACACACACACGCACGCACGCACACACACACACACACACACACACACACACACACACACACACACACACACACACACACACACACACACACGTAAGGGTTAACAAGGAACATTATAATATCAATAAATATAGGAAAGTGGGGGCCGCCAGGGGGCGCACGGTGGCTTAATGGTTAGCACGTTCGCCTCACACCTCCAGGGTCTGGGGTTCGATTCCCGTGCTGCGGGGGTTTCCTCCGGGTACTCCGGTTTCCTCCCCCAAAGACATGCATGGTAGGCTGATTGGTGTGTCTAAATTGTCCGTAGCGTATGAATGATTGTGCCCTGCAATGTAACCCCTTGTGCCCGATGCTTCCTGGCTTCCCTGCGACCCTGAAGAAGGATAAGCGGTAGAAGATGGATGAATAAACATTACTTAATTAAGTGGATTTCAAAGTGGGGGTCACCCAGGGCCTCAAAAATATGGGGGGTGAAAAATGAATAAATACATGATTTTTCTTTCTCTCTCTCACACACACACACACACACACACACACACACACACACACACACACACACACACACACAATCAATTCCTAATGTAATGTAAAGATAGAATTACATTAAAGATGTAAGATAGAAAAAAAAGGGGGAATATATTCAGAAGTCTGTATTTTGAATGTGTTTTAAAGACTTCTTGCAAAAGGGGGGCCTCGGTCAAATGTTAATGCCATTTGGGGGGCCTCGCCCTGGAAAAGTTTGGGAACCTCTGACTTAAGGCAAGACAATGCAGGTGAATAGGATCATTAACAAAACAAAACGAAACAATATACACTTTCAGCTAACACCTTCAGTCACAAGAAGTATTTTTGAATTGGAGCTGATAAAAAAAAGACACTTATTTATGCAAATTTAATTTGCATACATAAGTGTCTTTTTTTATCAGCTCCAATTCAAAAATACTTGCATACTTAGTAAAGCAGAAAAATATAAACGCTTTTTTCACCTGTGATGGACTGGTATCCTATCCGGGAGGAATTCTTCTGCTGTGGTGAATAGGCCTTGGATCCACCGCAACCTCACTAGGAAAAAGGATACTGAAGATGAACGACTGAACGAATGATTGAATGAATACTCTTTCGACGTTGTTAGAATTTAAATATTTACTTCACTGTAAATGCAATTTCAGGAGAAGTGTGAATTTGCATTACAGTTAACTCTCAAAATGAATCTAAAAAGCTGTCACTGCCAGTGAAGCAAGCAATCATTAGGCTGAAGAAAAAACAACAACAACCCAACAACCCCAAAACAACCTCATTAGAGAGATAGCAAAAACATAAGGTGTGGCCAAAGCAACTATTTGGTACATTCTTAAAAAGAAAGAAGTCACTAGTGACAAAGACGACTGTGTTAGATGACAGAAGAATTCATTACCTGGTGAAGAAAATCCCCTACACAACAGTTGGACAGATAAAGAACACCCTCCAGAAGGGAGATATATCTGTATCGAAGTTAACAATCAAGAAAAGACTTCACCAGAGTCAGTAGAGAGGGTTTACTGCAAGATGTAAACAACTAGTAAGCCTTAAAAACATGGAGACCAGATTAGAGTTTGCCCAAAACAAATAATAATAATAATAATAATAATAATAATAATAATAATAATAATAATAATAATAAAACCTGTACAGTTCTGTACAATTGTTATTTTTAAGTTCAATTAATTGATTATGTTTTGGAAACCCCAAACGCAAATAATTTTAATGTGGGACAAACATATTAAAAAAGCATTAATCACAAGGGGGAAATGAGATTCATTTATACTTTCATTGCGATTTGTGTTTGTGAAACAACAACGATCTGATTAAAGCTAAAACATCTTAATGAAACGTTTGCAATTTAGAAAAACCGTCCCAGAGAACAGAGCCAATAAAGATACTTTCAGGCCAGATCTTGTCTTTGAGACATACTATATTTTTAACAATTTTATGTGGTATGTTAGAAAGTTATACTAAATATCAGCACTTTGGAAGTCCACGTGTCCAATCAAATTAGTGCACCAGAACTAACTGTTGTATAATGTGCCTTATTAACTGAATGTTCTGGAGGGAGTGATTGTTTTTTTTCTTTGGCTGTAAACCTGGATAATTCTGTCTGCATGTTAAGTTACAGAAGCATGTGTCCACTAGGTGGTGCACATGAGGGACTTCAGCATCTCGGCCCCTACGGGAACATCCCTAATATCGTTGCAGAACTGACTGGGGACAATGTCCCAAAAGACTTCAGCCAGGACCATGGATATCCAGATCCCCCTAACCCATGCCCTCTAGGAAAAATGGGTACAGATGAGTCTAGTACCACCTACCAAATCCCACTGGAATATTATGCTTGATAAGTGTTTATTATTAGTATTATACCAATCACATGACATCACACAGTAATAATCAGTTTAATTACATTTATAGAAATAGATTGTATTTATTAGAATAAATACAAAGAATAGTAAACACGTACATCCATAGTGTGTTTTATTTTTCTATTTAGTTTTCCTGATGAATTTTTCTTCTTAAATAAACATGATGATTTTTTCGTTTTGAGCTGCGGATGGGTGCTTGGAGAACTCACCAGATACAGCTGAGTTCAGCCGAGAGTTTCAGAAACACCAGCACCTCTTTGACCCAGAGCACGACTATCCATCATTGGCCAAATGGGTGAGTTACAGCGTCGAAAACTTGGACAAAGAGTCAAGATTAGCATCTGGTTAACATCTGGTCTCAGAACAGCACAACACACATCTCTAACTGGAACACAGTTTATATGCTGCTTTTGAGAATATTGACGTAAATCAGTCAAGCTTTATTGATCATTAAAACAAAAACAATTCTAACCTTTTACATTTTGTTTTTATTGAATTGTGAAGTACAGACTTAACTTGAACTATTTTTATTCTAGTTGAGAAAAAAAGCACAACTGTTTACTAATCACAACTGTTATTTTTTCTTGTCAGATAATTTAATAATAATAATAATAATAATAATAAAAAAATAGAGCAGTCACTGACAATGTTTTTTTTAATATTATTATTGTGCTTCCAGAATAAAAAGTTACTGTATGAAAAACTGAAAGGAGGACCAAAAAGAAGAAAAAGGGTTTGTTATAATATGAATGTTTCATTAACTGATTTAACAATATGTGAGATAAACATGACACAGTAATAAAGCTGTTATTGTGTCTTGGTTTTACAGTTTAGTCATGGGTCATGTTGTATAATCAGACCGATACCTCTACCTGGCTACCTGTTCATCCCCATATATATATATACAAATATATATCTATATATACATCTATATATATACACATATATATCTACATGTATATCTATACATGTATCTATATATATATATATATATAATACAATGTGCAGAATTTTTTAAATCACATGTTCCTTTCATTTTCTCTACCGGCTTGTGTTTTAAACGGTCCATTAATACCACCATAACATGAAATCGACTAGGTTATCATACCGTGAAAATTTTAAACCCATAACACCCCTGCCCACAAGACAGAGAGAGAAAGGCTGACAGACGCCCTTCTGTTTTGTGTTTCAGAGCACCAACCCATATCTGATGGGACAGAGACTGGACAATGTGGTGGCTAAAAAATCTGTGCCACATTTCCCAGAGGAGGAAGAAATGGAAACTGCTACAAGACAAGTCTGAATGTACTATTATAACGACAGGTGTATAATAGAGTTGTTGTATCTCTCACTGCATGTTAAAATTAGATCCAGTGAACTTCAATCGTAAGATGAAACGGTTGAAACAGAAGATAGTGATCATTTCAAATGTATTTTTTGCTTGGTATCATTTTTTTTGCTTTAAGAAAGTTAAATAAAACAAACGTGTTCATGTGCACACTTTTTTGATGTGTAACAACACATCCGGTACTTGTTATGCAGAACTGAACCCAGACCTTAGAGATAGGATTTTCCAGGCACAGCTGTTCTGACCTGTGTTTAGTATGTTAGTATAATATAGTCATGGTTAGACATTCTTGTATTCTATTTCATGCAGTAGTTGTGGCTGGTAGGACAATCAATCAATCAATCAATCAATCAATAAATATATATCCCAGTACTTATAGATATCATGACACACTGTGTCTGTTTTTATGTCTTCGTCGGTGTAATAAAACCAATAATGTAACATTTATAACTCTATGAGGGGAAAAACAGGAGATTAAACAATTGGTATGGAAAATTGATTTTAAAGCTGAGCTTTAAATGAGCTGCTGGTTACAGTCAGTAATGGACCAGACTCAGGAAAGTAAATAATGATGTGATGGAAAAGGAAACGCAGACAGTTTGGGGGTAGATTTATTGTTGGTGTGTTGATGTAAAATTCTATAATATATGCATTTCTATATAATTAGTCCGTTTCAGACCACAACATCCATCCCTGACTGTCTGTCCTTGCATGTAGAGCTTTTATGAATTTGAAAACAGAAAAGAAAACTGCCATAACGCACGAACGAATCAAACCGCAGAGTCTACTGCAAAAGATTCGAATCAGTGAAGTGAATCACAGAGATGGGGGGGCGTGGCCTGTCTCCTCGCTTCCTGCCCACTTTCAGTTAAAACGGCGCGCGCACGCGTCGCAGGTTCCAGTCGGTCCCCGGTGTGAGCTGAGGATTCTAATTTTAATCTTCAGAGTACTTCTGTTTATTTTTCCTTCAAGGGAAAAAAAAATCTAATAAATAAAAATAAATAAAAACAGAGTGGCAATTCTCAAGGTAAGCAAATCATTTTAATCTCGATGGAAACAATGTTTTCAATTCCATAATCAGTGTGTTAATGGCATTATTTTTAACTATAGTATAGTTTACTGGAAGCTTGATAACTGAAAATGAGAAGGGGTAATTTTATATATTTGTTTAAGGTTTCTAAATTATTATTATTATTATTATTATTATTATTAGTAGTAGTAGTAGTAGTAGTAGTATTGTTGTTGTAGTAGTAGTAGTAGAATATATTATTAAAAATGTTAAGCGTATTTATTCATATGTATGATTTTGACAGAAGTTTTTATGCATTAGCAGATTACCTGATTATAGAAATGACTCCTGAGTATGTTTTATTAAACATATCTGCACGAATGCCGCAGAAGCTGAAATAAGGGTTATGTGAAGGCTATATTCGTTGCTCTTGTTTGATAGTGATATTGTCAGCGCACACCCTGTATAAGCAGTTTTGCTGTCTATATTTACATGAGAAGATGGCGCAAGAGGCACCGTTTGCTGTGATCCTGGGTCTGTGGCTCGTCTTGTGTCCTGTGAAATGCTGGAGCAGTGGCGGATTTCAAGGCGCTGTTCCTCATCACGTTAAACTCAGCCCAATCTCCTGGGAGCAAACTGAGCAGCCTGCACCGAGCTGGTCCGCCGCAGGAACGTCTGCGCAGGCACAGGAGGTGCTGGGCTCCAGCCAGGAGGCTCTGCACGTGACCGAGCGCCACTACCTGAAGCGGGACTGGTGCAAGACTCAGCCGTTGAAGCAGACGCTGCAGGAAGAGGGCTGCATCAGCCGTACCATCATCAACAGCTTCTGCTACGGCCAGTGCAACTCCTTTTATATCCCGCGGCACGTCTACCAAGAAGAGAGCGCCTTCCAGTCCTGCTCGTTCTGCAAACCAAAGACGTTCACCGTCGTCACATACACACTGATCTGCCCGAGTCAGATCCCGAGAATCAGACGGAAACACGTGCGGCGGGTCAAACAGTGCCGCTGTACTTCCATAGACTTGGATTAATACCGATCACACAACGTTACGTTTTTGCTTTTCCACGTGGCTGATGATTAAAACTACACAGACACACACAGTCCATGTGATTCTGTAGGTTTACTTCAATATACAAAAAACAAACAAACAAAACAAAAACAAAACAGCCCTAAACTCTACCTTTTCTGGTTGATGGAGTGGTGCCCTTAAGAGTCTGTGTTTTGAACCTTTAAAAGTCTTTTATATTTGGAACCACAGATATCGTGTACCTTTAGGGTTGATTAATGATATTAATGGACTGAATGCACATCATTTTAGACTAAAGTTTTACAATACATGCATCTTTCTAGGCACACTAAAAGTACAAATGATGCACCCCTGAGTGTACCCAGCAAAAAGGAAAGGTACGGTATAGTACCGCTTTTTCTGAGTGTATATTTAAAGGGCAAATTGTGGACAGTAGTCACTGACTGTTCATAACACAGGCTATTAATTTAACCAGTATATTAATTCAGCAGTATTAGCATATTTTAGGAAATGGCCACCATTATTTCTCACGAGGGTCTATTGGAGCTCCCCTCGCAGACCTCACATTATTCTGATCGCTGTGCAAATGCAGTCTCGATCATTTTTTGAAAATGCAGTAGTCTCGTCTAGTCCAGGTCCCCCGAGAAGGAAGCCCTAGGTATTCCGTTCCACTTATTCCCCCCGCCGGGACGCTCTCATTCCACTGTAGCTACTGCCATTTCTGCTCGGTTTTCTTAACGCCATCGCTGGCGTGCGTAAAGTCTTCAGAATGTTCATTTTCTTGAATGAAAAGGTGTGGTGGGTTTTGTAATGCATGCTATGCTTACTGTTGCACAAACGTGGCTTTTAGTAACACAGATGTGGGTCATGTTTTGTGTGCAAAGTTTATTTTCATCAAACGTAAATATATGGTATTCCAACAGTGAGCGAAAAAAACCTGTCAGTCTCCACTATGTGGATGAAGGCTTCTTGAATGATGAACAGAAAAAGATTCCTTTGTGTACATAATGTATTTTAATAAGTCTGAATGCTGAGGAACCAAAAATGCATTTTGAATTAATATGGATATTTATTGCCTTCAGTTTTGTATTTGAATTTCTGAGCTACGCCTCGCGTTGCTACTAAAACCTGATTCATGCTTTCCAAACTGCATCTTTAAAATAAAACGATTACGAAATCGATAAGTTAAACGAAATGTTCAAATGTTTACTTTATGCACAGCATCATGGGACTATCACTTTTTATACTATGATTGTATTTCAGTGTTTTATCCATCAAAAATACAATATACTCAACATACAAAATAAAGACGTATTTTATGTCTGTAGCAATTTGTGGGTGTTTTGTGGAGAATCTGATCAAGTGAGACTGGAGGAAGTTCCTGGCGACAGTGTTCTGGGGTTTATAAACTGTTGTTTTTATTTAAATACACAGAAGCTGCGGATATTGGACAATTTCTCAATATTTAATAAGACTAAATCCACTCGGCTTTGGTTCCCAGGCTTGGTTACAGAACTGATGCTGTAACCAAAATCTCATACTGAAACTCCTTCCATCACACTTAGTACTGTTTGACTTTGTAATACACAGGTATCATGATTTATAATTCCACTATCCAGAATCACCCAGAAGAGAATGGGTTCCCTTTTGAGAATGGGTTCCTCTCAAGATAAGGGAGAACCGTTATCTTGTCTCAGGGAGTTTTTCTCTGCCACAGTCACGTCCTGCTTGCTCATTAGGGATCTAAATCTAAATTTCTAGAAAGCTGTTGTGGCAATGTCTATTGTTCCAAGCGCTACAAAAATAAAACTGAATTCAACTGATTCAAATCTCATGTTAATCATCACATTCAATCAGGCGTGCTCAAGCAGAAAGAACACAAAACTATGCATTGCTGCATCTCTTCACGATCTGATTCTCATGCAGAAACAATCCAACGTCACGTGCAGATACAAAATGAAAATAAAGTAAGAAAAAAAAAAAACAGGCTTGAATTTAGAAATCTTATAAAGCATGCTGTCAATGTGGCTGGTCTGTTGTCTCAGGTGCTGGATAGGCTTGCTTCTTTTTGACGCAGTCTTTCCTTCTGTCATGAGAAAAAAAAAACCAATACCACATTTTGTTTGTCCTTCTTAAAATTCAATATCTTTAAGCTGGACGCAATATTCACTGTATAAGTACACACTACATATAACTTATGATGATTCTCTGACAGCAATCAGTTGTGACCCTAAAATGAAGCCAAAATGGCTTTAAAATCACTGCTTCTAGAAACAAGAGAGATGGACCTTGTTTCCCCTCATAATAACAAGTTTGGTTTTGGAGATCTGCTTCCACAAACAGCATATTCCACACATGGAAATCGATTGTGAAGGTCAGCTTCTGGCTTACATCGCATTTCAAATCAGTGTGATAATCAGTGTTACTCTATTCCCTACTGTGGTATTTATTCGATTATGTCTTTATTCTTAATATTCTTTATGACTGGTGATAAACTTAGAACAAAGATAGACTCTTACCAGGCCGTTAGCATAGACCTGCCTAGTCTCCACTTTTTTGTCTGCGGTGATGTTGCGCACTGATTGCTGGGCTTCTTTCAGCCTACAGTGTAGAGAAAAAGTTTGATGAAGGCTACACAATCTTCCAATAACCACAAATGTAGCCAATTAGTTGCAAACAAACAAGCAGTGAGGTTTATGGTTTTTAATAATGAACTGACTTGTATGTCACACGGAATCATTTTCACTTGACACTTCAAAATGTGTAGCTTAAATTGCTACCAAGACCAGGAGTTAAATAAATAAATAAATAAATAAATAAGAATTTAAATCCAGACCAATGTTCAAGCTTTAGTCAACTATGGTAAACTTTTTGACCTCTCATTGGAGACGGCCTTGTTCTCCTTTTTCCATCTGGTCTTGAAGTCATTGCAGAATTCAAACCAGAGCATAAAAACATGGCCTGGTAGGACATCCTTCTCGCCAGAACGGGGCTTGATCCCAAAATACTGCACCAGGTCATGGAAGCTTAGAGAAGGAGTCGGAAAGAAAATAGAGATGAAGTGTGTACTCTGTGTGTAGAAAGGCTGATTCTCAGATTATACAGAGACACAGGCATGCAAGACTTAACACACGATGACTGCTTTATTTTATGAAATTAAATACTTTTTTTTGTAATGATACTTTACACTTATACAACATTACTGTTGAATTCTGGAGTTAATTATTTAATTAATTTTCTATAACGGCATCTCTGACAACAGTTCTGGCTGCAAGGTAAATCAAGGTTTATATGAATGGACTTTTTCTAATATGTTTCGATTCTATTGTAACTTTCAGACTTGTATGCCAGATGCTCCACGCTAACTGACTGAAGACGTGTAGAATCGTTTGTATGGTGAAGCTGACCTGGAAGGAGATGTTTAATTGAGCATGTTTTCAGAAATATGTAACGGTGTGATTTCTGACACAGAAAGGTCTTCAGAACTGAGGGGTTTGTGGTTTCTTGCTAACATGAAAAGCGCTTTGTCGTATTAACAAGACCGTAAACGAGCGATAATAGCAGATAACGTAAATGGAAAGGGGAACGTCTGTGCGGGCATTCCACAACATTGAATGAATTAAAAAAATGGATAAAAAAAGTATGACATGCTGTTATTGTTTAAAAAATAACAATCCTCACAGAATATAGTGGAGTTACCAGAAGCACTAAACGACATCATCAATAATTCAAAACTATTCAAAAAGTGAAAAACAAAAAACAAAAATAATGTCATACCTTTTTTGGGCAGATATGAGATGATGTTCAGTTGCTATTTGTTCTTTTTGGGCTGCAAAAACAAAAGTATATTTCCAATGCTGAAAAGCATTTATCGTTTAGAAATAGTTTTAGAAATGAACACATATTGAAAATAACTTCATTCACTGAGCTAGTGTTTCAAATTAGCAAATCATTTGTAATTATTCATACAGAGGGAGCGGTCATCGATACATATCTACCACATGACAGAAAATGATTTGTTCCGTTTCCTCATATTGTAGTCATATCGTAAGTTCTTCAGTGTACAAGCTTTACTCAACTTTTAAAGAAACTATAAAAAATAAGGTCGAAGCAAATAAGTTGAGTCACTTGGAAGTCTTGCTCATTGCCAAAGCCTCTCCGATCCCTATCTGTCTGTCTGCCTTCTGAACCCGACTGCTAGCTATCTCACACAGGTAGTGAAGACCACAGACAGGCCAATCACAGATATTCTCCAGGGCAACTGAATGAGATCTTTACTGTGCAGCAGAGATAATGGAGTAATTATTGTGCGCATTTCATTCTGTACTGTCTTGTTAACCTTCACTGCAGTATGGAATATAAAGTGGGTTCTGTTTTGCATAATTTATTCGACACACAATAACCAATAATCGCAAAGCAAAAAAGTTTTTTTTTTTGGACATTTTTGCACATTTATAAAACAAAAATGGAAATCTCTCAATTAGATTTATAAACACCCTTTATTCAGAAATTTGTCGAAGCACATTCGGCAACAAAGACAGCTTTGAGTCTTCTTGTGTGAGTCTACAAGTTCTGCACACCAGAATTTGGTCATGCTTGCTCATACTTCCTTGCAGTTCCTCTCAAATTCTGTTAGATTGGATGGTGAGCATCTGTCAACCGCCATTTTCAGGTCTCGCCACAGATGTCCTGTGGGGTTCAAATGTGACAAAGCCACTCCAGCATTGTCTTGGCTGTATGTTTCGGGTTGTTGTCATGCTGAAAGATTAAACTTCGTCCTAGTCTGTGGTTGTGTGCACTCTCAAGCAGGTTTTCTTGGGCCTGTTCGATGGAGTGAGGTGGTCGTCCTTAAGGCAGGTTGTAACATCTCTGCAGAGGACTTCTGAAGCTCTCTTATTCGATGCTTGGTCACCTCCCTGGTCTAGCCCACTTTATCCAGATAGCTGGCTGTAGGAAGAGTCTTGGTGGTCCCAAATTTCATCCACACAATGATGGTGCCCACTATACTCCTGGCTCCTATATCTCAACACAACCTTCGAGAAAATCATGGACTTCATGGCTTGGTTTTTGGTCTGACATGCACTCTGATTAGCGGGACCTTATACACACAGGTGTGGGTGTGCTTTTCTAAATTATGTTGAATCGATTGAATTTACCCCATGTGGACTCCAGTCAAGTTCTCCAGATATCTCAAGATATCTCAAAAAGCTCAATCTGGAATGCCTTAGCTAACTCAAAGCAAGAATACTTATCCAAATGAACCATTTCCATTTTTGATTTTTAATGCATTTGCAAAAGAAATTCTAAAAAAACCAAAATAACCTGCAACAACAAAAAAACATGTATCCACTGTACAGTATATATACAGTGTATATCCTCAGAGTTGAGAATACCTTGTCTCAAACTGAGACCAAAATGAACCTGATGCATCTCTTACAGTCATGATTGTGATTGTGGGAGTTTAAATAATAAAAAAAAACAAACAAACAAACAAACAAACAAAAAAAAAAACACTTTTAGGGTCTTCATGAATACTCTTAGCTGGCAACCAGAACGAGAAAGGAGAATTGCTCATTAAAGTAATCTATTCTGCTACTTCAATGCATGCCTTACCACTGGAGATAAAAGCTTCCATTTTCTCCTTGAAGGGATAGATGTATTCTTGAGATGATGTCAACCACACTCTTTGGACATCCTTCTCACAACCTGTATGAAAAAAAAACCATCCAGACAGGCCCTATTTATGCTTCTGAGCTTCAAATTTGATAAATATATGACCTTATCCTTACGCTTTGTTATTGTTTTACCATTCCTTGACTATCTGCAACACTGTAAAGGTTGATATTGTTAACTAAAGTCATTTGACAATTTACTAATTACAAGTTATATTTTCCATTGTTGTTAATCATTATTATTTAATGGGCAGCATGGTGGCACACTGGGTAGTATTGCTGCCTAATAGACGATAAGCCCAGGGGTCCCCTGTTAGCTTCTGAGCTCGGGTTACTGTCTGTGTGCAGTTTCTGTGCATGTCCTCCATATCTACAGGTGCATCTAAAAAAATTTGAATATCGTGGAAACGTTCCTTTTTTCTGTAATTTCATTCAAAAAGCGTAAATTTAATATATTCTAGATTGATTGCACATAAAATGAAATATTTCAAGCCCTTTTTTTGTTTTAGTCTCGATGCTTACGGCTTACGGCTTACGGCTCACGGAAATCAAAAATCCAGCATCTCAAAATATTAGAATAAAGAATTTATTATACAGAAATGTCGACCTGAGAAGACTCTAATCAGATCATTAACTCAAAACACCTGCGAAGGTTTCCTGAGGTTTTAATCTCTCAGTCTGGTTCTGTACTCAAGCACAATCACGGGGAAGATGAAAGTAAATGCTGCCTTTCATTTGGAAATCAAGGTTCCAGAGTCTGGAGGAAGAGTCGAGAGGAACAGAATCCGAGCTGCTTGAAGTCCAGTGTGAAGTTTCCACAGTCAGTGATGATTTGAGGTGCCAGGTCATCTGCTGCTGTTGGTCCACTGTGTTTTCTCAACACGAGACTCAATGCAGAGTCTACCAGGAGATTTTAGAGAACTTCATGCTTCCGTCTGCTGACGATCTTTATGGAGATGCTAATTTCCTTTTTCAGCAGGACTCTGCACCTGCCCACAGTGCTAAAACTTCTAGTAACTGGTTTGCTGACCGTGGTATTACTGTGCTTGACTGTCCAGCCAAATCATCTGACCCAAACTCCATAGAGAATCTATGAGAGACACCAGACCCGACAATACAGACGAGCTGAAGGCCGCTATCAAAGCAACCTGGGCTTCCAGAACACCTCAGCAGTGCTACAGGCTGATCGCCTCCATGGCACGCCGCACTGATGCAGTAATTCATGCAAAAGGATTAAAACCCCGACCGAGTGTCGAGTGCAAAAATGAACATACTGTTCATACTTTTCCACAATATAAATATTTTTTTAGTTGCACCTGTACATGTGGATTTCCTCTGGGTTCTCCAGTATCCTCACGCCTCTAAAAACATGCCAGTAGGTGGTTACACTAAATTACCCCTAGGTATGAATGAGCGTGTGCATGGTGCCCAGAGATGTCTTTCCTCTTCGTGCCCTGGGATAGGCTCCAGAATCAATGCCATCAATTCTTACCAAGATAAAGCAGTTACTGAAGATGAATTGAATATTATTTACTTTAAAAAAGTTTTCAGAATCTGCTGTCAACTTATCATTAAGCTACAAAAAATTGATTTGAATGGCTTTCCTTCATAGCTTATTGTATTCTCAAAGCACAAGAAAGATAAGTGTACTTTTTTTTTTTCTTCAAATGAGGCAGGGGAAGAAGCTGCACCTGTGGTGGAGTCAGAGGTTCAGATACTGTTTTGTGGCACCATTGATGGCGGCAGCAGATAGCTGCCACTCCCCCCTGTGGCACCAGGCTGCGCCGTTTGTTCATCGTCAGTTCAGTCCAATCCGAGGATCAGAGGGGCCAGACTGCTGTCCCAGTCATAATAGACAGAGATGGGAGCCCAGGCCTGCTGGATTCAGTCCATCTGCATCTGCCTCTGATAAGACTACACATGCCACTGTTTTCATTCAGCATTTGTGTAAACTGTGGGGCTATTGGTTATGCAATAAAAACCCCCAGGATACAGAAGAAGATTACTTAAGCAATCTTCCAGAATGTAAACAGTGTCCTATATCTGTGTGACAAAGATGTCAAAGAGTCTGAGTAGTAAGTCATTAAGCGACCTGCATTAAGAGACCTGAATGCAAAAATTGTGATATACAACGCATTTTTAAAAAAAACAATCTCTGCACAAAACAATAAAATTCCCAGAGTGACTCATTTAAATATCAGAAATTCCCTGTACCACCAAATAGCACAGGAGATAAATGCGAAACGCGATAAATGTCAAAGAGAGAGCGAGCGTAAACTATGTGCTCGAGGCAAACAAACTAAACATGCCGTCGAAAAACAAAACAAAATGACATAAAACAAAAAAGAGACATGGTTCATTGCAGGCATGAGGGAGGTTCAAACAGTGAGACAAAGGGGAGAACGTGATGGTCCAGATTTGGCAGTCTCTCAGTCGCCCGATAAGGAGGGCTTGTTGAGAGCTAAAGAAAAGAATCTCTGACACAAATCTGCAGGGCCACACTGAACTGAAGCTGATACAGTGTAACAGGAGAACCGCGGTGCATCTGTGCAGAGATAGAGAGCGGCCGTCGGGAAGATAAGCTGCTCTTCCCTCAGATTACATAAGAACAGCGGCACTGCAAGCCTGCGACCCTCAACGACGACATACGCAACAAAGCCTTGAAATCATACAATACCAGAACGCATCAGATGGGCAGGATTAAAGACATATCTAAAAGGCGCCATGGTAAAATCACAGACTCCACTTTGTCTAACGTGCACATATCATCATAGACATAGACACACACACACACACACACACTTCAGCGAAAAGACAAACTGTATGTACACTACAGAGAGATATGATTGCATTGTAAATAAACTACATTTAAGTGGAGGTTAAAGTAGAGAAGGAAAAAAATATATAATAGGGAAAAACATATTCAAGCATTCCTTCAATCCTAACATGGCTCTGTAATAACTTGCTTTAATCCTACCATGGATCTGTAAATGATTGTGGGCAATGGCCGAGAGCAAAATGGTTTTCAATCTATTCTGATTAAAGTCACAGGGTTGTAACTTTCCCAGTCCTGGTTAGTGAAATACTGACCACGAAACATAGCCATCAGACCATTGAAACCTCAAAACACTACTGAGACAATGCAGTAACAGGCCGAAAGCTGATTGATTACAGTCATACTAGCAATCGGGACTATCGGGTGATCATTGGATCTCATGACAATAGCTAGAATTCCATCCAACCATTTTCTGTACCACGGGGAGCCTGGAGTCTATCCCACTGAACTTTGGACACAAGGCGGGGGACACCCTGGACAGGGTGCCAACCTGTAGCAGGGCACATTCACGCATTACAGACAATTTAGAGATGCCAATCAGCCTACAACGCATGTCTTTGGAAACTGGAGTACCCAGAGGAAACCCCCAAAGCATGGGGAGAACATGCAGACTCCATGCACACAGGGTGGAGGCGATAGGAATCGAACCACGCTCCCCAATATTTAGAATTGTTTAACTAAATGAAAAACCCAAAACAAAAGCAACAACAAAAAAAATAGAGCATGGTTTTATGAGATTTTATAAGGGTATTGCTCTCACCTTCAAGGTCTTTGCCCAGCTTACGGAGCTCTTTGGAAAGGTCTTCAAACTTAACTTGGGAAGCAAGGAAGACATCCTGAGGCTCAGGCAACGGAAACACACAGTTTTCAGTCCCAGCATTCTAAGGAGAGTGAAAGATTAGATAAGCAAAAGCAAAATATCGTTCTTGCATTTCAAGTAAAAAAACCCCCCAAAGTTTAATACAAAAATATAACTTATTTACCTTATCAAGATTGCGTAGATAATAAGACACTACGTAATCCACCAAACTTATGCGGTTATCCTGTGGAGGTTTTTTTTGGAAAAGAAACATTAGTATTTTTAAAGTCTTTATTGAACACATTGAGAAACCATTCACAGTGCAGTCTGGAAAAAGGAAGTGATCCCTTGAATTTAGTAGCTTGTAGATCCATCTTTAGCAGCAACAACCTCCACCAAACAGTTCTTGTATCTACTTATAAGATGATCCTCAATGATGAGGATGAATTTTGGACCGTTCCTCCAACGCAAAACTGTTTCAGTTCATCAATATTTTGGGGCTGTCTTGATTGAACAGCCCTCTTCAGATCACGTCACAGGATCTCAATAGGGTTAAGGTCAGAACTTGCTCATTCCAATCACGTGATCGTTCATCTTTTTCAGCCATTCTTTAGTTGATTTACATGTGCGTTTTGGGTCATTGAGTTGTTGCATCACCCAACCTCTCTTAAGCCTGAGGTCATGGACTGTCGCCCTGATATTCTTGCGAAAAGTATCATGATACAGTTTTGAATTCATTGTTCGTGTCATGACTGCA
The DNA here is from genome assembly GCA_012411365.1 of Ameiurus melas. Lineage (NCBI taxonomy): Eukaryota > Metazoa > Chordata > Actinopteri > Siluriformes > Ictaluridae > Ameiurus > Ameiurus melas. Next base: position 23,047,864 of record CM022763.1, on the reverse strand, counting down.
AAACATCCAAGCCCAAAGATAGCAAAGCAGCTTAAAACCACGATGCGCCCAAACATAGCGTTGTGCATTTTTGCCTAAAAGGTCAACTTTGAAACTTATCTGTTCACAGAATATTTGTTTCATCTGTCCACAGAATCCACAAGTGCTGTTGAACATCCAGGTGGTTTTGGGCAAACATGAAACATGCCAGAATGTTTGATTAGACAGGCATGGTCTAATTCATGGTGTTCTTATATTATCGCCATTCTTGTTTTTCTGACAGTGGAGACATGAACAAAGACCTTCCCATTTTGTAGGGTTTTCTGCAGGTCTTTCGCTGTCACACTTGGGTTCTTTTTGCCCATGTGCTCTCCTATGGAGAGTAGCAGCAGTCCTGAATTTTCATCCATTTGTAGCCAATTTGTCTTATGGTGGATTGATGAGCAGCCAGGTCTTTAGAAATGCTTTAGTAGCCTTTTTCAGTTTTGTTCATCTCTATAATGTGTCTCATAAGGTCTAAAGTGAAAGTTGATGGAATTCGAAGCATGGTTCACATGAATCAGTTGTTCTTGACAAGAATAGATTTGTCAGTAACTGACTTTGTGTGTCTTTATTTAAAGGGCAACGCACCTCTACAGCTCACACTTCCAATCTCATCTCTTTAATTGACCCCAATTAGTTTTTGTAGAAATTGTTAGCACAGCGAATCACTTACGTTTTCCAGCCTGCTTATATAATATAATATGCTTGACAACTACCACTGTGTATGTGTTATTCACTGTGTTTGTCTATACAACATGACCAACACTCAAGCTTTTCTTGTGCCTTTATATTGTCAGGTGTGCGTTTCAGGTGTGCTTGAATCAAGGTTTGAGAATGCGAATGTACTGATCTACATTTATATTTGGATCATGTTCTTGGAAAAGCCTACCCTGCTCTTAACATCTTTGAGTTTGGGGAGGATCTCGAGGTCAAAGCCATCTGCCTGGCCTCGGTTTCTGCTCCCGCCGTTCATGTAGTTCCCGAAGGCAAGGACCAGCCCCAGCACCTCTCTCACACTGTCTCTCTCCAGTAGACCCTGTCACGGTTTAACACATGACTATAAATTTTCATGTCCACTCCCACTGTGAGAACCCATGAACCAGTGGAATCCGTGACCACCAACTTAAAGTTCATGTTGCTCTTGGATATTCTAAGTATGGCATTTGTAGGACATTTTTTACAATGAATACATGCTAGTCAGAAATAATTCTCTAAAAGATCTTGAATTATAAAGAGTCTTGTGATCATAGCATTGATTTCAATAATATATTATTATTGAAAGCGGCATTGCACCTTGGACACTTGGAGAACCATGTTCGTTTTGCGCTGTATAGACGCAACAGCATCAGTGAACGTTGACTGAAGAATGATACAGCGTGCTCTCCGAGAGAACTGAGGGATCAGAGAGAGTTCATACAGGAACCTGGAAGAATTAATGAACAGTATGACTTACAGTGTTGTATTGAATTTCACAGTTTGATCCCACAGAATGAACACGAAATATTTGGCTGTTCAGCTGAAAACATAATATCGATATCTTATGAATATCTGGACAATGAACATATAATTTGTGATAAGAGGAATTGGCAGGTCAACGATCCCAGTGTAAATTGTGGAAAGGAACACTCATCATGTAGTTTCATAATCACTGCGGTTATGTTTCATGTCAAGAGTGGATATGTTACTAATCTCTCTAGTATCTCACTGTTCAGGCTTGTCCAGCAGTCTGACATGCTCTTCATCTGAAGTTTCATAGTGTTTTCTTATTCTCGCCAACTCTTCAGGCTGAGCTCTCTGAGGACCATAAAAAAAAAAAACAAGCACAGCACCCAACAAAGTGAACTAAAATCACCTGAAAACAGGACTATCCAAACATGTAGCTATTCAGTTATTAAATTATGTGGAGAAATAACTTGTGGATGATTTTTAAACAGACCACTTACTCCTGTGAACCCTATGAAAATACTCATTTAAAGCAATAAAACAACAAGCTACTGCTTGACTACTTTATAAAGCTAGGTACTACTTTTATCCTGAACATTAATAGTTTACCGTAAAATATAAAGTGTGTGAAATTTAAGTCTATACATTACTTGTAACCCATGCGACTTGTTAGTGACATTAGTCTTGGAGCTTCGGTGAAAACCAAAGAAGCAATCTTCAGACATTAAACAAAAATGTCTTGGCTGAGCGGCTAAATTTGGGGTTTAAATTTCATTTTCGCAGAGCTATTTCTTTAACTACTAGGGCCAGTTATCCAGTTTCCATTCCTATTAATGAATCAGCTGCCAGTGTAAACACTTCAGTAGCATAGCACGGTTTATAGTTGTCTCCTCACACCTAATTAACATACATATATGAATTGTGGAAGGGACACTTACATTTTCATACAGGGCTTCAATAGCATCCAGATCAACCACAGAGTTGTTCATCATCAAAATTGCTATGAGGGGAAAAGTATGTGTGTTAGTTTCTAGATTAGCTCATTTTTTTTGCTATTATCTTCCAAGCCAAATGTTTAAATATCAGTTCCATGAGTTCAGACTATTAAGACTGGTTTGTGGTGTATTCCCCCAACTATAAACCCATGTTTTATAGCACAGGCGCACATAGACTGGACCTACTAGTATCCAGTCTATATACTGTATATTTTAAACAGATTCCTGTTTGCACTAGGCTTTAACGTGTCTTAAAATGGAGCATTAAAAAAAAACTTATTTAATATTTAATCTCGCTACTGGTACAAGCTCTATAGTTATAGTATTTATAATCCCACAAACACACCTGTTTATGACCACTGTATTTAAAACTCTAGCTTGACTGTTAGAACTTGTATAGACCGCTAGGGGGCAGTCTTACCTGAAATGGTATGAAATACAATGCAAACCAAAGTAGTACGGGAATACATAAAAAATGTGGAAAGAGATAACCAGCACACTGAATGAGAAAGATGGTGTGTGAAGAAAGAAAGAAAGAAAGAAAGAGAGAGAGTTGTATGGTCAGTATAAATTGGTGAATCTTGTTTACTTTGAATTCAGGTATGTCTAGGTTTTTATGTTTTAGAAGAAGTATGTCAGTGTGTGAGGTCTGAGGCACATGGAAATTTGTCTGGTATTTTGCAGTGTGGAATTTGACATTTGTCTACCATTTTTTTGTACTACAGATGAGGCATGCGTGGCCCACCGTGCTCCTGAAGTAACTGGAGTGTGAAATCTGGTGAATTTATTTAGACTGGATCTTAGAAATGTAGGATTATGTTGGTTGAAGTCTTGGGGATTTATTATGTGGCGGACTCCATGTTCCCATGCTCCTCTCAGCACAGGAAACACAGACACACCCTGTGGCAAGACACTACCGTTCAGGCCATTACTGCGACATTACTGCTCAGAGAATTTTCTTGTGATTAGTTCAGTCCATCATGATTTTGAATTCTGTTTTAATGGTCAGTTTCCTGTGTATGTCGATGCATACAGTATATACACTGTGGAGAGAACGTGGAAAAGCAGTTTAGAGGAAGCATGTGAAAAGAAAACCAGTACTGGGCGATGCGGCGAATTGTTCAAAAATAAATGAACTTTTTCGCCTCCAAGTTGGCTGCTGATGATTATGATGAAGAGGAGAGCAGTGTTGAGAATACAGGTACTCATTGGTACAGCATATCGAACTAGATAAAGATAAGGAATGGCTATGCTCTTTTATATATTTATTTAGCCTTTATTTAGAATTGATTTGTTTGTGCTAGAATTCTTTAGCAGCAGAAAATCCCTTTCTAATCAACCACATCAATGCTTTATCAAAGAAATGACTGAAGAATACAGAAACAAACTGAATAATTAGTTTCACATTGATTGTCACTCTGTCTTAATGCTTGTTAAAGCACTTTAATTTGTTATTCTGCACAAAAATTAGGGGGCCAAACTAACGCCGGTTCGTAGGCTGAGCTTTGTTCCGATCCGCCCCTTCATTTGAGAGCTCGTGACATTTTATGCTTCACTTCTTAAACCCCCATAAGTTCTTCCCTGAATATCGATGACTTTGCCACCATCTTTAATGTGATGATCTGCCAACTAATCTGTCCATCTTTCCCTTCAAATGATACTGCACTGCACAATCCCTCTTACCTTCCTATGTCCATAATACCATTTCCTGTGGACTAGATCCTGCTGCTTCTCTTGGTTAGCAATTGTAACAACTGCCTACATGGATGCCATTCTTCCACAAGGCTCCAGACCATCCCACAAGACAGCACCTTCATCACTTCCATCATAAATGACCCCAAAACATCAGGTCATGTACTCGCTGCTTTCAAGAATGGTTATACCCACCCTGAAAATCACACACTAGACTCATCAGAATTGAGGTGTACAGGACTGTAGGTTTTTTATTTATTATTATTATTTAAAAAAAAAAAATTCACTCCTGCTCACTCCTAAAATAATTCTGACCCACTCTGGCTGACACTCGTGACCAATTCCGACATGGAGGGGATCCACATCTGCCCATGCAGACTCTCCACTGGTGTCTGACAAGGCTTAGTTGTGAGTCGTATTGTATTCTCCTTTATACCAACTCTATCAGTGAGGTTGTATCGTCACATCTAGGCATATTTGCCAGGCATCATTTTTATAAATGTCAGCTCATCACCTAAAAATTCCCTGCAAACTGAGCTGTTGTATATCCCTGATCATGTATCCTCACGACTTTGTGTTATCCCTGGATAAAACTCTTGGCTCACCTAAACTTGGAGTAATTTTGGACAACCAACTGCTGTTCTGTTCTCTCATTGCTAACCTCGAACTCAGTTGTGCAGCCACGAGGAGGATCTAGCCATTTCTCTCCACAGCGGCCATTCAGGTCGCTGTTCAGTTCATTGTCATCTTGAGATTGAACTACTGCAACTCAATTTTGGCAGCAATAATGTGTAGCTAGGCATTATTCTTCTTCAGGATTGTCAGATCTGACGTATAATAAGGCTCTTTTCATGTGGCGCTATTACATTTCATTTTGTTGGCCAATTAATAATAGGCAATAAAGCCTATGCAAATGTGATGACTTGGCTTGTTTTTTTGTATGTGTAAAACTATGCTCCATAATGGCACCCAGGGGGTGGAACGAACGCCCCCTGGGCAAAATAATAGCTGAGTCCCTGTTTTTTTTTTCATACTTTTAACTCACTAAGCAATTAAATGAGCACTAATTAACAACAAAACCTGTGACTTGTACTGTCTTTGTTGCTGTAACATCATTTGCTGCCAAACTTGTCATTACTGTAAAGCAATGTCTCTGCTACTTACATGGTATAGTTACTTATAACAACACGTTATGATTGAAACGGATGCATGAACAGACCTCACACATTTCAGAGGAATCATGGTTATGTGATTTATTATGGGAAAAAGTAAATGGATTGGGTTAAAAGTCTAAAATATTATATAACGTGCTGAATTGGATAAGCAATCTGGTCTGTTACTGGTCTAATGCAAAAGAGGTAGAATCTTGACTAATCGTTCTGTACCAGTGAAAGGTCTCGGTTTCAGGCATTTTATAATTTTTTTTGATTAATCTAACATATGAGGCCAGTGTGGGGAAGACCGTTTGGTTATGTAACAGAAGCACTTTCCAAATAAGGCATTTCAATGCTATTACTCAGACAAGGCAGTTCAACTAAGCAGAATAAAAAGCCTTCAAAACTAAACTTTTTCTACTGGATACTGTCTAAAATCAACTGGTTGACTTGTCTTTCACTCACCTTCCAGCGCTAACATGAATCCAAGGCCCAAAGACATTCGCTCATTATTACCAAATGTAGAATTTATGTTCCTAGCGATGTACTTCATTTGAACTGAAGACTGAATGATGATCGATGGTGTACTTGTGAAGGGTGACGTGGTGCTTTTGCATGTTGTGTTCAGCTGTGTGGAAAAGAAAAACCACTCACCCTGCTGTATGTCCTTCATCTCTAGGTGGAGACTTGAGATTAAGATGCCAACAGCTTGAGAACGCTTGCTGTCCAGCACCTTAATGATCTGAAGGGACAGAAAGGTCAAAACACACTTCATTTGTCAAGTGTCTTAGAGTTTTTGTCTTGAGCAAGACTGGGAACAGTTAATAAATAAAAATGGAACCCCCCGCCCCCCCAAAAAAAAACAGTCTCACCAAGAGTAACATCACTGAATCTATCAGGTGTTTATCCCAACATAATTACACATCAGTTTCAGACCATTAATGTAATTTTATTTTGCCTGAAATAGAGAGACTCTATTCATTTAGATACTAAAATATGCTCTTCAACAACAAAACAGTGAAACCATACTACTACTGTCTACCTGAAATCAAAGCAAAAATAAATAAATAAATAAATAAATTTGGATTGTTTTACTGAAAGTAAAGATCATCTAAATCATCTAAATCATCCAAGCAGTGATGACAATCAGTAAAAAAAACACAAGCACCTCTGAAGATGATGTGAAGATAATGTGAACATTTTGTTTAAATGATGAAACAGATGAACCAGTGGACCAGTTTCCACTAATCGTGAGTTAGGTAGTAGTTATCCTTTGGCTAATGCTTCAAGCCAAGAAAAACTGAGCTCAACATGATCCAGCGTAATATATTTATTTATTTATTTTCACACTTTTATTAGTAAATAATACAAAAGTGATTATACCCATACTTGAAGACAGGATATTTGTACTTGTTTCAAAATAGAAATGTACACTATTTGTGCTCAAATTAGTCACTGATTATTCACTACATTGGAGGTTTTTATAGCACAAAAACTGTTGATAACATGAGGAGGGTAAGGGCTCTTGCTAACCAACACTGCTTACACAATATAATAGTCATCCTTATGTTAGCAAAGTTCTTGTTGGACTTGGCTACAATATGAAGCCAAATTTTAGCTTGATAGATGCATTTTATTGCCATTCTCTAATACTTAGCTAGGTTGTTTGTCGATCTGTCTAGCTAAGTCAGCTAGCTACTGATGGGCAAGATTAGCACAGTGCTTGTTGCTATATAAGGATGTAACGGTTCTGTTTTTTTTTGTATTTATGGGGTGTAAAAAAATGTATCGTGTGGCCATGGCTATTTTCATTCAAAAACTTTAAGGCAACTTAAAAACATAGATATGTGATGATGAGCCTGTGAACCATACATTGTCTGTGGGATTACTTTTGCTATTTTACAGAATACTGCCTTTTAAATTACAGAGGGCTGTATAAAAACTGCTGACTAATTATGGTAGAAATGTTATTCAACCATGTAAAGCATCCTTCAATCACCCTTATCCTGATGATTTAGACAGGATTGTATACCTTCTTGGCTTTGTCCGTCTTCTCGTAGGCCTCAGATAGGGGTTTCCTTTTGGCGGGTGAAGCCATTTTAGCAAACAATTCAGCAAACTCATTAGTATTTATTATGGCCGGCTCCTTCAGCAAGCTCCACAGGGTATCATTTCTAGGAGAAGAGACAGAGATGAAGACAGATATCCAGACACTACGCAGGCTTGGTATAAGCCATTATCCCTCCCCCTGTTTTGACCATAATCCTGAATAATTGAGGGTTTTTCTTCTCATTGCAAAAGGCTAGCAAGATTCAGTTTTTACACTTCAAAGACAGCAGACAGGCAGCCTCCCAAATACTAAGCAAAGGCAAAAACAAATGGAAACACACTATTACTGTTTCTGGGTAACCATGCCTGAAAGCACATAAAAATCAGTTGGGGTTAAAACAAGTGCTTCTTGCTGTTTGTTTTTTTTTTCTTTTCACCACAAAAAAAAAAAAAAAAAAAAGAAAAAGGGGGGGGGGGGGGGGGGGGGGGGGGGGGGGTGGGGGGTGGGGGTTTTTGGTGAAGGAAAAAGGCTTTCAAGAGGAGTCAAATAACAGTGCAATAGCAGAGCAAGGGCCTGGAAACAGGATCCCACAGAAATCCACACCACCACTAGAGGTCCTGGAAGGTCTGCTTATTCTACTACTGGCCCCAAAGACAGACCTCAGGCTGCTGCGGTTAAACGTATACCGCCCCTGATGTCTGATCAGGAAGTCTCGAAGATGTCTCCTTCCTGCTTTTACACACTGATCTGTCTGTCTTTGAAGGGAGTGATGAGTGTAGCAAAAATAAATCGGCACATCAATAATGTAATATAGATGTTCATTTTGTAAAAAATTTGAAAAAGCCTTAAGGAGTCTGGTTGTATCTCAAAGTTTCTACATACTGCAGACCCTTACAACAGAGTATTTCCCTTCTACCGAGGGTTCCAAGTAAAACTCCTTTAGTAAGCTAAAAATTCTTAAATATCCAAAGACCCCATGAGGAATAATGAATTGGATTTTTAGACGTTTCTCATATGCGTGTTAAGTACTACCTGTTGTTTTGAATCTGTATCCGTGTCCAGTAGAGTGGCTTCATTGGGTAGATGGGTTCCACTCTTGCCTTTCGTTGCGGCCTCTCCTCAGCTCTAGAGAGGAATAATCCACCTCCAGTAGGAGGGAAGGGCACATGGCCTGGTAGGGGTGGTGGAGGACAAAGATCAGCTCTGATTGTTAGTGGAAGTGGTGGTGGAGGAGGTGGACCATTGCCTTGTATGAGTGGTGGGCACTTGTCTGTCTGAGCAGGTTTTGAAGAACACTCTGAAGGACCAGGCAGTGATGGTGAAGGCTTTGAAGTTGTTACACTATCAAATTCTGACTGAACAGGTGGTGGTGGTGGCGGTGGCGGCAATGGAGTCAAAGCAGGCTCCTGTTTGCCTGAAAGGCTATGGCTAATTGATGCAAGATCAAGCTTTTTAGGCACATTTGATTGAGGGAAAAGGTCTTTGTTAAACTCCGGCTTCTCCACAGGCTTAATAAAAGTTTCTCGGTCTGTCTGAATGCACACAGTGCGAAAAATGCGAGGTCTGAAGTTGTCTTCTGTCGACACAGCCACATCTCTGAGTTCAGTATGCGAGCACTTAGCAACATTTTTCAAATCCGCAATTGCTGCTTGCAGTCTGGACACAGATTCCTCATTCTCCTCTCTGAGGTGGTAGAGCTGGAGCTTAAAGTCAGCCTGTGTAGGATCATTTTAGGGAGCCAGAGATAAGTTTGGTAAATCCTTTCATAAACATTGTTGAGCATGTGCATGACTGAAATAGCTTAAATGACTGGGAAAAAAACCAACAAAAAAACACAGCTCTGCGCCTCTCTCACAAACTTTGTACTTATTAGGAACATCAAATTATTTGTTTAAGATTATGTCTTGTTTGTAACTTGCCTCTAATGCCTCCACCTCTTCTTTGCACTCTCTTTTAAGATGTAGAAGAGCTGCCTGATGTTCTGGAAGGACAAAATACCAAACACTCACTTTATCCAGAACAGTGATAGCCTTGATGTATGAAGAGCTGTAAATCATCCATCGTGTATATACTGTGTATGTAGTTCACAGCAAAGTTTGTATACCATTAGGACAAAATGAAGAAGGCAAGCAATATGTTTGGTGTATTAGGTTTTAAAGATGATACAGATGTCCTGTGCTGAAATTTTCTGATATGTTTTGGGACCACTTGTACCTCAGAGGGAAAACTCGGTGCAAATCAACACAAAATTATTCTGACTGATCACCTGACTGATATCCTATGATGAACATTTATATCCTGATGAGAGTGGTGTTTTATTTACAAGATGACAATAACCCCATCGACAGGTCTTAATGGTGCACAGAATGGTTTGAGGAGTATGAAAATGGTGTGAATCGTATGCCATGTTCTTCTCAGTCACCAGATCTCAACTCAGTTGAGCACCAGTGGGAGAAGTTTGATCAACATGAGAACAATACCACCCTCATCAACCCTGTCTGAGTTTCTGAAGAATGGTGTTCATCCCACCAGTACAGTTCCAGCCTTGTAGACTCTATGCACTTGCAGACATATTTACCCAATGAAACTTAAAATTGTGATCAGCAACTTATGGATAAGGATCTTGCTCAGTGGTCTAACAGTGACGGTTTGGCAGTCCCTGGTTGTGAACTAAAAAACTTCTAATCGATAGCCCAGAACCTTAACCACTGAGCTACCACCACCTCTATGCCAGGGTACAGCGAAGCCGTTCTGTTGATGACCCAAGACCTAGGGCGCAGTATTCTTTTAATTTGCCACCTGCCTGTAAATATTATGATACCCAGATTTGCCTGTCTGTTTGTCTTTCTGTCTTTCTTTTCTCTTCACTGGTACTTATGGGCCCAAACCTGTTCCAGGATGACGTGCCCCTGTGCATAAAGTGAGGTCTATAAAGACATGGTTTTCCAAGGATGACTGGAAGAACTTGAGTGGCCCTAACAGAGCCCTGACCTCAACCCCACTGGACAACTTTGAGATGAACTGGAATGCTGATTGCACCCTCTCTCCAAACATCAGTGTCTGACCTCACTAATGCTCTTGTGGCCGAATGGGCAAATCCAATCAGTTTGCAGAGTATGAGGCAGCCACGGAGATGCTCCTTTAAGCAGGTATTTTATTGCCAGCTACCTGAATGTGAGAAGCACTTCACCCAATATTACTAAAAGTGTAATAAAAGAAAAAAAAAAGAAAAAAAAAGCTCACTCCACCTTTAATAAATAGCTTAGTCATATCTGAGATATGACTATTCTTACAGTGTGTACTAAGGTGTGTCTGTAGACTCTGTACCATGCTGGATTACAGGATATTTGTCTGGTAGACTACACATAGAATGTCAATAGTAGTAGCATGTGATTATGAAATAACAAAATGCACAAAGTTTACCTGGATTTAGTTTACATGATTGCATTTTAATACAATTTTTTATTTGGGAGCAAACCAGAGTCTGAATATGTGAATCCCTCCGTTGTCCCAAACCCCCACCCCTGCCACTCGGCACGCATTGTAAGTACCTTTGAAACTACTTAGAAAATAAATTTGTGTAGAGTGTGTGTTTATTTGAATGAAGAAAGTGTAGCCCGTTAAAGTAAAAATGGATGAGAAAAGATTTTTTAAGAGTTGTCGCCAAACGGCACCTGTCCTCTCCGTTCTGCCGCGTTTCTCAGCAGGTGTTAGAAGACAGCAAAACCTGGCGAACGCAACAGCAGGCAGCGACACAGCCAACCCTTTGGACCCTGGCAGCAAGGGACGAAGCCCCACAAGCAGCAAAAGGACAAGGGCCGCAACCAGAACAAGAGAAAAAGAAAAAGAACGCCAACCGCAAAAAAAAAAAGAGGACAAAACCAAAGCCTGTGAGAAAACCCGCACGAGAAGGAAGGCACCACTGTAGGCGGACCTGTCGCAAACAACAGGCCAAAAAAAAACGCAACACCCGAACACAGAACCACAAGGCTGAGACAAAAAGAAAGAGAGAGGTAAAGCTTACGTTGAGATGGCCGCCTTAGAAGGAAACAGAAAGAAAAAAAAAACCTGCGCCTCGCTGAGCGGAAAGCCAGAAAGCGCCACAGCAGAGCACCAACACTTGTGGCAAGGCACAAACAAGAAAGCAAGACCAAAAAAGCAGAAGCAAAGAAACGCTTTGTCTGCAGCACACACCACAAACGAAAGGACCTGAAAAAAGGGGATTGGCTCTAAAACCCACCAACACACGCAGGGCACAGAAAGCCCAAGCCCCAGAAAGGTGTAGGGGGCTTGAGACGAAAAAAAAACCAGAAAGAGAGGAAGGCCAAAAGAAAAAAGCAAAACCTGCTTGCCCCGAAAGAGAAAAAAGACAACCAAAAGCCCAGATGGGAGAAAAACCAAGAAGGACGCCAGGACACCCCCACCACCTGGCCCTTGCAGAGAGAGAAAAGAAAAGCAGGCCTTGAAGAAAAAGCAAGCAGAAAAAAAAAGCCGCCATGCGCTACCAACCATTAGCCACTACCATCTCCCATCCTTTGCTACCCTGCGCAAGCAAAAACCCCTCACCTCCTTGTCAGTCATCACTTTCCGCCCTAACATTCCCTTTCAATTTGGAGTCGGTGTTTCTTGTTTTGTTTTTCCTGGGTCTTTTTATTAATCAGTTTTACCATTATAATCCTTTTTTGCTCTAACATAATCTTACTCCTAGATTGTTATGGTTCCGATTATTTGTGTGTTGCTTACTTCTTTTGGTAAAATAATTTTTTGGCTCACAACCATTTCCCCTTTAACTTCTTTCTCAATTATCTTACTATCATTTTGTGTTTGCCCCTTTTTTTATAGTGTGTTTTTTTGGTGTGTGTTGTTTGAGGTTCGTCGTTTTTTAGACATTTTGAACAAAAAAGAGGAAAAAACCGCGTGCTTCAGTTTTTTTTTATTTTGTTGAAATGCTTGGTGATGGTGTAAAAGAATGAATTAGTAGGAGAACAAACAATTTTTTAGCTATCCCACTTAACTTTATATATTTTATGTCTTACATGCATCCCCCACCTTTAAAGCACAATACTTCCTTTCATTTGATTATTTGTTTTTTGTCGGCATGCACCATTCCCTTCCCCTTCATTTATCCCTTCTTTATAAAAAAAATGTACTAACCTCTAAACTCACCACCAACCCCTCTTTAACCTTTATATGTTTGTTCAAAAAAAATGCCCTCCCTTCCTTCCTCTGTGTGTTTTTGTGGTGGGTTGGAGATCCTTGATTTGTACTGAAACCAGAAAGATGGGGGTAGGCCCAAAACACACACTACCATTACTCTCTTTTTTTTTTGTTTTGTCAGTCGAAAGGAAAAAAAAACACACAAATACTTTTTTTTTTGTGGTGGGAGTAAATTCCTTCTCCAACTAATATGGCCGCGCTTTTTTTTTTTTTTTCCCTCTCCTCTCTCTTTTCTTCCTTGTTTTGGATTGGTTTTCTAATAGAATAAGCAGGTCCTCTTGCTGTTAATCCATATGTCACACAGGAACTACCACACAACAAAATGATCTTATTTACACATATACACTCCTTTCCCCAGTGCAAATGCTCCACCTTTTTTTTTTTTTTTTTTTTTTTTTTTTTGTTTTTTGTTTGTTTTTGTTTTTTTTTTTGTGGTAGAATTTTTTCTGTCCTGGGTTTTTTTTTTCGTTTTGTCGTTTGATTGAGTTTTTATAGAATAAGCAGGTTTTGCTGTTACTGTCCCGGCTCCCAACAAAAGATTTATTTAACATAAATCGCTTCTAATTTTCCTGGTGACACAATGTTTGCATACTACCTTCGACACACTCAAATGCACACAGGTCATGGTTAGGCAGTAAAGCATGCTCTATTCACTAGACCCCTGCCCTGGTCAGCTGAAGATCTCCACACCTCAGCACACAGCAAACTGCCACATTAATCACAACATTTTGCAATTTCACCTAATCTACCCACACACTCCACTGCTCATCTCTGTGCACCGTGCACCGTGGCCTAAGAGGTTAGTTGCATTTTTCTTCTGCCAAGCCGGACTCTTGTTTTGGAAGGCAAAAACTCTTAACCCTTTAATTGTTTGCTCAACACTCTGTACTGGGAATAATAAGTAGAAAATTTATTGAGGCCCTGTGTGTGTGGAGGTTTCATGTTCTCCCCATGATGAGGGGGTTTCCTCCGGGTACTCCGGTTTCCTCCCCCAGTCCAAAGACATGCATGGTAGGTTGATTGACATGTCCAAAGTGTCCGTAGTGTATGAATGGGTGTGTGAGTGTGTATGTGATTGTGCCCTGCGATGGACTGGTACCCTGTCCAGGGTGTACCCCGCCTTGTGTAATAAAAACAAAACAAATAGCTACTATTTAATAGCATTTGGCAGATGGCATTATCCAGACAGATTTCAATAAATGCTTTGTAGCTTCCATTAAAAAAAAAACCCCTCATGCATCAACACAGATATAATGACACTCATTTGTTTAGATTTTGGATAGGTTTTGAGTTACACTGACATCATTCTCAGTTAAAGACTTTATAACAACCAAAACCAAACCAGCGCAAATAATAATTTTTCTATGACACATAAATACAGCACAAACAAACATTTTGAAATGATTTATGGCAAAACTTTGATGCATTTTGTTCCCAAGGTATTTCTATATTGACTTTGTATCATGTTGTCTCAAGCAGAGATGTTCTCTTACAGTTATTACCAGGTCGAGGGAGATAAATTGGTCACAGATGGTGCCTTTCTTAGCAGAGATTATTCTTAGGAAGTCATTGTCTGTGCGTCTTCGTGTGTAGTCCACAGACTTGCAGCAGGACACGCGCTGAGCCTCATACAATAACCAAGTGTCCTCTCCTGTGTAGATAAATTGCATGATGATATTAATAGGTTTTATATCTTTCGTGAAAAACAGATAAACATCATTTCTGTCAGAATATGTCTAGCAGGAGGATGAATAAATTCAGAGAGATAAGCCATTAACGGCAGTAGAGAACGATAGGTTGGTTCTATCATCATGGGAATTACTCGGGTTGCACTCATTGGATATGAAGAGGTACTGTATGTGCTTTACCTGTCAGCTTTAGATACCATAATCCTAACTTATAATACAGCATAGAGCAAGTAGTCCTATAAAGAGAGTCATGTTCCTGGGATGAGCTCTAGATCCTGACCAGGAAGCAACAGTTACTGAAGATGAATGAATAATAATAATAATAATAATAATAATAATAATAATAATAATAATAAAATAATAATAATAATAATAACCATCACTAATTCCTGTAGTGCATGGGTGTCAAACGTACGGCCCGCGGGCCAAAACCGGCCCGCTAGAGGGTTCAATCCGGCCCGCAGGACGAATTTTGAAAGTGAAAAAAGAAAAAATGTATAAAAGACACGAACTTATAATTTTTAATACAATGCTATTCCTAAATTATCCGCTAGGGGGTAAAAGACGCGGCACATCTCTGGGACTGAACAGCAGATGGCAGCAATGCGACGTCTGCTGTTTGTTATCACGGAGAAGTCTACCCTATTTTCTACTCGTCCCCACACCCTCATTAGACAAAATGTCTGCCAAAAAGCAGAAAAGTGGATACAGAGTGTAGAGTTTTCCATGAAAAATTGACCGCTTCCTATTTATTCACAGAGATGAATGGGTAATAGTGCAAAAAAAGTGCAATTTAATGTTAGTCAACAGCTTCAGTACAAAAGAGTTTGGTTTGGTGGAATCCTATTGTTCATGCAATGCCATCAATTTGAAAGTGAAATACTGTATTTTTCAGTTCCAAATACCTGTGAAGTTTTTTTGTACAAACACTGTGAGCAGTTGTAATGCACATATGTAAATGATAATCAGAAGCAAATTGCACATGTTTGTCTTAAGAAATCTGAAGTTGTTCATGATATATTTTATAAAAAGATATTTCATTAAATATAAATGTCTTTGCATGAGAGCAAAGGTAAAAACATGAACTTCTTCTTATTTATAGGTGATTTTACTGGCCCGGCCCACTTGACATCTAATTAGGCTGTATGTGGCCCCTGAACTAAAATGAGTTTGACACCACTGCTGTAGTGCATCATCTACATAGATAATTACTTATACAAATGTAAAAATAAATAAATAAAGAAAGAAATAAAGAAAGAAAGAAAGAAAATCACATTAATTGGTGTGTTTTCCCCCCATAAATGCTAAGTTTTATTGCTGTAGAGAAAGTTCACAATATGCTATGATTTCCATCAGTACTCAATTGAACTTTGTTGGTTTTTTGACACCACTACATATCTGCTTCTGGCAGCTTTTGGAAATGCAAATGCTGGGCAACGACATGACATTGCTTTGGCATTTTTGAAAAGACCGATCTAAACCCTAGGACATGTTTATCTCGCATACCCTTCAAATAGATTTTAATGGCAAACACAGACACATGGAGGCGTACCTGCTAGTGTGTCACAATCCACACACTAATCTCTCTGTCTGGTACTAATCGCATTAGGGATCAGTGGTGACTTGAGAGATTTCATTTCCTGAAAGACTGATGAGAAAGAAGCATTATTGTCTGCCCTGACCATAGCTGCTGGTGAGGTAGCGTGGGAAACCTCTGCTCTAAATGAAAGTGCCAATGTCCGTTCACATCTTGGTACATGTCCAGGTAACATCTAGGCTACTGTGACTATGACTACAAAACAAGGAACCTGCAGCTGCTCAAGTGCCTCTGCACAATATATCAACACGATATACTCATAGTGATCTGTGATAGGGGTGTGATAGATATGGGATAAAATGTTGGGGCAGTGTGGAGTTTACTTCTCGTCTACCACGGCGATTTAAAAGAAGGCATATCATACATTTTATTTGTTTATTATTATCTTTAATGTCGAGGAACATGTGCAACAAGTTAGTTCCTGTTATATCGTATAACACCTAATATAAACAGTGTTCTCAGAAAACTTCACCGTATCAAAGATGACTAATCTTAGTCATAACAGCCATCACAAGGCTCAGATTCAGAGTACTTGAACTGTACAGCTCAGTGAGCATGGACTTCCCCCCCCTCCGGGTGCGTGTATGTCTAGGTTTTTTTTTTCTTTAGTAAAAGAAGGATATCCCCACCTTCAACAAGTGAGATGGACATGACTGGTAATGTAGTCTTGTGCTCATTAACGATCAGGGTTAGAGCAGTCGCAGATGTCCTCGCGGTGCTAGAATCCACTGCTGCAGTGTCACTTTGTGTTGGGAACGTCCCTTTCCTCTCTTTTCTGTCACCTCTAGGCAGGAATGAGACGCTATGCTGTAACACTGCTAGTCCCAAGGAGCAAGGAGAAACAAGTGGCAGCACACGGCTCATTCTGAAGGATCTGAATAAGTGTGTAAAGGCAGACAAGGCAAATATGTTCTCTGCTCCTGGTTTGATGTTAAATCTGCTGTGTGTTAAATCCACTGGGTTCTTCTGGCAGATAAATATATTTATACATTTTTGGTTTATAGGAACTAGTTCCTGTGTCCAGGATGCATCCAAAATAATGTCCTCCATTCGAGGCCGTCTGGTACGATTAGGATTCTTCCTGTACTTTGCAGAGAGCTTGATAACGCTCTCTATGTTTTGGTTCAGATCTTCTTCCAGAACGTAAAGCCTTTCCATGTGGACCGTCTTCTGATGGTGCTCTGAGCCATGCGCCTGAGGTATAGATTTGCTGTCTATGCTTTTCAGTGTGTTTGCACTCGAAGGATGATTTCTAAGGTGGTCAGAAGTAACAATGTTGGCCTGTTGCATGACATCCTCCAACTTCTTGTTGAACCCGAACCCAAGAGACAAGCGGTTGTTTTTCACTATCTCATCTCTTACCAAAATGCCGAGCTTTGTAGAACTCATCGTTAAGCTCCTTAGCTGGATATCATCTTGTAAATCCCCAGACTCTCCTGTAGTCCGAGTCATGATGTAGACTTTGTTGTTATATTCTGACATCTTGTTATTTCAGTCTCCATCCATTTCAGAATGTCTGGTGGCTTCTAGAGTGCAGGATAAATGACCTTATGTGCCATGTGATCTGTCGGAGAATACACCAGAATGTGAGAGTAGTCCGGCTCATTTCTATCTTTGATGAACTTTGTAAGAGTATTTCAGTGGCTTTATCAGATGCATAGTCATCCATACACTAACATGGCTTTTCCATCGTCAAAGTATTCCTTATGCACAGCTTTTATTTTTTTCCCCATTCCTCTGTAAGATGTTCTTAAGGACTATGAAGAGATAAGGAGATACGGCTCAGCTGCTGTCTTCATCGTTGGACGCTCTGAAACTCCCAGTTGTTAGGGAGACCACAATTCTTGTTGCCCCGTTGATTCCCCATAGCAACCTTGGCTTTGTAACCTGTGTAAAGTCAACAGTTCTTTCATTCATTGTGGTTCTGTAAGCACCTCTTCTGACTTCATCTGTCTTTCCAAGACCGTTACTCTTTGCTGTTAGTAATGCCTCCTTCTTAATGCTATGACCAATTATGATTTTATTCTCACAAGGACTAACGCCTTCCTGGCTGTAGTCTTGTACATTGCGGGTTATTTGTCCAACTCTTTTCTGATCTGTGTGTACGTGTGAAATAGGGTGCAGGGTGCACCAAAGTTTTAGTTAACCGATGGAAATGCTACTTATTTAGAACTTTTTTCTCTCTTACAGTCTCTACTGCTGCATGAGTTTAAATAAACATTTTTATTAATTATAATTATTTTTTTAAACTAAGAACCAATGTTCATAGTTACAAGTACGTGGGTAGGTATATATGTGGAGGTCTGAAAAATTCCATCAAATGTCGCTATGGCTGAATTCTGGAACGCCTTCCTGTTTTGACCCAAATTGTATTTTTGAAAACATAAATATATTTGACTACTTTCTAACCTTACCTTGGTGTGTGCCTGTAAAGTTAACATTGTATATGGAGCCAGTTCACCAATGTAGTGGTAAAAATTCTCAGTCGGTCTAAAGATGTCTAAAGCCTTACTATTTCAAAACGATTAGATCTTGTTGTGGGATCGCTACATGTAATAGCAAAATGGACATAAAAAAAAACCCCAATGCCATTTGTAATCATATAATAGAGGTGTGTATACACATTCTGTCCAGATAATAGTGGACATCGTTGATGTAAATGTTTGAATGAAATGTTTAAATGACCTAATAAAAACATTAGTAACAAGGACAGAACACTCAATACGTGATTTCACTGATTTCAGCACCAGTATTTCACCAGACAGCAATCAGTTGATTGAAGAGACAAAGATGAGACTCATGTTTAAATGCCACTAGTGACTTTTACCTCATGATCAAAGTGACGATCACATTTCCCATTTTTCCATGAGTAGGCCAGGTATAAATGTAGGCGAGGAATCTTTCAGTTCAAGTAGAATAGAATCCTTAAATGCAAATTTCTCCAGTTTTTTTTTCTGGGTAAAATGCTCCAGACTTTAAAAAAAACGTTGGTTCATTTTGGTTAAAATACATGCAAAAGGAGGCGATCACAATGGCTTAGTGGTTAGCATGCTTGCCTCGTACCTCCAGGGGGTGGGGGTTCCTGTCTCTGCCCTGTGTGTGCGGAGCTTATATGGTTTCCCCGTGCTTCAGGGGCCTTCTCCATGTACTCCACTCCCCAGAAATGTATTGTAGGCTGATTGCCATTTCCAAATTGTTTGTAGTGTGGGAATGTGTGTGATTGCACCCCTGCCTTGTGCCCCAAGTTCCCTGAGATTTTCTCCAGGATTTTTCCACCTTTTTCCACCTTTAATGTGATATGCACTAGCAACCCACAAAATTCAACTGATGATAACCTCTCTGCATAAGTGTTCACACCTTTTCATAATGGGCCATGTGACTGTGCTCACATATTCACACTCATGTACAAAAGCAATTATTACACACTTGTCCTCAATAAAGTGATTCTGATTAACCCCAAATAAAGATCAGTTGTCTCATAGGATTTCCTTGACATATGAAGCACCACCATACATATTTGCCAAGTGAAATTGGGATTTGTGTTGAAAACAATGCCTCCAATTTCCCAGCAGATGGCCTTATTGCTCATAGAATGGAGATGCAGCAGGGCCATGCAGGCTCCATTTAGATGTGTGTACTGTATAGTAATAAATAAATCTCTGCATTGTCAGATGCAAGCATGTAAGCTCAGAACAGCATTGTTAATAATATTTGATTTAGTGGCAGATCCTGGCCACCAGGATGAAGGAACATGAAGCTAATCGAATGCGTTGGCATTTTGTGCTTTATATTCATGCAGCGCAAGTCTCCCTGTTCTTCACAGTTATGGCTTGTACGCTAAATGTCAAACACCTTTTGGAAACTGTATCCAACCTGTTAGTAAATGAGCTGGATTGTGTCAGGGAATGGCTGGGGCTTTGGTGTGCCATCAGTGGTCAGTGTGAGTGCCAGTCTGTGGTGGCACTGCCTGCTCTGCCCTATATGGCTGTGAATGGAGCAGTACGCACATATCGCGCAGTCAGCGGTGCTTCTCTCAGTCTACAGCGCCAGGCTCTGCCACTACAGCCATGGCTGAAGGGGGAGAAGGGGAAGATGAGATCCAGTTCCTGAGAACTGTAAGTACAGAAACACGGTTCTGCTTAACCCAGGTCTGTTCTGACGCCTTTTAAAACGTGCCAGCGTTTATTTTAAATAAGAAGAAGAAGAAGAAGGAAAAAATCAGCTCAGCACAAAAGACATCAGATTTGAGAGGTCGAGGACGATTTTCCCTGGCTGGCTTGATTCGCTGGTTGGTTTTACGCATGTGCACGCGCGTTCTGCCGGTAAGGTGCCACTAATGTGTTTAAGGTGGATTAGTACGCGGACTCGGGTGCGAGTTTTACGCGCATGTGACGCACCTGCTGTGGAAAGGTTGTGAATGCGAACGTGGGACGATGCGTCTGTATGGCTTTATGCACACAAGAAACTTAATAAGACTTGCTTCTGAGGCTTGTTGGAAAGTCCCCCCCAATTCATCTCGCTCTGGGTTTTAATGCTAAAATAAATGCTTCCTAAATTTGGTCTCACGTTACCGTTCTGAAATTGGCCATGTCGAGTAAACCCAATTGAACCCCAGTTCACACTGCATCCGTCGACTAAAGCGCCTTCAATCTATTGACTATTGAATCGACATGCTGTGGGTTTAGTTACAAGCATGTATGTTTGATAAGTTCGCCTCACACCTGGGATTCGATTCCCACTGTGGCCCTGTTTGTGCTGTGAGGGTTTCCTCCGGATACTCCAGTTTCTTCCCCCAGTCCAAAGACATGCATGGTAAGCTGATTGGCGTGTCCAAAGTGTATGAATGGGTGTGTGAATGTGCATGTGATTGTGCCCTGCGATGGATTTGCATCCTGTCCAGGGTGTACCCCGCCTTATGCCCGATGCTCCCTGGGATAGGCTCCAGGTTTCCCTGTGACCCTGAAAAGGATAAAGCTGTATAGAAGATGGAAAGATGGATGGAAGTTCTAGTTCACTCAAGGCATTTTCTATTTCGGTTGTCCGACGGAGATGAATGACATTACATTAATGACACTGGCTGTACATTTCTCTGTAATCGATATGATATGAGGCAGAGAGCTCGCTCGGTTGTAATGACACTTCGTCGTATGGTAGCCATGAAAAATATGCTTTAATATATATGATTCATATTCGTTCAACTGTTCGTGGAGATATGACACATCAGTCTCACTCAGCCAATACATCTGTATATGGTAGTGTAGTTATAAAAGGCAGTTGCTGTGTAGTTAAGTCGTAGTTCTGTGTTGGAACGTCCTTGTAACGCCAGACTATTGTGCAGTGGAGAAATGTAATATTCAGCTGTGATTTGATTTTCCACAACTGGCTGAGATTCCCCAGGGTTAAGAACTGTCACCTCTAAGTGTTTGGCATGCTTGCTTGCTGTACAACACACAGATTTCACGTTTCAGTGGCATGCTAACAATCTCATGACACTGAAAATCTTGAATATAGTGGACACTGAAGAACAAGGTCATAGTCAAAAGCGCTCTATATTTGTTTGGTTGAATGGGGGATTTCTCAAATATGCATGTGAGAGGGAAATACCTGGGCTGGGTCATACTTTTCCTCAAAGGATTTCTTTGAAACAAATATAGTGGATATCTGTGAAGATATTTGATACGGTGTTTAACATACAGCGCTACAGATGTTGCACATTTGCCTTGTGCAAGTAAACACTTGGCAGATAAATCAAGATTCGAACCAATTTGAGACTTTTTTTTCTTCTTCATGTAATATTTATTGCTTGTAGAAATTCAGGGTGTACGTTTAGGATATGCGACACGTGCATTGTAGTCGATTTGATCGACTTTGATCAGCTTAATTGACCGTAGAATAATCCACAATGTTGTGTTAAAAGATTCTGACGGATTGTCGGAAGATCCTGCATGAGGCAGGTGTGCACAGTTTCACCATGCTGTTAAGGTGTTAAGGTGGGAAAGTTGGCAGTGAAGGGTATATACTCTCGACATGGAAGTACTCGAAGCGTATGAGCAGTTTGAACATTTAGACTAGTGTATTATACATCAAATATCTCTTGGGTACATGTTTCGTGAAACATTGTCTTGATTTGTTATTTGGCACTAATTTGAGCTATATAGGACATTATTGTAGCTCTGACCATTGGTTTTTAGATATGTTTTTCTATGTGCATTTTTTAAAATAAATTGCGAGGGGATGATTAAAAACAAATACTTTGAGCAAATTGGTGCAGGCAGGTCTCAGCTCTCAGCTCCTCTGCTTGATATTACCTTTAGAGTTTAGTTTTAGAAACATTATTAAACTTTAGAGTTTTGGGCATTACCAGTACAGAAGCACTAGGCTTATTTGGAGTTTATGTTGTTTTGGTAGCCCTATACATTCAAATAGAAGACTCTGGGGTTTAAATTTAGCCTCCTTTCCACCACACACCGCCACAGATTTCTGGCATCAGCCCACACACGGGTCATTGCATCAGCTAGCTCAGTTAAATTGGCCGGCCACTAAAGATTTAAACTAAACCAATTCCTAGAGCAAAAAAAAAAAAAAAATTATAATAAAAAAATAAATACAAAAATTTGGAGTAGCCAAAGTTTTTCCTTTTGGGAAAAATTTGAATCCACCATAGTTTTGATTCAGCAAACTGGACATTTCTGCTTCAGAGTGTGCACGGTTCCATTAACTGTAAATCACCTGTTGATAGAATGTAGAAAACGAATACATAATGTGAGCTTATGAATATATATTCCATTATTTAGCACGGAAATAAATTATTTATGCACAGTATTAGTTATAGTAATAAATAATAAAAAATAGTGATGAATAAAACAGGACAGTAAAATTACACATAACCTGTAAATGCATCTCTGTATCAGTTAATGTTCTCTAAATAAACTAACGCTGACTGCATTCAGCTTTATGGAAATATATACATACAGAGTGCCCAATGAGAGAAAAAAAAGTTTGCCTCCATAATTCTTCGAAGGGTTTTCCACTTCTTCTGGGAGGCTCGTAATAGCAGTACAGTGGATGATAAACCAGCCAGACCGGTTCTATTTTCTGTTTTGCTCTAGTCTCCTTGCAGCCCAAGGTGATCATTTTTCACAACCCAGGAAGGTTTATTCTAAATCTACTATACATGTGCTCTCTCAGATGACTTTTACACTATGGTGCTGAGTATTTTTGATGTGACATGAAACTGTCTTGATGACTCTTGCTAGAATATCTTAGATCTGCACCTGAAGAGGAGACGAGCAAAATGACAGATTAATTTCCGAGCTATTCCTGCTTGTATGTGTGTGGTGGACACTCTGCGTCTCTCCATTCGCACACAAGGAAAAGACAAGCTGCTGAGTGGCGATATGGAGAAATGTGGCTGTGATTAGGAGAGATGCCCAGGTAAAGGCTCAGGGCCAGTGATGGAATCCTTCATTATGTGAGCAGACTGTGTCATTGTACCATGTGATTCAATGTTCCCCAGGGCTTCTGACCTTTTCCAGCTGTACGTGTTGAATTTAGTGTCTTTTGCATTGATTAAAAACAGAGTCTGACGTCACTGTCATGGCATGATCCCTGCCATGGGTTTGGTCCTGAAGGTTTTGGAACCATCTGTGCTGAAGGACAGAATGTCTTCTTCCATCCATCATATTCATTATTGTGGAATCGAGGCTTAATACGCATGTTCCTTTGGATTAAGACAGGCGTTTGCATGCATCAACGGACCTTTTTGAGCTGTTAATTGATGCTGAAAAATGTAGCTGTTCTGTATTTTCAGCAGTTAACTTGTTACAGGATGTTAAACAGAGATATTCAATTATTTGAGCTCTTTCATGAAAAAACAGGGCTACCTCCTGTCTTGTAAAATGCAGTGTATTTTCTGCAATTGATTGCGTGCTGCTCTCTTTAGCAATAAAGCTGGTTCGGTTTGTTTTCTCATGATGCAAAGGATTAATGTGCCAGATATTAGATACTGTGTGTGGTCAGATCTGAGCCTGTGTTGACAGATTAACTGGCCACACAAGGGGGTGGCCAACGTCATTTCTCCAGATCTAATATCTTACGGTTTCCCGTCCTAAACAATCATTCCTGAACACAGTACCGAAACCACAAGTCTACGAATCTGAAATAAAGAATCAATTCTGTAAAAGTGTTAACTTAACAAATACTGGAGAATCATTATTCACACATTCAGATCGTCCTGTACATCTTGCTTTATAGGTTTAGCCACTACCGTTTGAACATTACGACTACCATATGATTCCGTGTTTGATGTTTTTCCTCCACGATTCAGAGAACCGATCATATCAGCACCTTCAGCCACGTAAACCATTACTATATTGAAACGTTTTGGTCAGAAAGTGAATTCAGAACATAATTTGTATTTGCATTCACAGTTCATTATTCCAGTTTGTGGCTTGTACATACAAATACTTGGTTACTCTCACCACTGGAGATGTACTAATCTGCACATGGATTTACAGTTCGTAAAAGTGTTATCAGGAGGCATATTGGTGTAGTGTGTAGCGTCGCTGCCTCACAGCTCCAGGGTTCCAGGTTGGATCCTGAGCTCAGGTTACTGTCGGTGTTGAATTTTGCATTTTTTTCCCTGTGTCTGCGAGGGTTTAGTCTGGGTTCTCCATTTTCTCCTCCAAAGAAATGCTGGTAGGTGGATTGGCTAGATTAAATTGCACATAGTTAAAAATGAGCATATAAATATGCATGCACATGAAGCCCTGTGATGGATTGGCATGCTGTCCATGGTGTGTTCCCTCCTCACAACCAGTGTTTCCTGGATGCTGACCAGGATAAAGCCCTCGCTGAAGTTAAATAAATTAAACAAACAAACAAAAAATTATCTCATGGTCATTTCATAGCTCTATATGCATACCCTGGCTCTAATATTGAGATGCTGCTCGGTATCTTTCATTCGTCCGGAGCCTATCCTGGCAACACTGGGTGTGAGGTAAGAATCCATGTACACACACAGGAGCAATTTAGAATAGCCAGTCCACCTACTGACCTGTTTTTGGGAGGTGGGAAGAAAATTGGAGAACCTGGAGGAAACCCATGCAAACATGAGGATAACCTGACAAACCCCACACAGACAGTAACCCAAGCTCAGGATTTGCGAGACATCGCTATACACTGCACCACTACCTCACCTTTCTAAATATCTTGATTAACCGAACCGGGTGTGTTTAATTACAGCTGAAGCTAAACACTCCGGGACACCTGATATATATATATATATATATATATATATATATATATATATATATATATATATTATAGTATTTTACTTTTGAACTTAGCTTTGTGCACATTACGTTACATAGTAAGCTATGAAACTATGTGTTCAGAGGTGCGGTCATATTCCTGTATCAAACATTGTTCCTTGCATGCAGATTTGGATTGCTCTGTTCGACACAAACGGTTCCTAATAGAAAAAAAAGCTCGTCTTTTTCCATTCTTACCCTGCCTGTGTCTGGCACGTCCATTTATCAGCGTCGACAGAGGTCGCTCAGCTGTGCTTGTGAGCCATTTTTCTTATTTCATGAGGCTGTTTTAAAGCAATATGCATGGAAAGTAAGCCTGGGAAAATCCAATTTGTAATCCTGTTGGGATGGTGAACCTCTGCGGTCTTATTTTCTCTACACTGTTTCAAGACTGCTGTGTCTATATAATTTTTTTTTTTAAACAATATGGCTTTTGCTGTGTCATTCACAGAGTGGAGATTAAAATCTCTGCATTGGCATGACTGAACATATTAGTGTAATGGCAGTTTATGCGTTGTATAATTTCCGTCTTTATGTCAAATCTGAAAGGATGGGCTCAGTTTAAGAGCTTCGAGGATCTTATCAGCAATTAAGTAAGCTGGTTGATATGAGCTGGTGGGTGATGGGATGGGGTTTAGTTACAATAATGGGAATGCACTGTTATTGATTTAATATGGTAAGAGATATTGCCTGAGTAAATTTGAATTGTGTTAAATGATAAATTAAATAAAAAAATCTACATAAAAACCTAAATAGATCTTTACTGAGAGTAATTCCTTAAACAGCATGACTAATCCCTAATATATACCTACCCAACAATGTAATAACAAATATATGATTACTGTATATAGCATTACTTTGGTGGTCTTTGGATTTTTTTTCCCCACACAGGGTAGGGTGTTTTTATTCACAACATGTGGAAAGATTATAGTAAACAGAGGTGGCAGTGATTTAAACGGCATGTAGTCAGCTATCTCATTAATCTGTCAGACAGAGGAGTTTGAGAAGCCTGACCAGAGGTGTGCACCGGATGGTGGAAAATATGGGTAATTTACATACTACGAAATCAGAGGAGTTCATTGTTTTCCTGGAATTCTCTCTTGTCATGTACATTTAATGACACTCCTTAAAAGACACAGCCAATCCAGATGATCAGGAAGCAAAAAAGGCAGTTTAAGGCTGAAATTAGATGTACATATGATTCTTGTTAGAAACACATTAAGCGCAAAGAATATGCTTAACCACATTTGATCAGGAAATGGTAGTATTTTCACGTCTTGGGTAGTATCACTTCACAGTTGTATGTCATAGTGTTATGTGGCAAAGCAAGCTAAAAACCTCTAATGTGATACCACCTCTTATCACCTTGCCTGACATTTATGAGGGCGGTCATTCTGAGATATAGCATTTATATCTTACAGGGAGGTCTTGTAAGTTATGCCCAGAGGGAATATACACTGCCATTTGTCCAACTCAGTTTTTCTGTTAAAGCTTCTGCTGTTTTGAGCGTGTGCATACCGTGTATGTGAAAATAGCAAGCTTGAGGCAGATTTAGTATATTCACCTTTTCTCAAGTTCATGTCAGTGACAGGGGCTGGGTGGTGACTTGCGAGCTTGCTTGGTACAGCAACACATCAGAAGCTCTCGGGTTACGGCCTCTCGAGGCATGCGCGCACCTGCTCATGTCCTTAAAGACATACCCTGAGGTGGGAGGTAGGAAGAGGGGGGTCTCGAGAAGACCAGGGTCTCTCAGTCCCACCTGCTTTTTAAACCCACAGGCATGACACTGGGAATGTGACAAGGGCTAGGGCTGAGTACCAGCATGATAACTTGGAGTGGCATAGAGTCTTACTGGCTGTGGATCTAAGGGAATTAAAGGCAGCAGGCTGGGGTCACCCTTAGGATGGACCTCCCCCCTTCTCTGGCACCTTACACACACCCCTCCCCATGACCCTATACATAGACTGTGATGCTGACTCTCAGCTCTCTAGCAGATGGCTCTGCTGCCATCCCCTGGATCACTTTGCCGCAGATTCACCGGATTCTTTGGCACAAGTTCCATCTAAGCAAGAAGATAGCGGGCTGGAAGTTCTTGGACCAATATGGTTTTATAATGACAAATTTGATTTTACTAGGACATGCAATGTCCCGTGTTTATTATAGAAATATTATATTACAACATTACATTATCTTGTGTAAACATTGCCATGTTGTATATAACGAAGCTGAGAGTCTTGAGGTATGGCTATTCCACTATATTCATATTTTAATCCACCCCCAGGCTTTTTGAACTTAATTTAAAACAGGTTGGATTAAATTTGGATATTTAAATGGTTCTAGATTTTCGGGATTTTCGGGAGCTACATTGAATCTTCCCCCACTTATCGAGGGACAAACTGAAGAACACTTTTGTGTATATGAGAGAGCACTTTGTGTATTTGCTAAGAGTGTACGCTTGGTCAAATCCCAAGACTATGAAGATATAGAACTGGAGACATTGAGCAATTTGGCAGGGGGATTTCCAAAAGGCTAAAAGTATAATAGTGCCAAACGTCCTCAAGGCAAAATGGCATGTTCAGTTACATAAACTGAATGAAAACATATCACAGGAACAATACTTGAATTTTTCTGCCCAGCAGTTTGATACAAATTGAATAAATAATAAAAAAAACAGATCAATGCTTGAATTAATTTCCTCTGCAATTCACTGGGTTTGTATATTTTGATTGAAACAAAATTCCAGCATTCAAAATTCAACGCACACATATTCACCTTCCTAAAATACGGTTCCAAAATATTCAGGTGTTAAAATACCATCTCCATTATTCGTCAGGTAATATTTCAACACATTCTTTTTCAACCTCAAATTCAGGCTGCAATAATTCAAGTCTTAAAAGTCAAGTCTTCTCATCCGGGTCTCACAGGAAGAGCAAGGGATTGCCGATACTATTGTAACATGTTACTCTGGGCTGCCCCCTAGAGGTGAGATTATGCAGACAAGCCACAAGAGAAGATGAACCTAGCGGACTGGAATAAAGATGGCTTGACTTTGGACGTTCAGTATTCACAGATATGCACAAATTAAGGGACATGTTGATATGTTTTCATTCAATTCATGTAATTGAACATGCCGTTTTGTCTTGAGGATGTTTGGCACTATTATACTTCCATAAAAAAAAAAAAAAATCAGTGCAGAGATAACAATATGAAATTGAACAAAGGTTTTAGAAATGCTTTAAAAGTGTACAATTTTTTTCACCCACTTACTTTTATTTAAATCCGGTGAACCACTTGTTTCGATATGGATTTGTTCTGTGGGATTTATTTAATATCCTGCTGAGTATGGAAAATGATACATGCACCCATGATGGTTTTTAATTTCCCATTCCCAGAAGGGATCTGAAAAGCTTCGTAAACATCATTAATTCTCTGTCCTCTACAGTAGCAATAAGCTAATTGAGGTTTTCAGCATCATTGATTGTACATTACGCATGGCACTCTTCAGTTCAGAGGTTTTTGATCAAACACGCAAAGATCAGAGGAGCTATTTATTAGAGCTTTTAAACTGGGTCCTGGCTATGCTGTAGTGATAACCACCGGATTAACCAGGCATAAAATTAGCCAGAGAATGGCTGCAGTTAAATGCACAAATGTGATTAGTGTGGGAAACAGTTCACACGTTGGTCTTTATGTATGTTTCAAAGAGTATGAATGTTTTTTACTCTTAATATTTTAATATTTGACCCGTGCATCTCTTGGTATACGAACACATGTACAAAAGAACAATGCATCCAGTCAGAAGGTCAAGTGACCAGGTTTGGTCCTGTACCCATCCTGTATCCAACGAAGCCTTATATTCCAGCTCTTGGCTGATAGGACTCTTTGGCTGTTGTAACCCTCGAGGTTCGGGGTGTTGTGTATTCTGGGTTGCTTTTCTGCTCATCATGGTTGTAAAGAATGATTATTTGAGTAACTGCATCTTTCCTTCCTGTCCTCTTCCTGTCTCCTTTGACTTTTCTTGTCAACAAGGCATTTCTTCCCACAGAACTGCCGCTCATTGGATGATTTTTGTTTTCCCACACCATTCTCTGTCAACTCTAGAGACTACTGTCCCCAGAATCCCTCGAGATTAGCATTTTCTGAAATACTCAAAACAGCCTGTCCGGCACCGACAACCATGCCACAGCCGAAGTCATTGAGAGGCCATTTCCCCCCATTTTGATGTTTGATGTGAGCATTAACTGCTGCTCTGGACAGAATTAAGCTCTTACATTGTACTGATGCCACTCGATTGGCTGACTGGATAATTACACGAATGAGCAGGTGTACAGGTGTTCCTATTCAGTGCAGCACGAATGATTATATAAACTAAAATGTTTCATTATTGCAAAAAACCACAGAAGAGATTTGTGGCTTTAAATATTCATGTCACCTCTCGGCCCCTCTTGCTTGTCCTTATATCATGTTGATGGCCAAGGTGTATCTCATTTGTAATTCATTTTGAATTTTGAATGGTAACCTTTCTGAGGCAAGGCTGTGCTGGTATGGTTATTAGTCTTATAGTACAGAGCCATGGTAACAATCAGCTTGGATTAATGTGCTCAATCTGCTTGCATTACCAAATCAATAACCCTCTCTTGAGTGAAATTGCACCATCGGCTGTAGTGATGGAGTCACTGTCTGCTAATCATCCCACAGATGATTCCTCTTCCTCAGTGAAAACACTCAAGGGAATCTTCACTAGACACTGCAAGTTTCAGCAGCGTTGTAGCTGTGATATTTACTTTCTATTCTATAGCTCTTATTTGCTTCAGCAACAAGAAGGTATGTGACTGAGTCCAGGATTCGGGCGCCATTAAGCCAGTACAACTCTTAAAAAATATACTTTAGTTTTAAAATCATTTGAATGATTGAATCTATGAAAAATTGCATTCCGCTATTCAAAATCTCAGACAATAATATCTCTCTTTTTAAATTTAAATTTTTTTTTTTTTTTACAATGGTTGCATTTGACTCTTTTTGCAGAGTTGAAAGTAGCAGGGTTGAGCTATTTCTTTCCTCCCAAACACGCAAATTGACTTAAGATGTATTAATTAATTAATTAATTATTTTAGATAGTAATATTTTATTATCTATTATTTGGGTAACATAGTTCTACATTCTAAGTAACCTCGTCAGTCCATAACACAATATCACTGAAAAGATCTTCAGGATAAATCTTCAGGAAATTCATATGATACAACTTCCTGTTGAACATGTGACTTGTTGGAATATTCCAAATCATGTTGTTGTTGGTGAATGTATTCAGGCCATAGGGTTGAGTGAACGCTGGGCAAAACTAAATATATATATATATATATATATATATATATATATATATATATATATATATATATATATATATATATATATATATATATATATTCATCCATCCATCTTCTACCGCTTACTCTCTCTTCAGGGTCACGGGGAACCTGGAGCCTATCCCAGGAATCATCGGGCACAAGGCGGGATACACCCGCATGTCAGTCCATCGCAGGGCGATATATATATAATATATAATTTTTACAACTTATAATGGATGAGACATGCAAACAAGATGTTTGCTTATTATATAAAAAAGTATAGTTACTGTTGCAGGTTTTATTAAGGTTTTAAATGATTGATCAGAAACCTGGACATAAGATGATTAAAAAGTTCTTTTACCTTTACTCTACCTGCACGTTTGTAAATGTAACATCATTAGGACGCACATGAAAACCAATCGTTCAGCATCTGTTCCTTTGCCTCCTGATGTCTGTAGTGCCCTTATAAAGAGACATTTCATCCATCCATCCATCTTCTATACCGCTTACTCCTTTTCAGGGTCACGGGGAACCTTGAGTCTATCCCAGGGAGCATGGGGCACAAGGTGGGGTCCACCCTGGACAGGGTACCAGTCCATCGCAGGGCACAATCACATACACACTCACACACCCATTCATACACTACGGCTACTTTAGACACGCCAATCGGTCTACCATGCATGTCTTTGGACTGGGGGAGGAAATCGGAGTACCCGGAGGAAACCCCCGCAGCACGGGGAGAACACACAAAACTACAAACTAAAGAACACGCAAACTAAAGATATTAAACCTGTATTGTATAATTTGGTAAATGTCACTTTTATCATATAAAACGTGTTTTGTTATGTTCTATTTGGTTATTGTTGCTGTTGCATGTCACTGGTGTTTTTGAAAAGTTGATCAGCGTGCCCCTTCCCCTCTAAGCGTCTCTGCACAGTCCTGCTACAGAGATTTGTCAGATTGTTCTTCCTTTTTTTATTTTGTGTTTTAAATGAGGTACAATACGGAACTCTGCAGTCTGTGACCGTCTGGCACTGGAGTCTGACACCCCTAACTAATTACGTTTTCAAAGTTTTGCCTTTCAGATTGTTTAGACTAACCAGTTCCTCCACCTGTGTTCCTCCTTGGCAGGATGATGAAGTGGTGCTCCAGTGTGTTGCTAGTATTCAGAAGGAGAATCGTAAATTCTGCCTGTCTGCAGAGGGACTTGGAAATCGACTGTGTTACCTCGAGCCCACCTCAGAAGCTAAGGTATGATTGGCGAGATTCAGACGGTTTGTTAAACGAATCTGAATAATGACAAAGCATACGATCACCAGATGCAAGATTCTTTGGTATCTCCTCTGAAAGAGTAATTTGGAGAATGCTACTTTAGTGAGTAATGAAATGAATAAATCTTTTCTTCAGAATGCAGATTTCACATTTACTTTTTATACTCCAATTAATATGAATACACATCTAAAAACCCTTATTATGAAACAGTGAAACTTTTCTTGTATTGTGACTGGGTTAAGGTTCAATTTGTTAACCTGTTCAAAAATGTCAGTGTTTTCTTCCTGATATATATATATATATATATATATATATATATATATATATATATATATATATATATATATATATATATATATATATATATATATATATATAGATAGATAGATAGATAGATAGATATATATATGTATATATCGGGGCAACTGGAAGAAACGTGTGTGGTGGAGAACCATGGCAACACCAACAAATCTGAATCTTTTATTTATTTATTTTTGCATCTAGAAACTTGAGAACAGAAGATAGCAGTTCATTTGCATAGCTATATATAAATACACTATGTTTAGTATTTTATAAAAAGAAGTAATTTTACTGTACCCGGCTTTCAAAAAAATATATAGTGATATAATCGTATTTAGAACTGTGGCCCATGTGTAAATGTGCTCTATGGCCCACAGGCCTAAATTATATTAAGGCAGAAGCTAAAAAAAGCATAAAAGAATTGTTTATACTGCATGAGCCACATTAATTAGGTAAGGTACACCTGTATTCATGTACTCAGTAGATGATCCTCTAATGTGGGCACGTGCCCCAGTGCTTCTCTTAGTAAATATGTCCCTTAATCTCATAAAGTCTAGTTTATTATTCAGTTATTCATTTTTAAAACATTAGGCAGTAACTATTCAGTCCCTACAGTGAAACTAATAGGAAATGTGTGCAGTTAGAAGAGTGAGAAATGTAGCTCTGGACACTGCTGATATATATATATATATATATATATATATATATATATATATATATATATATATATATATATATATATATATATATATATATATATATATATATATATACAGTCATGGACGAAATTATTGGCACCCCTGGAACTTTTCCAGAAAATGCACCATTTCTCCCAGAAAAGTGTTGCAATGACAAATGTTTTGGTATACACATGTTTATGACCTTTTTTACCTGTTTATTTATTTGCCTTTTTTCTTCTGTTTTTTGTGCTGTTCCAATGCACTTAAAGGTAATAAACATGTGTATACTAAAACATTTGTCATTGCAACACTTTTTCTGGGAGAAATAGTGCATTTTACTGGAAAAGCGGGGTGTCCAATAATTTCGTCCATGACTATATATAAAAAATATATATATATATCTATATATATACACACACACAATATATATATATATATATATATATATATATATATATATATATATATATATATATATATATATATATATAAAAATATTGTTATATATATATAATATTCTGGGCAGGATTTAATTCAGTTTTGTTTGCGTAACACTTTTAACACTGCCCCAGAAGAATATGGTTTTACATTAGCACTATACTAGCAAAAATGAAATAAAAAGTGTGAAAAGGAATTGTTAAAGGATTTCTAGAGTACATGATACTCATCTTAGCTATTAATCTAAAATAGAGATGTCTGACAGAGTCTTTTGTGTTGTTGAATCTAACTTGAATTTCATATTCAGCTACCTGTAGTATACAAGTTAAATACTATAACCTCAGACCTCTCTGTGTATTGCTCTCTCTGCAGTATGTTCCTCCTGACCTGTGCATCTGTAACTTTGTGCTGGAGCAGTCTCTCTCTGTGCGAGCCCTGCAGGAGATGCTGGCTAACACAGGCCCGAATGGGGAAGGTGTAAGTAACCATATGTCACCTCGGTCACTGTTCTAGTCATATGTGTAGAAATGCAAACAAGTTTATTATGTAACATATGCTTATTATGTGACGTAGCCAGGAAATACATTTTAGTCAGGAATGAGGTATTATAGTGAATAAAATCACTATGTGATATGTACAATTGAAATGAGAAATTAAACATGCTGAAGGATTTTTTTGCGGAGATCAATAGAAGCTGTGATGGAACAACTGTTTTTTTAAAAATCATTTACGGACCAATTAACTGTCTTTTGATATTAATAACGTTGCTAGATATCGAGATATTTATGACCGTTCCACTGAAAAATATCATACATAAAATAACATTTTAGGTAATGGGGGGAAATGACATCTAAAAAAAAAAAAGAAACCAGATCTACCCTTTTTCTCCTCTTGCAGTAAACCTCCAGAACATCACCAGCTATTGCTCCAGTACCCTATACTCGGAGTGTTGCTATATGGCTAGTAGCTTTCACAGAGAAATGGGAAAATGCATGATGCCGATTGGTTAATTCTTTGGTTTCTCACTATATTCGAACCTGTAATCCGTCTCCCGAGCTATGCCTCTGGCTGCACCTTTTAGAAACTAATTCTGCACAATTATTCCGTCTTACGATGATTGACTACGCAGTCAAATCAAAGTTTTTCCACATCTGTTATTATATCATTGATCCACACTCACTCAAACAGTATCTATTACTGTTCTATATTTCATTTAAAGATAGTATCTACAGTCCACTCTGAAAGTATTGCAACAGCAAGGCCAATTCTTTAGTTTTTGCTGTTGAATTCTTTTGTTTTTGGTTTCGAGATCAAAAGATGAATATGAGAATATGAGATGGATCAGAATCTGAGCTTTCATTTCTTGATATTTACATCTAGGTGTGTTAAACAACTTTGAACGTGGCACCTTTGGTGGCAGACCATCTAATTTTTAGGTGAGCAAACGTATCGGAACAGATAGTCTTAAAGTAAATAAAAACGTAGGATTTGCATATCCCATGCCTGCACATCCCAGCCGCTGACAGCACCAGACCGTTGCATTCTGAAATTCTACTGTCTCCTTTCCATCTTTTGATCTCAAACCCTAATGTCTTCAACATATAGAAAAATCGAAAGAATTGGCCTTGGCCTCCAGTACTTTCAGACGGAATTATATTCTCTTCGAAGCTTTTAACTGTTCACTGTCAGGTTGATAGCAGGTACGGGAATTTTAAATGATTAAAGCAGCTTTATGTGCTGTCATCTGGCTCGTGTGATTTACATGCTGTAGTTGCATTAAAAAGATCACACCAATATCCTTTCAGCTGTAGTGCTGCTCACTTGTTTATGGCTAAGGGTAAGTAATTATTCTTCATGATATATATATATATATATATATTTAGCGCTGTCCACCCGTAAGTCTCCACAAACACTCTTCATTACTACTAATGCCCATGTTGATATCCGTTTGCAATGATGTTTAATTCTGAGCAAGGCTATAAGAATGTATAAGTTACTAAGTTATAGGAGTTACCATATTACAAGTTCTATACAAGGTCTTGTATAGTTTTCCATACACCATACATTCCCACATGATCATCACCAGTTCCTCTCACTAACACTGCAAGTAAGGCACTTACGATCATAAGGAACCCACCGCTGGTTATGATCGTATTGTACCTCACTCATTAGCTTATCTAAATCAAATCCCATGAGCTACCAGAATGGCTTGATATGCAGTTATACTGACTTTGTGCTTTTGCAGCAAATTCATGAAATCTATTTTCTATAAATCAAAATAAAAAAAATAAAAACATTTTTTATAAAATGTATCTGTTTTTCTTAAATGCTTCAAATACTGTTTCAGCAGTTCCCGACATATGGTCTATTTATACCAATATCAATATATTGAGTTTTTAGAGGATTTTGGTCAGCAGCATTTTTGGTAAGCCACAAACACTGATGATACTGAAAAGATAGTTATCTTATCTAAATATATTTTGACAGAAATCTGATCCTTAGGCTGATAATTTGGCGATAAGTGATAAATTAAAGGAAGAACCAACATAAAATCTTGTTCTGTCTTGATCCATTAAGTATGGTTTTGGGCTACCATGAACCACCGGAATAGCTTCACTGTATCTTGGCATAGATTACACAACTGTACTATATCTGCAGCTGTACTGGAGGGATGAACACCATTCTTCCTAAAGATATTTCCTCAGTTGGTGTCTGGCGGTGGTGGTGCTATCCAACATACCACTACAACATTTCTTACAGCTGTTTAATTGGGTTGAAACCCAATTGTGAAGGCCATAGCGTATGATTTTCATAGTCATCAAACTGTTGTTTAATTTATAAAACATGAGATATCAGAATACCAGTGGAGAGGGGATCTAGCAAGTGGACAGGGTGGGAAATGCTCACAGAACATACTGTATAGACACAATAGTACTCCGAACGCTTCATGTAATACAAGCATTATACGTGTTGAATGCTGTCATAGTCCTCGGGCCAATAGGTATGATGACCATGGTACTATGAGGGATTGGAACCATAAAATTTAAGTGTGGGAAACCTGGATTAATGAACTAAATAAACTTTACAATTTGTGCTCAAACTCAGAAGAAACATTTTGCTCAGAACACTAGGTCTCTCATGATGCCCTTTAAACATCACAACACACGTACAACAACACAAATACCGATACCCGGGGGGGGGGGGGCAACTTAGCTTGCCTAATTATATACATTAGACAGTCATGGAATTTCTAATCTCCTAGTAAGAGCACAATTTGCTCTGCTGGTCTGTGGCAGTTTGGGGTCTGTTAAAAATCCAGAAACCAACATTTTGTAGTATCTTGACCTGCCCTACATGTATTATTATTATGTTATTTAATTGTATTTTTATTAAAAGAAGAAAAAAAGCTGCCGAAGTGCCTGATCCACATACACGGTTAAGTTCCAGAACTCAGGCAGTCCAAATCTGAGAGATGCCAGATCCTGTTTCATTATGATCTGGCACAAATTAAGTTCTGCATCAAACCATTCAGTGAGCCATCAAGCCCTGTGGATGGGGGCAGAATCATCCTGGAAGAGACCACTCCAATCCGGATAGAAAAGTTCCATCATAGGATAAAGCTCCTGAGTCAGAGGAACTTTGTATTGATTTGCGGTGATTCTTCCTAAAGGCGACCAAACCATGGCAACAAAATGCCCCAACAGCATAATATAGCTACCAGTTTTTCCTTTAAATGTGTCACTTGTCTGGTGTGTTCGTGGTGAACCTTAAGAGAGATTTTCTCTCTGTCTTAACATATGTTAATATTGGTATAATCGGTGACATAACAGACATGTTATGTTTGTGACTGTTGAAATGCTCTTTTGACTACAACATCACAAATCCAGTCTTAGCTTTGATGATCACATTGGTATATGCATTATTACGTTTATTAACTGTACATCTGTATTTTTTGTTCAACATGGCTAGAATCCTGATCATGAGCGATGGGTATGTTATGTCTACATATTTCCCCATATTTCAAAAATATGCACGAAGGCTAATAAAAAAAAAAGAATAATAATGATAAAGAAATCCCAAATCAACTAACCTTCATGTGGTCCAAAACTGTCTCACCAAATAGCACCCTATAAATCAGCAGCAGTTAATACTTAAATAGGTTATTATTTTTTTTTTGGTTTGTAGTATTTGGTAAAATCACAAGTAATTATTGAGACACTAACCACACTAATAAGTGACACATCTGATTCGTTTCCGAGCACGAACACTCTCTTTTCACAGAAAAACTGACCATTAGCGCACCTTTAGACTGGTTGGAAAGTGCAATTACATAAATTTGGACACAAGTGCAATTGGCTCAAGTGAATTTTCCTATAATGAAAGTCTAGCAGCGAGAAATCAATGTGCAGAAGTAGGAAATTTTTCCAAAAAGTGAAGAAAAACAGTGCATTCTGCACAAAGTAATATGGAGAATACCTCCACTACTCATCACCGTGGCCCTCAGGGGTTTACATGATAAACAAGTTATTCTGAAACGAGAGTGTTGCATTTCTTCTTCAGCTATTTTGTCTCAGTTCTGTGCAGCTCATTTGCTACCATTTCTATTTATAACACCACAAAACCTATTGGATTACCACAGCACAAACCTTAAAAAAAAACAAAACCAACAATCACAAATAACTTTAAATAACAAATAATACAACACAGGCACTATAGCGCAGTTCACACTCGACATATGATTTGTCATGTTGCTAAGGACTACTGAAATAATATAAATAATATTATTAATATTAATAATATTAGATTATATTATTAGAAGTAATATAATATTATTGATATTAATAATATTATATTCTCTTATTAGAAATAATATTCCTGTTAATAAGCTGCAAGATTTGTGTTAAAATGTCCGAAACTAGACGTTGGGTTTTAATGTCTTCCTTCTCACAGCTGAAATGTGAACCAGTCAAATTTCACGGGTACCAAAGAAGAGGAAATGTTCTGGAATGTTGATTCCAGAGTGAAAATGTCTCAACACAAACCCACAAAAAAAAAACAATTCTGCTTTTTTTTTTTATAAACTATTTGGCCCACATGACTTCTCCATCTCCAATTTTCCATATATTTTAACATCCTTTTTTTTTTACATACTTCCTTTTATGTTCACTTTATGTGACCTTTTCATAACAGATGATAGCATGCTGTTCAAGCTACACTAACGATCATATTAGTTTTTCTTGTTTATTGGTTTTATACCCTTACAGAAAAGTCATACAAACCTCACATGTGAATAATTTTACAATAAGTTTCACATCTGACGCTGACACATGGTTCTTATTTCACACCATTCCTTTTTGTTTGCCACAAGATTTTTTTGTCACATTTTTTATTTTCACATGATTATACACATGATTCATTTATTTTCTCATGTGATTTTTTTTTACCCCCTCGTGATTCAGTTATTTTTTTCTATGTGATTATTTCCACATTTATTTAATTTAATTGTGATTTTTTTTTACACAACTTTTATGTGATTTTACATGATTTATTTCACACGGTTTGACACATAATTAATTTATTTTCATGCTTTTACACACGATTCATCAATTTATTTCCATGTGATTTTTCACGATTCATTTATGAAGTAATCGGATTTTTCACACGATCTTTTATCGTAACATTATTTTCCCCACATGATTAATGATCCTGTGTTTTTTCTCCTGTGTTTTTTTTTATTTATTATTTATTTTTTTATTTATCATAAATATATTATCAAATATTTCATCATGTAGTAAGCCAATTTCAGGGCATAACATGAAATACATCTTCACATGTTTTTCACACACAATCCAGATCATGCTCATATAATCACGGGCTAAAAGCAAATAATCACATGTGAAACTTGTAAGATTTTCCTATAAGGGGTTTCCAGATGAAGTAAATTTTGCAGCGTGTGGGCTTTTAATAGCAAGATATCAGAGTGACCAGCAACCAAAGGTCACCGAGCCTCATGTAAAGTGTCAGCCAAAAAATATGTAGCACAGCCTCGAAATAACATCTGGGAGTGTTAACTCGGTTTCTTTTTCTCCATTTCACTCTTAATCTACAAGAACGTCTCGATTCTGTCCGCTGATTAATACGTCTTGGGTGGCTTTCAGCAACCTTTCTATTTCTAAATCATATTGCTTGTGGTGATATTTTCGTATTGCCAGTATGTTGTAAAATGTTTTAATAAAGAAAAACCATTTTCCCCCCTAATGCTTTCAGAAGTTTATAAAACGGGTAAGTGGTTTTCTAGCTTTTCTAATCTGCATTTTGTCAAAGTAGTGTGGTATAAATGATTATTACACCTTGATCATTTTCTGTGAAATTATTCTGAAATGAATATGACTTTTTATTCACATTTCCTCATCTACGGTACAACGAAATTTTTTCCTGTTCAATTAAACGAACAGGAAATACTCTCCTAACACATGCAACTGAGTGGCCCAGCATGTGCTCGGTTCTGTGTTTTCATGAAAATGGTTCATACTTTTAAACGGACAAAAGATTTTCTCTTCTCTTGTTCTACTTTCTCGAGAGCTCAATTGCTTTGAAAATAGTAACGTTTCTTTCCGTCATGATTCACACGGCTTCTTCTTGCCAACTCTCTCTCTCTCTCTCTCTCTCTCCAGGCGGGACAGGGGGGTGGACATCGGACACTGCTGTATGGTCACGCCATCCTACTGAGGCATTCGTTCAGTGGAATGGTGAGAATGTGCTACACCGATTAAAGACACTGAGGGGAGGATTAGCCCCCTGTTTCAACCACACATCAAATCTTATCATCGGTGCGCGCTGTATAAATTATACAAACAGGCTGAACAGAAATGCATGAACAAAGGATCTGATCAGTCAGTAACCCCATTTTGATGTAAACCCATTTATTTGACCAGATTTTGATGCTGTCGTTATTTCAGTGTCCTCGACATGCCTGTGCTTTAGAAATGCTAGTAAGTCTTCCTGTTATTTGAGTTGCAGATGTCCTTACGTGAATTTCTGTCTTGACTATTCCCCTAACAGTATCTAGCCTGTCTAAAGACATCGAGGTCTCTGACAGACAAGCTATCATTTGATGTAGGATTACAGGAGGACTCTTCAGGTATTTCAGATTCAAATACAGAATTGTGTTGAACAACTCAAGGCTTGTTTTGAGATCACAGCTCAACTGTCCTTTGTGACATTCCAACCAAAATAAAGAAGCCGCTTCATTCATCAGTTCAGTGTCCTGCTCTCAGACACTTGAACACTGAGCCTTTACTATTTTTATGTATTGAGAACCTCAGATGTGTTTATTTGAGAAGGCCACTTCTGACACGCTTATGTGATCTCTTGATATGTATCTACGGAAATGTCTCTTACGTGGCCAAGTTTGATTTAATCACGGTATACCATCGGATATTATGATTGAATCAAAATTGTGAAATGATTGGGGGGGGGGGGAAAGGAACTGTGACTTTGTTTCTTTGTTTATGAGTATTTTCATTTATTTTCCTCGGCAAAGGCGAGGCCTGTTGGTGGACCATCCATCCAGCCTCGAAACAGAGGTCTGAGGGTGAAAAGGTCCGCATTGGTGATGATCTGATTTTGGTCAGTGTGTCCTCAGAGAGATACCTGGTGAGAATCCATTACATTACAAACAGTACACTGCAAACAGTATTGAGCATTTTTATGTGTACACTGGCTGGTAGGTTTGGAACAAGTGTCATTTATTTTAGACTTTTAATATGCTGATAGACTTCTAAATGCATATGCCAGTACTTTTGGTACCTACAGTACTTTTTAAAAAATTATTTCTATATTTTTTTTACCATACATTTGATAACACTTTACAATAACATTACCTGAACAATAATGCACTAATACCTGAATTAATACTTACTTAAATATTAACTAATGATGAGTTAAAACATGTGCTAATCACGAACTAATGAAGCACTAACCTTAACTAGCCACCACCTTAAGTACGCTAGTACATGTTTGTTAGTTAATGTATTCGTTAACACCTAGGTGTAAACTAAATCAAGCA
This sequence comes from Ameiurus melas, assembly GCA_012411365.1. NCBI lineage: Eukaryota > Metazoa > Chordata > Actinopteri > Siluriformes > Ictaluridae > Ameiurus > Ameiurus melas. The sequence continues at coordinate 23,006,593 of CM022763.1, read as the reverse complement.
TGCTCTATAAGAAAGAATATGAACGACTGCACATCATTTCAGATTGTGTATATAATTTGCCGTACGCAGCTGTGTGCACAAACGTTGTTGTGTTGCGTTGATATGAAGTTATTGTTGTTTATGATTGGTTTGATAAGGGGGATCAGTGTAAATTATGAGAGTAATCCAGAGTCACGCAGTGATGTTTGTGTGCGCAGCTGCATGACACACACACACACACACACTCACCCACACTCAACATAAAATAATTATTTCCTGTGTTTATGCAGCATCTGTCCATCTCCAATGGAAACATACAAGTGGATGCTTCTTTCATGCAAACACTGTGGAATGTGCAGCCTACCTGCTCTGGCAGCAATGTGGCAGTGGGTCAGTTTATTTCTTATATTAAAGAATGAAAGACCCCCCCCTCCTTCCCCGATTTGAAGAATCAGCTCATCTTGTGTTCTTTAGGGTATTTACTTGGGGGGCATGTGATACGCCTGTTCCATGGACATGATGAGAGCCTTACTATACCGGGAGCGGACCAGTCCACTGAGCAGCAGAGGTGCGACACTCTTCCTGAACTTTTAGGGTTTAAATAGCATCCATTAATTGTATTTAATGTCGCACATTATGTATGAGTCATGAGTACGTACGATTATGCTCCGGTGTGAATAAGACTCGTCATCCTCTGAGTGCAGTGTATTTCCACAGGCTGGTGAATTATGAGACTGGAAAATCAGGGTCCAGGGCCAGGTCCCTGTGGAGGTTAGAGCCACTTCGGATCAGGTGACTGAATTCACACACTCACACACTCACACACACACACAGACTTTGTGACGACCTTCTCCTAACTCTTACCTTAATCTGAGTATCAAAAATGAAACCTTTTGGCTGTTTTCATTTTAATTTTTTAATATAAAGCTGCAGTTTTCCTCATAGGGACCAGGGAAATGTCCCCACAAGGTCAAAACTGTCAACTCCCCCAGTGATGGTTAAATTTTAAATGACCTACACATCTAAAATTTAATCCATCTCTAAGCTGTCTCTTCCAATTATGCATGAATGAGTGGTTCAGTTAGAAAAAAGGCCTAGGCGAATGTCTTCTGTCCAATAAACTTTACAGTGATTCTGTAAGACATGACTGGGTTAGGAACTTGATGTTATATATTTAAAAAGTTTAATATTCAGTTCAATTCAATTCAATTTTATTTGTATAGCGCTTTTTTACAACAGACATTGTCTCAAAGCAGCTTTACAGAAATATCAACACGGTATACAGATGTGAAAGGTGTGAATTTATCCCAACTGAGCAAGCCACTGAGTGGCACCGGTGGCAAGGAAAAACTCCCTAAGATGTTTAAAGGAAGAAACCTTGAGAGGAACCTGACTCAGAAGGGAACCCATCCTCATCTGGGGAACAACAGACAGTGTGAAATAGTACAGTATGGATGTACATGAAGTCTGTATGATCTTCGGAGCAGCCGCAGTCCCAGTAGAGAAGATTCGAGACTTGAGCTCCATCCATACGCTGAAATGATCTGGATCTCCAGTATCTCCAGAAATTCGTGTGGGGCTCGGCAAAAGGAAAGAGGGAGATAAAAGATTATTATGACTGTGAAGTAGTAAAAATAGAATCTAGTCAGGGTAGGCTTGAATAAACAAATACGTTTTAAGCCTAGACTTAAACACTGAGACTGTGTCTGAGACCCGATCACTAATGGGTAATAAATTTACACAATCACTAAGAATGTGATTTATCCAATGCATGGTGCGGTGCAGCAGCTGTTATAGTTCCCTGAGTCGATTCTGAACTTGGGTTAGCGTCTGTGTTTTCCCTGTTTGACCTACCCAAAAATATATATTTTTTTACATCATAAAATTTTATTTTTCAAGCTAAAACATCAAACCCCCACTATCTCACCAGTGTGTCAAAGTCTCCCTGAAAATCTCTTGGTCTATGTGTGCTCCCTGCCAGGTGAACGGCATCTCTTCACATTCATAATACAGATGAAGCTTTAATGGGTATTTTAACATAATTGTATGGTGCCGAAATGAGTCCTAAAACCCAGAAAAGAGGTAGCATTTTAGCACTTCCTGTTCCAGCATCCCGAAGTCAATGGGCTTTTTTAAAATGGGTTTTATTTTAAATGCCTGAAATAAGGTTTTCATGTTTTATTCTATGACATAAAATGCATCAGTAATACCCCACTTGTGATTTTTTTTTCTTTTATCTTTTTTCCGTCTTGAAAAAGACGGTTGCTAACAAGTGGCTAAATGGGACCGCAGAGGTTGTCGGGGACATTAAACGCCATCACACCGAACAGGAAATCTGTTACAGCCTTGTTGTGTTTATTTTCCAACTATTCCAACTAAAACGTTCTAACTTGTAGATTTATCAATTGATAATATTTTCCAGTTGTAGTGTTTTTAAAAAAATAAAGATTGAAAGAGTTGTCGGTAGATTAGTGGTAGTGACGTTGAAGTCACGCGACCATGGGGTAGTCAAGTTATAGCGTAACTTGAGCGTATTACTTCTGACAATTCAACTCATTTTCTGCAATAATCCAAAAGCCAATGGAAAAATCCTATTGGATATTTGTTGAGGGAACCAGGGTAATGCTAACTTCCAAGTCGGCCTACAAAAGTACGTCATCCCTGCGCACTATTACTTCAGGAGATTCAGCGAGATGCCTACTGACCTTGTCATTGCATCATTAATATCACATAATGTCACCTTCCTTATGATGCAATACCTGGCCCACACTTTCTTAAAGCTGCACTACTGAACTTTTGCCTCTCTGTCGCCATCTCTGTTTGAAACATAAAATTGCAAGTTACTTGGAGTTATTTATTTATTTATTTTGTTATGTGGGCCGTGGTTCTACACTGCTCCTGGGTGGAAGAACACTGTGTAACTAGCCGTAATTTATGTGTATTAACGTTATCTTTAGACTGCATAGAAAGTGAAATCTAATCTCTAATTCAGCTCCAATACCTGACAACAGAGGTGGCGACTGATACGGTTTTCTTGGAGTAGATTTGAATTGCTCTCTCTCATATAGCTATCCGAAAATAAGTGCAGTTTACCACACTGACCATAGTAAAACAACAACAAAAACAAACCATAGGAAACTCAATACCTAGCTGAATCAAGCGAACAAGTGTGCTAATGTTACTTAGCTACCTATTGAGTCACTGAAATGTCATATGTTCCGCAGAAAATTATCCATCTCTGTGTCACTCTTCAATCCCTTCAGATCTCTGAGTTTTGCCACCTCTCAAACCCCATGCCCATATATATTCTCGTTTTAGCACGGGCTCTGTCGCTTTCCCTTTTTGACTGCAGGCTCTCCACAAACTGATTCCCCAGATGTCAGCGATGATTGCGTTTAGAATTTTCCAGATTAAAAGCAGCCATCGAGTTTAAATTCTAAGCAACTGTTGTAAGAACAAGCTAAGAACCTTTTTTATGTACTTGCTCAATAATTGATTTTTTTGTTCATTTTTAACCAAAAAAAAAAAGTTTCGTACTGCAGCTTTAAAAGCATGACCAAAATAATCAGAACAGAATAATTCTGAATTTAAAGAGTTAAATCATTTTAAAGCGTTCCTATTTTGCAACATTTTACGAATGAAAATGTTTCAAATATAAAATCATGGCTTTTTATGTATTTTACTTTTATCTCCAAATATGGTCAGCCGGTCAGCCCAAATGATGCTTAAGTAAAAAATTTGGATGAACTGAAAATGTATTCGCATACAGGAGATATTGTAGATTAATATACAATACTGTGCAAGAGTTTTCTTTAGTACTTTGTTATTTTATTTTAGTTTTTATTTAGTTAGTTTTTATTTGATGACTTCTACATTATAAAGCCAGTACAAAGACTTTTTAGATTCCCAAACATTAGTGTTCTAGCACAAAATTAAATGTTACAGAAAAATGTCAGTAAAGTAAGCAGCGTATTAAGAGGTAAGAGACACCTTTCAGACGAAAAACACACCCAATGAAGGCTGCTGGGTGTCAAGAAGCGAGTGCGACAGTCAAAGTCTCCAGAAGAACCGTGTCTGGTTCTTAACCATGAAGAACCATGTCCTTATTAAACTGCACTAACTGTACAGGAGACTACTATTTTTATTTTTTGTCACACGGAATATTGTTTTTTTTTATTTACTACCCTTTACTGCTCTTTATAGTATTTTTAAAAATTTTATTTTTATTTCCTATTTTCTTTAGCACAGTACTGTATTTTATGTATTTATTCAATTATCATGTAGGAAAACATCAGACTTGAACACAAAAAATGCATGTCATGTCATTGACCCTCCCCTTTTTGCGATGTATAATGTTTACATCAGCCAAGAACAGGAATCTGAAGCTACAGTGGGCACAGACTCACCTACACTGGATATATGAAGATTTGAAAAATGTCACCCGTCTTGATGAATCTCCATTTCTGCAACATGGCAGAAATTGGCACAGAGATGTAGCACAGACATGGTCGGGTCATTCAGCATCAACAGCATGGATCCATGGAACCAATCCACCTTGTGTCAGCAGTTCAGGCCGATGGTGGCGGTGTAATGGTGTGGGGAATAGTCTTCTTGGCACACACCGGACCCTATAATACGAATCAAGCATCATTTGAATGCGACAGTCGATCTGAGTTATCATTGCTGACCATGTGCATGCCTTTATGACCGCAATTTACACACCTTACTAGTCTACTAGTCACCTCAAACTGTCTCCTGGAACATAACAATAACAGGTCAGTGTCCTCCCCAGTCATCAGATCAGAATCCAATCGGGCACCTCTGGGATGTGGTAAAATAAGAGATTTGCAGTATGAATGTACAGCTGAGAAATCAGCAGTATTTATGTGATGCGAACATGCCAACATGGACCAGAGTCTTAAAGGAACATTTCCAACAGCGTTTGGATTCCATGAAAGAAGAATTGAAGCTGTTCTGAGTGCAAGCTAGTATTCGTATGGTGTTCCTAATAAAGTGGCCGATGAGTGTATAGGATATACAGTCTGCTCACTACAGGGAGACTTACACGTTTTTTTTTTTGTCTGTGGGCTCTTTTATGTTACACAGCTGGAGTGGGAGTCATATTCGGTGGGGTCAGCCCTTCCGCCTACGCCATCTCTCCACTGGCCACTACCTGGGTCAGACAGAGGACCGTGGCCTGGAGCTCGTGGACAGAGAGATATCTGACACTGCTTCCACAGCATTCTGCTTCAGACCAAGCAAGGTTTGATACGCTTGCTATAAAATCTGCATACGAGCTCACGGTGGGTTTTAAAGCTCATGTCACCTACTGTGATAAATCATTTTCAAAATGGGTGATATCAGTAACTTACATGGTGCAGTGTGTCTGTGGTTTACGGCACTAATCTCGCTCTCGCTCTCTCTCACCCACACACACACCCTGGTGAAAAATACATATTGGCATACTTCACTGTACTTGCAGACTAGTGATCAGTATTCTTCAAGTGTGTTAATGATTAGTTCATATGAAGTTTTCTATTTTGAACAGCTAATTTTGTATATTTTAGCTGTAGTTTAATTGCAGTAAAGCACAGCTTGAAGTGTGTTTAGTGTACTTCTGTGTGCCAAAGTGGAACACCTCCAAGCATACTTAAATAATACTAATTAAAGTGTAGCTTAATTGTGTTATAAGTACAAAGTCTTCCAAGCATACTAGCAATATACCATGAATATATTACTTTTGTGAAGCCCACACAGAGAGAGAGAGAGAGAGAGAGAGAGCGAGAGCGAGAGAGAGAGAGAGAACCTGCCTGTATCTGTTCCTAGGATGTGACTTCTCAGTTATTTAATCATAAACAGTGAATTCATCATTATTGTAGACATCAATTAGTCATGCTTTGCTGTAAAAAGCTGTTGCGCAGGAAGGTCACTGGCCTGCCTTTCTCTGCTTTTGATTTATCCGGTCTCAACAGCATTTGCTTTTTTCACGTTTGCACAAATTGCTGTCCATTTAATTTAAGGCTTCGAATATATTTTTTGACGTAAATCATTCCAAGTGCTCCAGATGGAAAGATTCAGAGCAATAACAATCAACGGACTGTCTAATTGGTTTATTTCTTGTGTCCATCCTTTGCAGGAGAAAGTGGACTCTGGCCCAAAGCGGGACATCGATGGCATGGGGGTGGCGGAGATCAAGTACGGTGATTCGGTCTGCTTCATCATGCATGTGGCGTCAGGTCTGTGGCTGTCCTATCAGGCACCGGATGCAAAATCCTCCCGCCTTGGGCCACTTAAGAGAAGGGTAAGGAAATTCTTACATGTAGTGAAAATGAAGACCCCATGCACCTCGCCCTATAAGTTCATGAAGTCAGAAATGTAATTCGATCCTACAGTAACGCTCTTACATCACGTGGGTTTGAATGACCTGAGCTCAAATTAGAGGGCTTGTGAGACAGGCCTACATCAGACTCTGGTGCCACACCAAATGTGATAATGAGGAGGGCATAGTGAGACTGTGTTTTGTGAGAGTGGTCGGGATTAGGCATTCTGACTCGGAGTTTGCTTCCTCAGCGCTGTGGCATGCCGCTCGATTCTGGGACAAAGTCCAGAAACAACAACACCACTTCAGACAACATATCGAACAATGACCTATCTAATAGACATCAAAACCTCTTCGAGCAGGGGTGCTGAACTTCAGGTCTGGAGGGCCAGAGTCTGGCAGAGATTGACGATTTCTCTGCTTTAACCTCTGTACTAGAGAAATCTATAGCAAGTGCTTGTCCAAAAACTGCTACTTCACACTGGGTACAACTAACAACTAAATGGGTTCACTTCATTTCAGTGTTTTCTTGCCATTGGTTATTAAATAATTAGTAAAACATGATCGGGGAATAAAATAATCAACGATGGTGTGGTGTGCAACGTGTGTATATTATGGCTTACAGAAAACCAATCAAATTCAAGAATTTAACAGTGCTGTGGTCTAAATATAACTGTGATTATTTGAAACACCTGTCACGATGTCAACCCCAGCAAGATGTCGGGATTGACACTTTCACCAGGGCGTTGGCTGCTGTAGGGCTAGAGAAGATGCTGAGCTTTTTTCTTTACTGCATACACTATAAATGTACTTTTGATGACTTTTGTAGTAATCTTATAACGTTGGACACTACTTGAAAAGCTATTCGTCTGTAAATAGATTTGTGAGCAAGTGTGTGTTGTATGCAGGCCTTCCTGTATCCAGAGGGCCATATGGATGATGGGTTGATTCTGCAGCTCTGCCAGCATGAGGAGTCCAGAGCGGCTCGCATCATCCGCAACACCACACAGCTCTTCACCCAGTTCATCAGGTACGTCTTCATTACCTTGCTGTAGTTGATGGAGATAAGAGGCATTCTGCACACAGGATTCGGGAGTGCAATTTGGAGCCAGAATCGGTTAGTTACAAAGTGAGAAGATCAGTACTCAAATCTTATCTTTGGGCTGTAACGTCCTCTTGGAAATGTTGGGAGAAAGTGCTTCAGTAGTATTTGTCTTATATGCTTGGGTTCATTTCAACAATAAAAATAAAAAACCTGTACACGATATGGTCAAAAGTATGTGGACACTTCGATGTATGTATTGAGTTACGGCATTTCCCCACACCCGTTACTCACAGGTGCACGTCGCCGTTTCATGTCCATAGACAAACATTGGCTGTAGAATGGGTCGTACTGATGAGCTCGGTGACTTTAATTGTGGCACTGCCTATACTATGTGACTTTTACCACACATCAGTTCATGAAATTTCTGCCCTGGTGAATCTACCCTGGTCAACTGCATGTGATGTTATTATGAAAGGGAAGCATGTAGGAATAATATCAGCTCCTAGAAAATCATCAGTGTGTCAGGAGCTTAATGAAATGAGTTTCCATAGTGAACAGCTGCACATAAGCCTAAGCTCATGATGCACAATGGCAAGCGTTGGCTGGATTGGTGTAAAGCATGCTGCCACTGGATTCTGAAGCATTAGAAATGTGTTCCCTTCGACGTTGCATTTAGCAGTATGGGAACGCCTTGCGCGTGACCGGTATCTGAAGCTTGTGTAAATCATGCCTCTACTTATAGGCCTGCCATGATCAGGTGACGTGGCAATTAAGCGCGTCGCATGTTTTATATATATATATATATATATATATATATATATATATATATATATATATATATATATATATATATATATATATATATATATATATATATATATATATATATATATATATATATATATATATATATATATATATATATATATATATATGTCCATGTAACAAACACGCCGCCAGCCTTATTATCTTCAGCGAGACTGCATGTCTGTTGTTTGTGTGACAAAAACGCTTCATTTCTACTCGATATTTTCTCAAAATCTCTTAACTTTTCTATCCCCTTTTTAAAGAAAAGGAGAGGTAAGTAATGAGAGAGAAAGAGTTAAAGATGTGTGTAACGTGCTCCCGTTTCATCACGGGGGAAAAGTGCACACTTTCTGGGTGAAGTGTTAGTGGTGTAGTATGCGATGGCAACCTCGAGAGGCTGCGCATGGTAACGCTACAATAAGCAGCTCGACTCGCGCTTTTCTCAAAAAAAAAAAAAAAACGGAAGCCGAGCGAGTCGGGTTTCAGACCCTCGCGGATCTGGGCCGGCCGGTGCCGAGGCAGCCAACCGTCTCAGGTTCGGGGATCTCTTAAATCTGGAAGAGGAGCCGGAGACGAGCGCTGCTCTATCTCTCTCTCTGTTTTCCGGGTTCAGCTCTCCGCTGGATTTTGGAGTTCGCGTCGCGACTCCTCCTCCCGCTATGGAAAGCCAAAGGGGTAATAACGCCCCCTCTCTGACTCCGACGAGTTAGAAGGATGTGTTAAAAACTGAGAGCAGCGTATAAAGAGCTGCTTGAAGTGATTACCCAGTGAAAGTAAATACTTCACACTGCAGAAACTCCCCTGTCTTCCAGAAGGTATGACAAAATTTCACTTCTGGCGGAAAACCATACTTAAGCCATAGTCATAACTCCACGATGTTGGATTATTTGGCCATTGTGGGAATGAATGGCATGGCTATTTAGCTATGCCCGAGGTGGAGGAGGCGCTTGCTAGCTACCTCTCTCCACCGATGGCCGGTAATTACAGGGGCCGGCTTGCATCCAAGGTGGCATTGGTGGGCAAGCCTATGCAGTAGTAGTCTTGCTTGTGGGTCACTGCAGACAATGAAAGGGTTGCAGGCCTACCAAGCAGACCTGCTGAGTGAGCTCGACTTATGGCAAAAAAAAAGTTGTCTCAAGCTCATCCGGGTGTCCACGAGTGGAGCCTGGGCCAGCACTAGTATGGGGGAAACCCAGAAGGCGAGTATGGCAGCCCGCCAACCCCCGCAGACAGCCAGGGGAACCGGGCGGCCACAGTCGCGGTCTGATGTTGGGCCTGATCTGAGAATGGTCATAAAGGCCAAGCAGACAAAGATGAGCAGTCCTGAGGGGCTGTGGAGGGATGTATCCGGGGACATGAGGTTGTTATGGCAGGTAGCCCCCAGTGCTACTGTAGGGCCTCCCCTAGCCAAGGTGGTCCCCAAGTTTTCGTGTTCCCTGGTCAGCAAGCTGTCACAGGGCAACGGAAATCTGATGCTTCACTCCAATAGAATGTGGAATAGCTAACGTCACTAGAAGACCATCGGGCAGCGTGCAAGCTACGGCCAAATGTGTCTCCATGGGTTTTGTCTACCATAGAAAGGGTTACCGGGTCCAGTTATAGCTCGACCCCCTGTTCACAGGTGTGCTCACCACAGAAGTCAGCACAGACCAGAGCCCGACGTTAGCGCAGGAAGTAAGCTCACTTTTGGACAATGGGGTCCTGAAACATGTACCCCGTTCCCTCAGGGAGGGAGGTTTACAGCCTTTATTTCCTGTTCCGCAAAAAAGTGGGAATATGTGGCCAATTTTAGATCTGCATCATCTGAACCGTACTCTTCGGACATACAGGTTCAGAGGCTGATGTTCAAACGTATCGTGCCACAGATCCAGTTCGAGAACTGGTTTGTGGCGATGGGTCTAAAAGGTGCTTGTTTCCGCATAGGAATATTGCTAGTTTTATCCCCTCGCACCTTCACAAAGTGCATGGATGTCACTCTGGCTCCATTGGGACTCCAGGGCATCTGTGTACCAAGCTACCTGGACGACTGGTTAATTCTAGCACGATCCAGGGAGCTGGCGGTTCAACATTGAGATGTTGTTCTCGCCCACGTGAAGAACTGGGAGCTCAGGTTGAATCTCAGAAAAGTTGGTTTTCCCTGGTGCAGTGGACAACTTTTCTAGGGGTTATAAGATTCTACTACGATGAGGGCGTTTCTATCCCCAACAGGCGTAGTGTCAATCCTATCAACACTGAGCTAGATAAAGCTGTATCTTGGGAGCCTAGGGTGGAATCCACATATGTGGCTGAGGTCACATCTGTATGCTGTCCCACCATCACTGCTCCCACTAGCTCTAGTGAGAGTTCGCCAAGATAGCCTGCTAATAGCACCATTTTGGCAGCTCGAACATGGTTCTGAGAGATAATATCTCTGCGAGATGGCACTCCTTGGGAGATTCCCGTCCACAGGGATTCACTGTGGACCCAGTAACTGCGCAATAGCTACAGTCCTGGGGCTCCTACAATAACATTTCTCAGCGGGGTGAGCTCCTTCTACAATCAGGGTTATGTGGCCGCCATTTCGGCCAGCCACGCCCTGTTGAGGGAGCCTCTGTGGGGCAACATCCTCTAACTTCGAGGTTCATGCGCGGTCTCAGATGGCTGAGGCCCATCTGCAGGCCGCGCATACCTTCCTGGGACCTTCTATGGCACTGGAAGGTCTGTCGGCTGCCCAATTCGAGCCCCTAGAGCGGATCTACTGTCTCAAGCCGGAGGGCTGATTTATCACGCTCGGCCAGAACTCTGCAACTGTGGGTCTGGCCCCTGAGGGACACCAGCTCATAGATTCGGGTCTCACAACTGAGATTGTTAAAACCATGTTAAAAGCTAGAGCACCATCCACAAGGAAAGCGTATGCACTCAAGTGTCAGCTTTTTGTCTTGTGGCATGAGGGGCGTCACCAAGACCCAGTGATCTGCACAATTGCTACAGTCCTGGAGTTCTTACAGAACGTTTCTCAGCGGGCTGGGCTCCGTCTTCAATCAGGGTACTTGGCCGCCGTTTCGGCCAGCCATGACGCTGTTGATGGAGCCTCTGTGGGGCAACATCCTCTACCTTTGAGGTTCATGCGTGGTGTCAGACGGCTGCGGCCCATCTGCAGGCCATGCATACCTTCCTGGGACCTTCTATGGTCCTGAAAGGTCTGTCGGCTGCCCCATTCGAGCCCCAGGAGTGGATCCCATCCACAACGAAATCAAATGCACTCAGGTGTCAGCTTTTGTCTTGTGGCATGAGGAACGTCACCTAGACCCAGAGAACTGCGCAATTGCTACAGTCCTGGAGTTCTTACAGAACGTTTCTCAGCGGGCTGGGCTCCTTCTACAATCAGGGTTACTGGGCCGCTGCTTCGGCCAGCCATGCCCCTGTTGATGGAGCCTCTGTGGAGCAACATCTTCTAACTGCGAGGTTTGTGCGTGGTGTCGGATGGCTGCGGCCCATCTGCAGGCCACGCATACCTTCCTGGGACCTCCTGTGGTCCTAGAAGGTCTGTCAGGTGCCCCATTTGAGCCCTTAGGGACCTACCGTCTCAAAAGCCGCAGGGTTGATTTATCATCCTTGGCAAGAACTAAGGAAGCTGTGGGTCTGGCCCCTGAGGGGCACCAGCTAATAGATTCTGGTCGCACGACTGAGGTGGTAGAGACCATGTTTCTACAATAACATTTCTCAGCGGGGTGGGCTCCTTCTACAATCAGGGTTATGTGGCCGCCATTTCGGCCAGCCACGCCCCTGTTGAGGGAGCCTCTGTGGGGCAACATCCTCTAACTGCGAGGTTCATGCGTGGTGTCAGATGGCTGAGGCCCATCTGCAGGCTGTGGATACCTTCCTGGGACCTTCTGTAGTCCTGGAAGGTCTGTCAGCTGCCCCTTCGAGCCCCTAGAGTGAATCCCATCTACAAGGATATTGTATGCGCTCAAGTGGCGCCTTTTTGTCTGGTGGTGTGAGGAACGTCAGCTACACCCAGTGAACTGCGCAATCGCTACAGTCCTGGAGTTCTGACAAGAACGTTTCTCAGCGGGTTGGCTTCTTCTACTATCGGGGGTTACGTGGCTGCCGTTTCGGCCAGCCCTGCCCCTGTTGATAGAGCCCTTAGAGTTAGCCTCTGAGAAGCTTCTGACTCTAAAGGTAGCTCTTTTACAGGCCCTGACATCTCTCAAGCGAGTGGGAGGTCTACAAGCTCTCCCTGTTGCCCCTCCTGCCTTGACTTTACCCCTAGATAAGCCATGTCCTTCCTGTACCCTAGGCCAGATTATATTCCTAAAGTGCCTACATTGGCTGCCCACCCTGTGGTGTTGCAGGCTTTCTCCCCTCCTCTGTCCTCTGACCAGAACAAGAGAGGATGCACCCGCTGTGTCCAGTAAGCGCTCTCTGTACTTACGTCCACCGCTCCGGCCAGTGGCGTAAGTCAGAGCAGCTACTAGTCTGCTTTGGCAGCGACAGGAAAAGTGATGCTGTGTCAAAGCAGTGCATCCCTACTGGGATTGTTGAAGGCTTTGTCCAAAGGGGTTTCCTTGCAGGATGTGTGTGCGGCTGCAGGGTGGTCTATGCCTCACACGGTCATTTGTTATGACAGCCTGGAAATTCATCCCTCACCAGGCTCGAGTGTCCTGCACTGATCCTCGGGTTTGGGTATTTTTGAACAGGCCGTACCCTCGGTATGACTGAGTGGGTATTCCCGTTCCCATACTGCTAAATGCAACGTCGAAGTTCCCTTTGAAAGGGAACGTCGGGGTTACGCATGTAACCCTGTTCCCTGAGAAGGGAACGAGACGTTGCATAGCGCTGTCATACCGGGGCTGGCCTGTGAATTGCGTCTTCGCTTCAGATAATAGAGGCTGGCGGCGTGGTTCACAGGTGCCATATATATATCATGTGACGCGCTTAATTGCCACGTCACCTGATCATGGCAGGCCTATAAGTAGTGGCATGATTTTACACAAGCTTCAGATACCGGTCACGCACAAGGCGTTCCCATACTGCTAAATGCAACGTCTCATTCCCTTCTCAGGGAACAGGGTTACATGCGTAACCCCGACGTTCTCCAGTGTGATAAATCTTGCTTCACTATCTGGAAGTCTGATGGACAAATCTGGGTTTGGCAGATGCCAAGATGCCAGGAGAATACTACCTACTAGAATGCATAGTGCCAACAGTAAAGTTTGGTGGAGGAAGGATAAAGGTCTGGGACTGTTTTCCAGGGTTTGGGCTCCTTATTTTCAGCATACAAATACATTTTTAGAGAATAATATGCTTCCAACTTTGTGACAATTTGGGGACGGCCCTTTTCTCTTCCTGTTCCCAATTGTGAGCCAGGCTTTCTCACCCGACATCAGTGCCAACAAATGTACTTTCAACAGAATGGGCACAAATTACCCCAGACACACTCCAAAAATCTAGTGGAAAGCCTTCCCAGAACAGAGGAGGCTGTTATAGCTGCAACGGTGGACCAGCTTCATAATAAATGAATTGGATGTCCAACAAGGTCATATAGGTGTGACTGTCAGGTGTCCACATTTTTGGCCATATAGTGAACAGTATACTATTGTAGGTATGGCGAGGTCACGTCGACTTGTCAGTAACAAGGTGATAGAATAATTGATACAGCTGGTCATATTATACAATCTCACATATGCTTGCCGTCAGGAAAATCCTGAAGCATGTGACGAATTTTCTACTATTAATAAAAGCTCTTTATACCAGTTTGTTTAGAATGCATTTGAACTCAGTGGATGTATATTATAATTGGTTACAGATATATTGATGTAAAACCAAAAGAGGTGGGCTGGGTGGGAAAATGAACGTTCGCTCTCTTGTTGTTTGGTGTCAGAGGGCTGGATGAACTGAAGGGGGAGAAAGCATCGGGAGTGAGTCTGCCAGTGGGAGAGCTACTACAGACCCTGAACGACCTCATCACCTACTTCCAACAGCCTGACTCAGAGCTGGAGCACGAGGAGAAGCAGAGGCAGCTCCGCTCGCTCATCAAACGCCAGGACCTTTTCAAAGAGGAGGTGAGTTCAGCACGCACAGTCACTATGTGTGCGTGTCAGTGTTCTTCAACCTGGTCTCTATACGCCACATCAGTAGATTATATGCATACTGTAGCGGTGCAATGTAATCTGTATATCATCTGTATCTGCATCGGTTTACCGCTATAAATATCCATATATGTATTTATATTTGGGTGTGGCCTAAACTGGAAGTTTAAAAAAAAAATTCATATGAACTACTACATTGCCCCTGGAGTTCCTCCACCTCATATCATTCAGGACAGTTTTACTCATTTACTACCTTTATACTAGCATACTAATCTGATCCGCCGTGACAGCTGCTGGGCTTTATTTGAGTTTCAGAACTTGCTTGTGTCAGCATGAAAGTAAAACCCTCCTGCTTTTTTTTTTTTGGTGTCCAGTGGGATCCTTGTCTTCTATTAATAGCTATATTTGTGTCTGTTTAGAGCAGATTATCTGTTCAATCCGAATAGTGAATTCATGTTCTTTTAAATCCATACCATACTGAGAAGTGAGCAGGAGTATTCCGTTAAATGTCAGCATGAAAGACATGCATCATCTTCAGTAACTGCTTTATCCTGGTCAGGGTTGCCGTGGACCAAAACCTATCCCAAGAACACTGTGTATGAGGCGGGAGGATACCCTAAATGGGACGCCAGTCTGTTGCAATGCGTGCACACACACACAAACACACACACACACACACACACACACACACACACACACACGTACATGTGTGTGTTTGTTCAGGTTCAGAATCGACCTGGGGTCCCTGGAGCAGGACTACGCGCTGCACTGCGGAAAATAAATAAAGTTATACTTAAACTGGGATTGCACAATTCTTCTATAAACCTTAGTTGAGGGGAAAAAATTATAGCACCCTAAGATTGGGAGTGTAGTGATAGATGATGTTTCCTTATGTTCCTGCTCATTTTAGGGAATGCTTACACTGGTCTCTATCTGCATCGACCGGCTCAACATGTACAACAGTGCTGCTGAGTTTGAGGAGATTGCAGGCGAGGAGGCAGGAGAGGCCTGGAAGGACATCCTCAACCTCTTCTATGAGCTGCTTGGTAATCATGCAATCACACACACACACGCGCTCGCTCGCTCGCTCACTCTGTCTCTCTTCAGTGGTAATGACTGATGACAGGAAGCTGATGAAATTACATATACTTCAGTGTATGAAAAGAAACAGTGAGATTTCTCGTTAATCTGAATATCAGATTTAATATAAAGGTATTTACTAAGGATGCACCGAAATTCCGGCCGCTGGAAATCCTTGGGCGTAAATGCATTTTCGGTTTTTGGCCGAAAGAGAAGAAAGGCAGAAAATCCATCCATCCATCTTCTCTACCACTCACTCCTTTTCAGGGTCATGGGGAACCTGGAGCCTATCCCAGGGAGCATCAGGCACAGGGCTCAAGGTACACCCTGGACAGGGTGCCAGTCCATCGCAGGGCACAATCACATACACACTCACACACCCATTCATACACTACGGACACTTTTTGGAAACACCAATCCGCCTACCATACATGTCTTTGGACTGGGGGAGGAAACCGGAGTACCCGGAGGAAACCCCCGCAGCACGGGGAGAACATGCAAACTCCGCACATACAGGGCCAAGGCAGAAAATATGAGCCAAAAATATATGCTGAAAATATATGCCGCCACGCCCTGCCCCTCAGTACTTGGCGCTTATCGTGGCATTGGGGAGAAAAGACAGCGTGCATGGGAAAAGATACCGGCAGAGCTGGAGTTGATGAATGCATCAGCTGAAGGATTGACACGCAGCACAGAACAACATGTGCCAGAGAAACGGGTGCGTACAAGTGATGAGGCACAAGCTCCCTCACTTTCTGACATGTTTGACGAGATTCTTCAGGAAAGCACCCCGATCCACAGCAGTGCCAACAACAACACAACAAGCGCAGCTATGCTTCCCAATGCTTGCACAGATCGCACTGAGGTATTGATCCGCCCCTAGCGCCAACTCTCCAGAAAGCTGAACAACTTTTGTTCTTGAAGACAAACCTGCCACTTTTGCTTCAATAGAAAGCAGTCCACTTTGCTATCGTGTATAGCAATGACATTAAGATTCGTGTAGCCCTGCAAAACTTTGTTCTTGACTTGAGGCTACGTCTGTGGTTTACAGTTTGAGGTTCGCTTTAGTTCTATTGCTAAATGCATTTCCATAAACAGAATAGAATAATACATTTAATTTTGTTTTGTATTGTGTTCATATCAATAGAAGTGTGATCATTTTATTGGTTTGTAGTTTTTTTCAATTCAGATTCATAGAATTCATGAAATGATTAAAAAAGTTTCATATTAATACAATTATACAAAAAAAATAATTAAATAGTTTAAAAAAAAAACATTTTCGGTTTTAGGCAAGTGCATCCTTAAATTTCGGTTTCGGCCCGGAATATTACTTTCGGTGCTTCGTTGTATTTACATTTATAGTTCTTATTGCAGCGGCTTATGACCATAGCTTTTAGTGAAGCAGGATTACATTAATAACAATGAAGCTATCATCATTCTGATAGATTTTTTTTTTTTTTACATCTGTGTCATCTTTTTGCATATATAAAAGTAGATAATCTTTTATCTGAGCATCTTTACCCATATTTCCGCTCCTTATTATACCCCAAGCTGCAGGTTTAATTCTCTATCAGCTCGCTTTTAATAAATCTCTGTGGCTAAACAACTGCTTGTGTGACATTTTGTGGTTTTGCTGTGAGATCGTTATTGTGAAAACCTGCCACTGTTCACTTTAATTGCCTGACACATTCATCAGGCCCCCATGGCAACTCTAAACAAGCCTTAGGATCTGTCTCAGTAAAATGTGGAGGTCACCCTCGGGAGAGGATGGAGGGCAGGACTGTGGGCATGATGCATCAATCTGCTGACATCAGCCCATTTTATGTTCATTTACTGCCTTGCTGCTTGGTGGAATAGATTTTAGAGTGACATAAGACATATAAGTTTGGATCCACTACTGCTAACTGTCTTTACTTGTAGTCTTTACAGTAATGAAACAAGAAACCGTTACATAGATACTTATTATTCCACAATATATTTGAGGACAAATAATCATTTCTGTATTCCTTCTGTTTGTATTAATTTGAAATACAGTCAATATAAACTTTTTTTTTTAAATACAGTTCTGTGAAAAAGTATGATTTCATCTGTTTTTGTGTATCTCTCATACTAAATATGTTTAGATCTTCAAACGAAATACAACATAAAACAAAGACGGCCTGAGTAAACACGCAATACAGTTTTTATTTATTCTTTTTTATTGAAGCAAAAAAAGTTCAACACCTATCACACATGTGAAAAACTAATTGCCCCCTTAAATGTAAAATCTGGTTGTGCCACCTTTACCAGCAATAACTGCAATCAAGCACTTCTGATAACCGGAGATCAGTCTTTCACTTACTTCTAGGACTAGGATTTACTCCTACACTTTGGATCATTGTCTTGCTGCATAATCCAGTCGCGCTTGAGTTTCAACTTACGGAATGAAGACCAGAAATTCTCCTTTAGGATTTTCTGGTAGAGAGCAGAATTCATGTTTCCCTCAATTACTGCAAGTTTCCCAGAACCTGAAGCATCAGGAACAGACCATCCCCACACCATCACACTTCCTCCACCATGCTTGACTGTAGCTATGATGTTCTTTTTGTGGAATTCAGTGTTTGGTTTACGCCAGATGTAACGGGACCCCTGTCTCCCAAACAGTTCCACTTTCACCTCATCAGTCCACAGAACATTCTCCCAAAAGGTTTGAGGATCATCAATTTGTGTTTTATCAAAATTCAGACGAGTCTTAATGTTCCTCTGGGTTAGCGGTGGTTTTCACCTCGCCACTCTTCCATGGAGCCATTTCCCCCCCCAATGTCTTTCTGATAGTGGAGGCATGAACAGTTTTTACTCAGGTTGCCCTTGTTTTATCTTAGATTTTGTTTAAACTTTTAAGCAGGTTAGTATGAGATATACACAAAAACAAAACAAATCGAAGCACTGTACCTTTTTTCAAAAAGTTCAACAAAACTTTTGGGCACCTAATAGAGCTGAATTATTTTTGTAACCGAACAGTCAACTTCTGATAATGACTCAAATAATACAGTCCTGATGGAACATACTAAGGTCAGATGCGGTATGATGTACAGTGGTGTGAAAAAGTGTTTGCCCCCTTCCTCATTTCCTGTTCCTTTGCATGTTTGTCACACTTAAGTGTTTCGGAACATCAAACCAATTTAAACAATAGTCAAGGACAACACAAGTAAACACAAAATGCAATTTGTAAATGAAGGTGTTTATTATTAAAGGTGAAAAAAATCCAAACCATCATGGCCCTGTGTGAAAAAAGTGATTGCCCCCTAAACCTAATAACTGGTTGGGCCACCCTTAGCAGCAACAACTGCAACCAAGCGCTTACGCATAACGTGCAATGAGGCTTTTACAGCGTCCTGGAGGAATTTTGGCCCACTCATCTTTGCAGAATTGTCCTAATTCAGTTACATTAGAGGGTTTTCGAGCATGAACGGCCTTTTTAAGGTCATACCACAACATCTCAATAGGATTCAGGTCAGGACTTTGGCTAGGCCACTCCAAAGTCTTCATTTTGTTTTTCTTCAGCCATTCGGTGGTGGACTTGCTGGTGTGTTTAGGATCATTGTCCTGCTGCAGAACCCAAGTTCGTTTCAGCTTGAGTACACGAACAGATGGTCGGACATTCTCCTTCAGGATCTCTTGGTAGACAGCAGAATTCATAGTTCCTTTTATCACGGCAAGTCTTCCAGGTCCTGAAGCAGCAAAACAGCCCCAGACCATCACACTACCACCACCATATTTTACTGTTGGTATAATGTTCTTTTTATGAAATGCAGTGTTCCTTCTACGCCAGATATACTTGGACACACACCTTCCAAAGAGTTCCACTTTTGTCTCATCGGTCCACAGAATGTTGTCCCAAAAGTCTTGGGGATCATCAAGATGTCTTGTGGAGAAATTGAGACGAGCTTTGATGTTCTTTTTGCTCAGCAGTGGTTTTCTCCTTAGAACTCTGCCATGCAGGCCATTTTTGCCCAGTCTTTTCCTGATGGTGGAGGCATGAACGCTGAACTTAACTGAGGCAAGTCAGGCCTGCAGTTCTTTGGACGTTGTTGTGGGGTCTTTTGTGACCTCTTGGATGAGTTGTCGCTGCGCTCTTGGGGTAATTTTGGGCGGCCGGCCACTCCTGGGAAGGTTCACCACTGTTCCATGTCTTCACCATTTGTGGATAATGGCTCTCACTGTGGTTCACTGGATTCCCAAAGCTTTGGAAATGGCTTTATAACCCTTTCCAGACTGATAGATCTCAATTACTTTCTTTCTCAATTGTTCCTGAATTTCTTTGGGTCTCGGCATGATGTGTAGCTTTTAAGGATCTTCTGGTGGACCTTACTGTGTCAAGCAGCTCCTATTTAAGTGATGCCTTGATTGTGAACAGGTGTGGCAATAATCAGGCCTGGGTGTGGCTAGAGAAATTGAACTCAGGTGTGGACAACCACAGTTATAGAATGTTTTAACAAGGGGGGCAATCACTTTTTCACACAGGGCCATGATGGTTTGGATTTTTTTTCACCTTTAATAATAAACACCTTCATTTACAAATTGCATTTTGTGTTTACTTGTGTTGTCCTTGACTATTGTTTAAATTGGTTTGATGTTCCGAAACACTTAAGTGTGACAAACATGCAAAGGAACAGGAAATGAGGAAGGGGGCAAACACTTTTTCACACCACTGTACATGCAGAGTCTATTATTTAGACTTGAGAGTGAGCGTTTATGGCCAGTTCGAAAGCATAGGCAAAGAAGGCGTCACGGGTAAGCACACTATTGACAAAGCAGCCAGTCATCATGGGTAATCACTATTCACAAAGCAGCCAAAGGTCAACACAGAGGACAGTAAAATGTGACTTGTTTTAGAAACTGGGAAACAGAGAAACAAAGAAACTAGAAGCAGTAACAGAGGAAAGTCAGGATGTACCGGAGGCACAACGGCAATATAACCCAACACCAGTGTGTGTGTGTATTATCATCAGTAAATAATGACCAATTTTTAAAATTATGTTAATCGAAATTATAGAATCATGTTTGAGCAATATAATTTGCCAGCATTTTATCATTTGGTATTTATTAAAACTGCTCAAAGAACAGTTTGATTAAACAACAAATATTGCGACTCAGCCCCAGGACCTTGTACCCTATTCCAAATGTCCCTCCAGTGTCCTGCCTTTAGTTTCTGATTAATTCTTCCTAGTGGAACACCCAACTTAATTGAGACCTCAATGTTCTGCACACTCTGTATTTAGCACAGTGGTTTTCAAGCAGATGAGATACCCTCGGTGTAAAGGACGTGACAAAGGAATGATCTCTATGACTTGAGAAAATACAACACCCTTTATTTTCTTTCACTGTTGTCCTCCAGCTGCTCTGATCCGAGGAAACAGACCCAACTGTACGCAGTTCTCCCGAAAACTGGACTGGCTAGTCAGCAAACTGGAGCGGCTGGAGTCCTCCTCAGGTACTTTGCAGGCAGAGTTATGTGTTTATAAATATTCTCATTCTGTATGTACTAGCTTAGTTTAGTGCCTTCTCATGCAGTCCACTAGCTGCAGCTGCACACATAATTGGTTTTTGTTGTTTCCTGGCCCAGAGCACATTAATAGGAAGCTACAGTATGCTTACCCAACCCTCTGCTCTTTTCTTTGTGCCTTTGGCATCTTCTACATTATTTATTTCAAAGTAAGTGTATACAGACTTCTAATACCCTCTGTGTTATAAACACATGGTTGTCTGTGTAGGCATTCTGGAGGCGCTGCACTGCATCCTAACAGAGAGTCCAGAGGCGCTAAACATCATCCAGAAAGACCACATTAGATCCATCATTTCCCTTCTCTATAAGCATGGACGGAACCACAAGGTCAGCATTTGGTCTCGCTTCTCTCACACACACACACACACACACACACACACACACACACACAGCTACACACCGAAACCTGCTGGTGCTTGAGGAGCCACTGATAAATGATGAATAAGTGAAAATAGGTTTAATTAAATTAAATGTAGCTGGAAATAAAATCCATAAAGCCACATGAATGATAGTGGCTGTGCGCGATGGTGACATCACAGAGGGACATTGCTAGCACAGTTACAACGGCGTATAATTGGACAAAAATTCAACAATCTCAAGTATAAGATGCAAAGCTCAGATTTTACTTTTAGACCCTAACGAGACAAAAGCAAAGGCTGCATTCCTCACTCACCATTTCCACCAATGTCATACTAATGAGGAAATAGTGGACCAAATAATACATTTTTTGTGGACTAAAGATTGCACAGTACAGTGCAGCTATACGACACAGTGGCAAGGTGCTGTTTTAAATGAACTAAGCATGATATATTGTAATATACAAAAATGAATCTGATTTTTAGTATGACAAAAATAAACGTTTATTTACTTTAAATAACAAATCCTTTTTACCTACACAAACACACACAACACAAACCTTCATAATTTCTTTTCCCATCATACTGCGGTCAGTCCATTCCAAGGACGTGGATGGAATGTATAACCTTAAGGTTATCATTTTGAATTGGTCGTAATTCTGATGTTTTGATGGCAGGTCTAATGCCTGAATATTAAAAAGCTGTTTTTCCCACCTGCTTCCCCTGCAGATTCTGGATATTCTCTGCTCTCTTTGTGTCTGCAATGGAGTGGCAGTCCGAGCCAATCAGAACATCATCTGTGACCACCTGCTTCCCAGAAGGGATCTGCTGCTCCAAACACGATTGGTCAATGATGTGCAAAGGTAACAACAGCGCACGACTGTGTCCTGTACATACACTATATGGTCAACATATATGGTAGGGTGTCCACAAACTTTTGGCCATATAGTGCATGTATATGACTCTTTTCACACATATTGCTTAAAATTCTCTTTACATTTATCTACACTTTATGATTTATACATTCCCTTCTACCATAGTTTTATTAATGAAACGTTTCATACATTTTTCTTCTGTTGACAGCATGAGACCCAATATCTTCCTGGGCATAAGTGAGGGATCAGCTCAGTATAAGAAGTGGTACTTTGAGCTGATGATTGATCAGGTGGACCATTTTGTCACAAGTGAAGCCACTCATCTCCGTGTAGGCTGGGCCAGCACTAAAGGCTATGCCCCCTACCCTGGGGGTGGAGAGGGATGGGGGGGCAACGGTGTTGGTGATGATCTCTACTCCTATGCCTTTGATGGGCTTCATCTGTGGTCAGGTGCCTGCACAACTTCGATGAGCGGGTTTTTTCTTATTTTTATTTTCAAGAATCTTTTGTTGCTACACAATAACTCAGTTGGTATTGGGTCTAGAAAAGCTCAACAGTTAACAGTAAAGAATAAATTAGCAATAAAGCGCCAGACAAGACAACAGGTGCAAAACCGTACAACGTGAATGATTGTAAGTGGAACATATAAATAATTGGCAATAATGCTCCGATCTCCATTCTCAATCTCCATGTCACTGCTTCAAAACTAATGCTGTAATTAAAAAGTTAGGGAATATGTATATGTAAATGATATTTCACCTATAAAATCCTTATGATTGTGCATAATTCACAAAAATATACTTCCTATACCATAATTGTCCTCTGTAATTTCAGTCTAGCTCCTCATGTTCAGTACAGTACCTAGCCCCATTTCTTTTATAACAACATAAATAAATAAACATATATTTATTCAGGTATGAGTGAGCACAGTAAGGCGTGTACTAAACGCAGAAGGTTTCCTTGCCAGAACTCCAAGACGTTCACCATTACTGAAACAACAGCAGAAGAAAAGTTGCTCAACTTTTCAACTAATCCACAGAAGTTTTGGGATTCTGTTCTGTGGAGCGCTGAAACAGAACTGGAACTTTTCGTCACAATGGATCAGTGGTATGTCTGGAGGAAGAAGAATGAAGAAAGAACAATCTGTCCACAGTCAAGCATGGTGGTGGCTCGGTGATGCTCTGGGGCTGCTCTGCATTATCTGGCACTGGAAACCTGCAGTGTGTGGAAGGCGAGATGGATTCGTTGAAGTATCAGGAAATCCTAGGAGAAAACCTCATGTTGTTTGTGAAGAAGCTGAAGCTTGGGCGTCATTGGACCTTCCAACAGGACAACGATCCCAAGCGTACCTCAAATTACACCAACGCTCGGGTGCAGAAGAAGTCCTGGAATATTCTACAGTCACCTGTCATCACAGTCACCTGACTTGAACCCCATAGAAAGACTCCGGTGGGATTTGAAGAAGGCGGTTGCAGCACACAAACCCAAGAATATTACTGAACGTATTACTGAAGATTCCTCAGGAACGCTGCCAGAAGCTCTGCATCTTGTTTGCAGCAGGTCATAACAGCAAAAGCGTGCTCTACAATGTAGTAAACATGCTTGCCATGAAGGGGGTGAATAATTTCGAAACTGGAGAATTCATCATAAGTTGAATTTTTTTTTCCCATTGATTTATTTATTCATTTTCATATAATTCATTTACATGTGATTCATTTACATGTGATTCATTTTCATGTGATTCATATTCATGCAGGTGATTAATTTACACGTGATTCATTTTCTAAAGTTACATTCATTTTTTAAAGGGCTAAAGTTACCCTCAGATAATAGTGCAGCTCAGCATGACACCATGATAATATGTTGTAGGGAGAATCCCACGGGCCGTGGCCTCCATTAACCAGCACTTGCTGACCTCCGATGATGTAGTGAGCTGCTGCCTGGACCTCGGCGCCCCCAGCATGTCCTTCCGCATTAACGGCCAGCCCGTGCAGGGAATGTTCGAGGATTTCAACACGGATGGGTTCTTCTTCCCCGTTGTCAGCTTCTCCGCAGGGGTCAAGTAAGTCATGCAGCCAGCATCACCACAGACTGCCCATCTGTCGTGCATGATCATATTTGTAAATAAATAACCACCGGGAAAATGAAGACAATTTATATGCAACCGTGTGAAATTATGGAAATTAACAGGTGAAGGGTTTTTTTTTTGGACATCGCTCTAACCTGTGTCTGTTTGAAGAGTTTGAAGTAGGACAAGATACAAGTGTACTCCGTTATAATTATTGCTGGGGACACAGGGTCCTGTAGAAATGCTCAGAGGTAAATTTCCAGTTATATTTAGGTCAACATTGAACTTGCGGGTTGACATTGAACCTGCAGAGATTTTTCCGTTGGGCTTTTCCTTTCCATTACCTTTCACCTTGAGACAGCAGAGGGGATTTTAGTGATTTATTGCTCACTGAGCCTCACAGCTTATTTCACACTCTTTCTCCACAACTGAGGCATTTTTGAGAAATGTGTATTTCCAATCTCTGGGATGCATACAAGACAATATGAACAATCAGAGCCTACTTCATTTCACTAGGGTTCTTTCACTAGGGTTCGTTTCTTGTTGGGTGGTCGCCATGGTGACTTCAAGTTCCTACCCCCTGCTGGCTATGCACCTTGTTATGAAGCCCTTCTCCCCAAAGAAAAGATGCGGGTGGAGCCTGTGAAGGAGTATAAGAGAGATGTGGAGGGAGTGAGGAACTTGCTGGGAACCACCCAATTCCTGTCTCAAGCTTCCTTCATTCCCATCCCTGTCAATACCAGCCAGGTGAGACCTTAAAAGCAAATCATATCTCTTTTAGTCCCTGTCTCATTACCATCTTTTCTTTTTTTTTTCTTTTACTCTCTGCTGTAAGCTTGAATAATTTTAGAAACACACCAGTTTCCATATGGTTTTGGAAATTCCAATGAAATGACTAGAAACATCATCTTTACATTTGTCAGATTGTTATGCCTCCACACCTTGAAAATGTGCGTGATAAGCTGGCCGAGAACATCCATGAACTCTGGGGAATGAACAAAATCGAGCTTGGCTGGACCTATGGCAAGGTAAGAAAACCTATGACAGTCCAAGAACATATTAGAATATCACTTCAGTATCATTAATCACAGTATTCACATCTCAAACCAAAATACTGTGTAGGTAGTGACACCATCGCATTCTGACTAGAGATTTTTATCTCCGTTTTATACCGTTTCACTTCTCCCTCAAGCACTGTCCAGCTAGACAAAGCCAGGCGAGTATAACTGAAAAATTCACCCTGAAGTTAGAGTACTTGACGAATGTTAAGCATCCAAAATAGCTACCCAGATGGGCATGTAGATCTCTTTATCAGATAATAAGTCCAAGAAAGACGAGAGTGCACTGATGTAATGTGCATCTACTGCTTAGTGCTGCAGCAGCTCTGAAAAATGCTGAGTGCACACACACACACACACACACACACACACACACACACACACACACGTATAGTGGGCACACTGCAGTTGAACTTCAGACCCCAATGGCTCTCAAAGCAAGCACAATGAGCAGCTCAGCAGGAGAAATTCATTAGGGGTGAGGACTTTCATTACTCCAGAGGTGCAACCTAATCATTTACTGGGGTTGGGGGGGGTGGTTCAATGTTCCAGATGTTCATAGATCAATCTTGCTTAAATGAGAGCTCATAAACTCAATGTGACATTGTTCTGCACTTGAGAGAGAAACTTACCACTAGAAGTGACAAACAATAAGGCATGGAATGGCTTTCTTGACTTGCCTTAATTTAAAGACACAGAATGACACAGAATGGACTCCAAATGTTCAGAACAAAGTAAAATTTCCATCTAAAGCATTCAGATATTTTCCACAAAAGTAAAAATACAAATTAGAAGAACAAGACTGTTTGGAGTCTATGCAGGAAGTCTATCAAGCATAGTTCCTCACTGTGTATTAAAATGCCAGCTTTTGTTCTTTTTTAAGGTACGTGATGACAACAAGAGGCAGCATCCTTGCCTGGTTGATTTCTCCAAGCTGCCTGAAACTGAAAAAAATTATAACCTGCAAATGTCAACAGAAACCTTAAAGTAAGTGCATATGGATTAACCCTTAAACACGTACCTTGGGTCGTCAGTGACCCGGGACATCATCCAATACACCCCCTCTCATTCATTAAATTTTTTTTTTAAATTAGACCTCCACCTTCTTAGAATTCTTCAATCTATTTATAATCAACAATATAACAAGAAAAAAATATACAAAATTGTAAAATAAAATAAATCTGTACTCTAATAAATTGATTGTAAAAGGTCTATAGGGTTGCTAGAGACCCGAGGAATGTAATAGTGTAAGTATATTTTTATGCACAACAATATTGAATCTCTCAATTCACCTTCCCTCCTCAAGGTGGAAATGTTTGAGAAACGATGATGATGTGATGTGTCAATCATAAAAAAAATAAACGTCGCAAAATTTGACATGACTCAGCGATTTACTGAAGAACAAGTACGTAATCAGATATTAGCGTCGCTTCATGCTGGATCTGATGACGATGCTGTCAGCAAACAGAATATCCATTCCGATGATGATGAATATGATAGGTTTGAGAGTAATGTATTGAATATTGTAAATAAATGTATAAATATTGGAAGGACTTTTATTTTCTTATGGTGACTGAACTGATTTGATGGAAATGTTACAGTGCTTTGATTATTTTAGTGCCTAAATGATTAGGGTGTAATTTTAATGTATATTTATACATACCTCTCAAAAAAATAAAGGGAACACTTGGAGTTACATTGTGCTTGATGTTTGATGACAAATAAAATGTTAAAAATATTATTAAATATGCCTTTTAACTAAAAATTTAATTGAATTAAAAATGATTTTGGAAATTGTTAAAATATTAGGAGAGTTTTATACTATTGGGGCAGTTTAGAGATCCATCTGTGTTACATATACCTTCATCTGCTAAAGACCTGTATATTTAATAATTGCTGAAGCATTTATGCATTTAAGGATTAAGGTTAGATTAACACAAGGATCTAGGGTTAAATGGTTAAACAGCGACTTTTAAAGTTTCAGTTGCATAGTCCGGGAACTAAATTTAGTGTTTTAATGAGTCAGCATTACTGTATATAAAATGTGGTATTGGGAGCATATGTCTCTTAACACTTAAATTTACACCTTGTAAACTAGACCAGCCATGTCTGCTACAGCCATGTCTGCTACTAACCTCTGTTTCTTACATCTCATTCACGTTTTTCACTCCGTAATTGTTTTTACTTTACCAGTACTGAAATGTTAAACTTGTACACAAAGTAAGATTTCTGTTAGACATCTGACTGAATTACAATGTACAATGTACCTTCTATACAGTAGCCGAGATGCATGTATTTCGCCTGTTATATAGCAGGTAAGTACGCGGTTTGGGATGCAGCCGTGCTCTCTTGTTTGCCGTAAAACGGTTGAGCGCTGCCGTGTGTGTACGTGTCCTGTCGCACAATGTGGTGAAAACTCCCACACTACGTTAATAGTGTGATAAAAGTGTGTACATGTCTGTAATACACGCCGATAACGCGACTAAAACAGGAATACTCCACACGTCTTAATTCCATTTGTGTTTACTTCGAGTATGACTTTAATCAGATTAAGGTCATCAATAATCTCCGTTTACGTGCTAGTTTCTTAATCAGAGTGTTGTCTTAATCGGGTTAATATCGGATTATTGTTGTCCATGTAAACGTACTGACTGACTCTCTGAGCCCTTCTTTTTTTTGTTTTTGGTAACTCAGGACCTTACTAGCTTTGGGATGCCATGTTGTACAAATCAATATTAATGCTGAAGATGACCTGAAGAAGATCAAACTTCCCAAAGAGTAAGTCCCAAAATGCACTGTTACTCTAGCATGTTACTATAGTAACAATGCCTATAATAAATATAGTATATTTATATGTATTTATATGCGCTAATGACATTTTGGAATGTATACTTTGTTATTGTATGTGGGTATTTGCAATTGACATATTTATAGTGATGGAAAAAAGGGAAATAATAGCAGCTGGACATTCATTTGTAAATTGTAACAATAAGCAAATGAATCGAATTGAATACAAATTAAACTAAGCAGGAGGAAACAATAACAGCATGAACACGAACCATTGGTACTTTGTGTAAGTGCCACTTGAAGCCTCCATTGTTTTGAGCCCTCTGTGATGTGAGCCTCAGGCTGTGTGGTTGTGTGACGTTCTAGTATTCATGCAAAAAGGTCCGATGAAGCTGCTGACTGTCGGCACATTAAAGTACGTCCTGATGTTGCCATCCAGGTTCAGAGCCTTACTGTACAAGCTGTGTGGCTGCTCATCTTTGTTCCATTGATCTATGTAGTAACGATTGTCAAATCTCAAGAAGTAGGAATTTGCATGAGTGATAGTCTTTCTATCACTTTCTATCTTTCCTTCTTCATATAGCTACGTGATGTCAAACGGTTATAAGCCTTCGCCACTAGAGCTTTCTGATGTGAAACTGACACCTGGTCAGGAGGTTCTGGTTGATAAACTGGCTGAAAACGCTCATAACGTTTGGGCCAAAGATCGCATTAAGCAAGGATGGACTTACGGTATTCAGCAGGTACATTTATAACGTTTTTAAAAAAATGTTATAAGTTCAGTAAACGATAACAGTAACGCCATGATGGAAAGCAAAACACTGTTGGGAGATATATATATATATATATATATATATATGTCATTTTCCATTATTTTCTAAAGGATTTAAAGAGCAGACGCAATCCTCGGTTGGTGCCATACTCTTTGTTAGATGAACGCACAAAGAAGTCTAACAGAGACAGCCTTCGAGAGGCCATCCGAACACTAATTGGATATGGATACAACATTGAGCCCCCAGATCAAGAGGGTATGGGTCAAGCTCAAGCTGTCATAACATAAACCACTATTTAATGTCAAAACACAAATAAGGCCATCGTCAGCTTATGATGTCACGTCTTTGTCCATAGCTGCCCACGTGGTGGAGAAGAGGAGTGTTGAAAACATTCGCTTTTTCCGTGTGGAGAAGAGCTATGCGGTGAAATCAGGGAAATGGTATTTTGAGTTTGAGGCTGTGACTGGAGGAGAAATGTGCGTAGGATGGGCTCGGCCCAGTTGCAGACCTGACATCGAACTGGGCATGGATGACCAAGCGTATGTTTTTGATGGCTACCGAGTAAGTGTTGATATAGTGCTGCTTCAGCAGAATTATCCTGCACATTTGGGTGTTTCTTTAAAGTAAAACCTGTCCTGCAGGGTCGACGGGTTCACATGGGCAGCCACTTCTTTGGGAGAACATGGAGCAAGGGTGACGTGGTGGGCTGCATGATTAACATGGAGGATAAGTCCATGATCTTTACTCTCAATGGAGAGATCCTTATCACCAACAAGGGCTCTGAGCTCTGCTTCACTGACTTTGAGGCTGACGATGGTGAGTATACAATAATCACAATAGAACAGGTGTTTTCATTTCATGTCTATTTTCCTGGTGCTAATCAGAGAATGTTCTGAGGGCAAACTGCAGATCTTTTTGAATGTATGCCAGAGCTTACTGATCTGTCCTTTCTTCAGGCTTCATCCCAGTTTGCAGTCTTGGGCTCTCTCAGATTGGCCGTATGAATCTTGGCAAAGATGCCAGCACCTTTAAGTACTACACCATGTGTGGCCTTCAGGAGGGTTTTGAGCCTTTCGCTGTCAACATGAACCGAGAGGTCACTATGTGGTTCAGCAAACGCCTTCCTACATTTGTCAACGTGCCAGCGGATCATGAGCACATTGAGGTACTGCTAATAAGAACTGAAAAATATTTGACTTGAAGGTGTAACATTTATCATTTATTAAGCATGCAACTAATGGGTTTAAACAACACATTTCTGTTAGGTGACGAGAATTGATGGCACTGTGGACTCTCCACCATGTCTGAATGTGAGCCATAAGACCTTTGGGACACAAGCTAGCAACAGTGACATGATCTACTGCCGTTTGAGCATGCCTGTTGAGTTTTATTCCAGTCCCAGGAAAATCACTAACGTGAACGAGGTGATCAGTGATGGCCACAAAGCTAAGAAGGATAACAGTGGAAAGACTGATTATGGCAGCATTACAAAGGTACAAATTAGATCTCAAATTTCCTGACAGATTTGGTATCGTAGAAGTGGTTCCTTGTTGGTAGTCTAAAGCAGCTTTACAGAACAAGTTCAATGGAACTCATCTACTTCAAGCTAAGGATGAGCTGGTCTCTTTGCTTGTGTTTCAGTATTTCTACTCCATGAGAGTGTTTGCTGGTCAGGACCCTGCCTCGGTATGGGTAGGCTGGGTAACACCAGACTATCACTACTACAGCAAGAACTTTAACCTGGGCAAAGTCCGCACAGTGACTGTAACTCTTGGGGACGAGCGTGGTCGTGTTCATGAGAGGTCAGTTCATCACCTACATGATCAGAATGTAAGAATCAGCGAGAGTTAATGATATTCCTCAATAAATGCCAGCATAGCACCAATTACAACATCGTTGACAAATGTCCAATAGTAGAAAGTGTGGAGCAACCTGGTACTGTGTGAAATTGTGCTCAAGCTCACAGTGTGTTCCAACATGCTCTTTCAAGTACCATATCCCTAATATATCATAATGTACACTATATATAACGTATGTGAACACCTGACCATCACACCCATATGTGGGTCTTATTATTTTTCCAAACTATTGCCAGAAGGTTTGAAGCCCACAATTGTCTAGAACGTGCTGCATGCTGTAGCATTAACATTTAAACATCCCTTTACTGGAGCTATGGGGCCAAGCCTGTTCCGGAATGACAATGCCCTGTGCACAAAGCTCCATAAAGCCATGGTTTAGCAAGTTTGGATTGAAAGTACTTGAGTGGCGTGCACAGAGCCCTGACCTCAACCCCACTGAACACCTTTGGGATGAATTGGTACGCTGACAGTGTACCTGGCCTCCTCACTCGACATCAGTACCTGACCTCACTAATCCACTTGTGGCTGAGTAATCACAAATCTGCACAAACACGCATCAAAATGTACTGGAAAGCCATCCCGGAAGATTGGAAGTTATTATTATTAGCTGCAAATGGGGGACTAAATATATACATGAATGGATGATCAACATCATACGGGTGTGATTGGTCTGGTGTCTACATATTTTTGTCCATATAGTGTATGTATATTGTCTTTTGCAGCAGGCTCTGATTCACTCGTTGTGTTCTATCTGTGGTGTTTGTCCAGTGTGAGGAGGAGTAATTGCTACATGGTGTGTGCTGGCGACATTTCTAGTAGCTCTTCTGGACGAAGTAATGCTGACCTCATAATTGGATGTCATATTGATCTGGCCTCTGGCCTTGTCTCATTCACTGCCAACAACAAGGAGCTGCCTATTGCATATCAGGTTACTTTGTCTTCCAAACCATATCTTAATAATTAAGGAACGTCGTCAGCCGCTTCTAAAGATATGTCATAAGTCCCATGGAGAATGTCTAGTTTCATAATTGTGTTGTGCAGATTCTTAACTTCCCTTTCTCTGTGACCCATTCAGATTATTGAAATGGATGAAATTCATGCAACTGAGGTTGCCAGTTATTTCTGCTCTTAGACTATGTTTTTTTTTTTTTGCCTAAGAACAGACAAACAAAAACAAACTTAACAAATTTGTTTGTGATACAAAAAGACTGGAACCTAATAAAGCAGATTTCATCTTCTGAGTAAAATATACTGTAAATTGCAGTATGTAAACACGATGCAATTATAAAAATAAACTTTAGACCATATGCAGATCAGAGAAACGTTAGAATAAACAATTAATATTAAGAATATATAGAAGTTGAAGGTCCTGAGTAGTTCTCATCGTGTAAATTTGTGTCCACTATCACACATAAGCTGTGCATTTAATACACCGTCTCACTGCAGTACATATTGCACAAGAAAAAAGTTGTTTAAAGTTGGTAGAGAGGAAAAATGAAACCTCCCTCTGTTATGGATGCAGTGCAAACTTAAAACCATAGTTCATTCTAAAAAGATGCAAAAGTAACAATATTAAAGAGTTTGTTTAATATTAGTGTGTAAGTTCCAGCGAGCCTGCCTTACATGAATAAAGTTCTTATGTGCCTCTGATCTTAGTTTGCCTGGGGGCTTTAAATCATGATGGCACTAGGCAGCACTTGTCAAGAGCGAAATGGATTCAGTGTGCCTTCTCAGAGAACATCGCGTTGTTCCTTATTGTAGAAGAACAAAAGTTGAATGGTGTGTATATTTTTTCTTACTCTTCTCTCTTGTGTTATTATCTGTCAGGTTGAGCCCAACACAAAACTGTTCCCTGCTGTGTTTGTTCAGCCCACAAGCCCCAACCTGTTTCAGTTTGAATTTCCAAAGATCAAAGTAAGCACATTTTGAACCATTTGAGATTGCAAAGCTAATTCTATCAATTAATAATAATAATAACAACAATAATACTGATGGTATATTCGTTCCGCTTAGGATGCCATGCCACTGTCGTCAGCTATTTTCAAAAGTCTTCACAGTAACCCAGAGCCGCAGTGTCCTCCACGGCTGGATGTGCAAACCATCGTAGCTGTTCTGTGGAGCAGGATGCCCAACACTTTCCTCTCAGTGGAGACGGCACGGGTCAGTGAGAGGCATGGCTGGGTGCTGCAGTGTCTGGAGCCCTTGCAGATGATGGCAGTGCATATTCCTGAGGAAAACAGGCAAGTGACGTTTTATGTCAATTAAAAAAAAAACCACTCATGTATACATAAATATATATGGTGAAAATTGGTGCTTATATGTGGAAAACCTTCCCAGAAGATTGGAAGTAATTATAACAGCAAAGAGGAAATAAATCTGGAATGAAATGTTCAAAAAGCGCATGTGGACACCTGTGATGGTCAGGTGTTCACAAATTATTGGCCATGTTGAGTGCATTCGTGTAGGAATTGATGGATGGTTCAGCTATTGTGTTAAACACTGACAATCACATTACTTATTACTGCTGGAAGTAAAGAAAAAGAAAATAATATAGTTTCATGGCCATATTTCCCTGATACTAGGTTTTGTAGATGACTCGTTATTTGTAATTGGTACAGTGAAGAGACTTGTGTTTTTCATATATAGAACCCTGATGGAAGACATTCAGCGTTACGTTGACGTGATTTTTCTTCCCTGATGGCCTCTAGGTGCATAGACATCATGGAACTCTCAGAGGACGAGGCCCTGCGACAGTTTCACTACCACACTCTGAAACTCTACTGCGCTCTCTGCGCTCTGGGAAACACTCGTGTAGCCCACGCCCTCTGCAGTCACCTTGACCAATCACAGCTTCTTTACACCATTGACAACCAATACCTGACAGGACAGCTGCGTGAGGGCTTTTATGATGTTCTTATCAGCATCCACCTGGAGACAGCGAAAGAAGCGCAACTCATGATGAAGAATGAGTTTATCATACCCATCACAGACGAGACCTGTAGCATTCACCTTTTCTCCGATGACTCCAAACGCCACTCATTGCCTGGCGTGGGACTGAGCACGTCGCTTAGCCCTCGGCTCAACTTCACACCGGCGTGCTTCATCACCACTAAGCGTGAGCACTTATACAGTCCACAGATCCCTCTGGGTATTCTGAAAGAGAAGGCCATCAGCATGCTGACGGAGGCGGTGCAGGGCGGAGGGACTCATATCCGTGACCCTGTTGGGGGCAGTGTGGAGTACCAGTTTGTGCCCATTCTTAAGCTGATTGCCACTCTGCTGATTATGGGATCTCTGAGTAGTGAGGAGGTGAGAATCATCCTCCTGCTTATTGAACCCAATGTTTTTGGGGAAAGCAAAGAGGAGGAGTCACAACTTGTGGCTGCAGAGGAGCCAGCTGAAAAAGAAGAGGCAAGCAGTAATGAGGAAAAAGCGGTGGAGGCAGGGGAGGAAGAGAGCAAAGAACACAAGCAGCCACCCAAAGGCCTTTTGGAGAAGAGCCTGCCTGAGTCAGTCAAACATCAGGTCAGAGTCAATTTGTAATTCAGTGGAACGATAAGATCTCAAGAGCAGTGCTTCTCAAAGTGGGTCTAGGAACATGCAGGGGTCTGTGACATACAACCAAGATTTTATTGTAGTTTTGATGACGGTGGACAAAAAACAGTTGCAATCAAAAGTATTCAACCCCCAGTGCAAATCAGGTTTATTGTCAAAATGTACAGACTTTCAGCTGTTTGTGATGAACAAATCAAACAAAAGCAGTTGAAATGGTTCAACACAACGGATGCTTCAAGTGGTTTCCCCCAAATTCAATTGAAAATGCAACTTATGACTTCTCCAGTTTCAGAAGTATTCAACCCCCTGAATAGAATCCCTCACAACAGAACAAATCTGAAAAACAGGTGTTGTCTCAAGCACACCTGATGCAACTAATCAAGGGCTTCATTAGCTGCACCAGGTGTGCTTGAGCTGGAACACAGTAAAGTACCTGAACTGGCTAGGGGCATAAAATGTATGAAATACCTGGACAGGGCAGAAAAAGGAAGCTATCAAAGGCTGCAAGCAGATTTCTGAGAAGGCGGGTTGTGAGTGACTGTAAAAGACCTGCAGCAAGACTTGGTGTATCAGACACTGAGGTTTCAGTGAACACAGTAAGGCGTGTACTAAACCAGAAGGTTTCCATGCCAGAACTCCAAGGCGGTTGCAGCACGCAAACCCAAGGATATTACTGAACTGGAGGCCATTGCTCATGAGGAACGCGATAAGATTCCTCAGGAACGCTACATCTCGTTGGCAGCAGGTCATAACCGTTAAACCTGCTCTAGTAAGTACTAAACATGCTCGCCATGAAGGGGATAAAATTGAATAATTTTGAAACTGGAGAAATCATTATAAGTTGCATTTTCAGTTGAATTTGGGGAAACCACTTGAAGCATTCGTTGTTTTGAACTATTTCAACTGCTTTTGTTTGATTTGTTCATTGCAAAAGGATGAAAGTCTGGACATTTTACAATAAACCTGATTTGCAATGGGGGTTGGATCATTTTGATTGCAACTGTACATATATAAAAATCGAATCTGGGACCCCATGACTGCAAAAACCTTTGAGAACCCTGAAATAGAGAAGCTGTATGTGCTGAAAATCACACCGCTCGTATCACTTCTGATATTATGTGATACCTTGAATATAGAAGCCATAATAATTGTAGGGTCTAGGGAAACTATTCCTTTATCTGTGTCATTTCACCGCCTCATATTTGTCTATCGTGCAGATGTGTGAACTCTTGCACTACTTCTGTGACTGTGAACTGAAGCAGCGTATCGAGGCTATTGTGGCATTCTCGGATAGTTTTGTGGCCAAACTGCAGTACAACCAGAAGTTCCGCTACAATGAGCTCATGCAGGCCCTCAACATGTCCGCTGCAGTCACTGCCAAGAAGACCAAGGAATTCCGCTCTCCTCCCCAAGAGCAGGTAGAACCTGTGCACGTTTCCCATTAAACCAACCACATGCATTTAATTTAGTATTCTAGTTGAGTCAGACGTGTTGAATTGGTGTTTGCCTTCGTCGTCTCTCTCTCAATCTGACTTGTGCTCAGAGCTCAAGTGGTCCAGAAACGAGTAAGAATGAACAATTCCCAGAAGCCTTTACATTTCTGTTTTTTAATTACACTTCCACTGGAAAGCAGATTCATGATCTCTCATCGCTCCATTCATCAGGCGCCGATGACGGAGCCATAGTTTGCTTTTCCGCAAGATCAATCTTTTTTTAATATCTCGCACAATAATATGGCTCACAAATTGTGCCATATTATACACTGGCTAGAAATTAAACACGACTCGCTATGTATCCAGGCAACTGACTGGTCCGTCATTGACTAGATGTAGCAATTAAATATTTGCAGTTTCTGAACCCCGTATATTCTTTATTTGCTTATTAAATCCACCACGCACTGGCTATATGACAGCAACCTTCTGAGAAACGCTCGGATATAAGCCCAGAGTCCAACTCTTGTTTCCACCAGATTAACATGCTTTTGGACTTCAGTGCTGGAGAGGATTGTCCCTGTCCTGAGGACATTCAAGAGGAGCTTCATGCCTTCCATGAAGACCTGAGACTCCACTGTGGTACAACACCTGTCCTAGTCTCCCAATCTCTCTTTTACTCTCTATCTCACACACACACACACACACACAATGAACAGTATACTGTATGTGCTGTATGGCCTCTTCTCATATGTATCAAATGTGAGAATGTCTAAAATAAATAAAACTTTATCTAAAAAAAAATAATAATCTTGTGCTGGTGTGCTCCTGCAGGTATTCCCATGGAAGAAGAAGAGGAGGAACCTGACACATCTATAAAAGGCCGTCTGCTCTCCCTGTTATATAAAATCAAAGGTCGCCCACAGAAAACCGAGGAACAACCATCAGAGGAAAAGCAAGCAGCTCCAAGTAAGCCACTATCACTATATAAAACCAGATCTTTTTTTTAACCTTCTTATTTCCCCACTAGGATTTCTTCATAGTTTTGTCACGACATTTGAATAATCCTTCGATATAAAAATGTATTTCAATACATTTTAATACAGACAAAAAAAGTCTTAGCAGTCACTCCTGAGATTGAAAACATGCAAAACCATTTTAATACCTACCGATGTGTTTAAATGTAATTCCATTAAAATTCTTTTTAATTACAATCTATTAATGCCAATGAAGAACAAAAACCTCTCTTAGTAAAATAGAGAGTGTTCAATTATTATTAAGTTGCCAGTGAATTTAAGGATAAATGCACTTTTAAAGAAAATAGAACTAAAAAAAAAAAGACTAGACGCTGACTTAAATGTTATATTTTCAGTGATTTATGAAGTGATGACCAAAAGGTTACCTGATGAATAATAAAAAAAAAACCCTTTCTGCTGCATTTGTTCTAATGAGTTCCTAAATTAAACCTGTTCTCAGATGCATGGGAGCTTAAAATATGTCCAGCTGAGCGAGCATCTATTCCCTCTTAACAATAATGAAGTGAAGCTGGTCCCTTAACGGATGCGGGTAAAATGTGTCATGTTTGCTTACTCATCGTTCATTTTAAAATGTATTGCTAGAGAAACAAACTGAGGCACGAAGCTCCACTAACAGATTTATGACTCTGATATACAACTCTGCCATCAGCTTATTTTCCCCACAATCTGATGCTTTGTTATTTATCACCGTAGTAGACGATTATGTATATTTTAGAGTCTTCGTCGATGACGGCACGATCCAGATCGTAGGTTCGCTGCTGAATTTCTATCACAGTGGTTCTGATGGCACGTGTTCACTGCAGAACCGGGTTGACCTTTCCTTTTTTTTTTTTCCTCCAGCAGGTACTTTGACAACTTCTACACAACTCAATAATATATACATTATGTTGTAAAATTAGTAGCTGATTAATTACAGTATGTCAATCTGTTAATATTGTCATGGTAGACGTGCTACTCCAGCAGCTATGGGAATATGCACTACCATCAAGTTGGTGCTCTAGTGTATGGGAACGCACGTGGTCGAGAGAGCCCCAGGGGTCTGTGAAGCATAGTGGTAGAAAATTCCACCATTATTAACATTGTTATATGTTCACTGCCAGCTGTCTGCTATGCTATGCTATGCTATGCTAGCTGTCTGCTATGAGCTAGATTTACACTGTCACCATAAATTCAGAAAATACTTTTATAAATTTAACTTTTTGTCGATTATCAAAAAGAGCTACATTCAAAAAATATATATTTGTAACAAGGGGAAAAAAAGAGAAAGAAACCCATTATTTCCCATTTTTAACAAAAAAGAATATGACTAACTAGGCAAGCTAGCACCCGTAACCGATTACTGAAACTGTATTACTGGCCCATTGTGCTCAACAGCCACTTCTACTGTTACCTTAAACTCAACCAGCTGGTAGACATCCATAATCGCTCATCTAAAGGGTGAGTTTGGAGGAAAAAAAACCACAATGAAATGCTGTTGAATGTGATCTAATTACTCACATTCTTTGCACAAAAATTTCATTGTGTGCCTGTTAATGGGTTAAGCGATGATTCAGAAGTTATGTCTCAATTCCACATGATCCTGAACTTGAACTTTGCACATTTTCTGGCATGATATTGATTCGAGCTAGGAGCAGTATGGGAGTGTGCCATCAGCACTTTTTCTTTACGAGAGAGAGGCACGTTGAATTAAAGCCAATATTGGCATTATTTAATGTATTCAACAACTCAAAATAGTTCATTAAATACATGACAAACATCGTACAGTATATCCCATGCACATATTATGATTTCATGACTTTGATTTAATGTCTTTGTCTTATGTCTTCATTAAGCTGTGATTAGAAGTAACTGTTGGAGCTCAAAATTAAATGCAAAGTATATGCTAAACCAAGTGCTTTTATGTAAGCTGCAGGATAGTGAGGGTGGATGCCATATTGTTCAATTCAACTGCTTCTAGGACTGTTCGTGAAGCAATATATTGCCGTATAGTTTACGGTCAAAGGAGTTCTGATGGACTTGCTTAAACCTCATAGAGACATTGTTAAAGACTTCTCTGTGCGTCTTCTCTTATACAGACAATTTATTTAACCCATTATTCAGAAAGAAAATCTCAATATCTGGCTTATTCTTTTTAGCTAACCTGAAGGAGCTGATCTCTCAGACAATGGTGAGCTGGGCTCAGGAATGCAAAATGCAGAACCCAGCGTTGGTGCGAAGCATGTTTAGCCTGCTCCGGAGGCAGTATGATGGCATTGGTGAGCTGCTACGTGCCATGAGAAAAAGCTACACCATCAGCGAGAAATCTGTGCAGGATGCCATTAACCTATTGGCCTCGCTGGGTCAGATCCGCTCTCTGCTCAGCGTCAGAATGGGTGAAGAGGAGGGCCAGCTCATGATCGATGGCCTGGGGTAGGGACATCTAGTATAGGCATATTCAGTGTAGCTGGTGAAACTTTGGTGAAGGGTTTAGGAGTGGGTTAAAACTGTTCTCATGCCAACTGACTATTGACTTTTTGTCTCATAGGGATATAATGAACAACAAAGTGTTTTATCAGCATCCAAATCTGATGCGGGTTCTGGGCATGCACGAGACAGTCATGGAGGTCATGGTCAATGTGCTAGGAGGAGACAAGTCTAAGGTAAAGTTCTATTTCTCCTGCATTTTGTCCTTGGGCTCAGTAAGGTCAGAAGAGCACCAGACCTGTTTTTTTTTTTTTGTTCTAAAGAGCAAATGAACACGCATTTTACAAACCTTTACATTCTAGCCTCATTATATTCATTATATTTACTGTATTTGACTATTGAATTTAAATTATACGTTAACTTGCCTCTGTGTATTCTCCAAATGTAATAACATGCACTCTAACCTATGGGGATTCAGTTATTAAATTTAATAATGTCCTTACTTTTATTTGAATTACAGTGCTGTTAGTTTGTTTTTTGTGTACATCTCATGCTAAATAGTTTTAGATCTTCAAATGAAAAACAACAAAAAACAAAGGCAACCTGAAAAAACACACAACACACAAAACAGTTTTTATTTATTATTTTTTATTGAAGCAAAAATGTTCTCCAACACCTATCACCCATGTGAAAAACTAATTGCCCCCTTAAATTTACAACCTGGTTGTGCCACCTTTAGCAGTAATAACTGCAACCAAACTCTTCTGATAACTGGAGATCAGTCTTTCACGTTCTTCCAGGACTAGGATTTACTCCTATGCTTTGGATTATTGTCTTGCTGCATAATCCAGTTGTGCTTGAGTTTCAATTTACGGACTGAAGACCGGACATTCTCCGTTAGGATTTTCTGGTAGAGAGCAGAATTCATGTTTCCCTCAGTTACTGCAAGTTGCCCAGAACCTGAAGCAGCAAAGCATCCCCACACCATCACACTTCCTCCACCATGCTTGACCGTAGCTATGATGGTCTTTT
This sequence comes from Ameiurus melas, assembly GCA_012411365.1. Taxonomy (NCBI): domain Eukaryota; kingdom Metazoa; phylum Chordata; class Actinopteri; order Siluriformes; family Ictaluridae; genus Ameiurus; species Ameiurus melas. The sequence continues at coordinate 22,966,514 of CM022763.1, read as the reverse complement.
TGTGGAATTCTGTGTTTGGTTTACACCAGATGTAAAGGTGACTCCTGTTTTCCAAACATTTCCACTTTCACATCATCAGTCCACAGAACATTCTCCCAAAAGGTGTGAGGATCATCAAGGTGTGTTTTGGCAAAATTCAGACGAGTCTTAATGTTCTTCTGGGTTAGCAGTGGTTTTCGACCTCACCACTGGAGCCATTTTTGCCCAGTGTTTTTCTGATAGTGGAGTCATGAACAGTGATCTTTATTGATGCAAGAGTGACCTGTAGGTCCTTTGATGTTGTCCTCGGCTCTTTTGTGACTTCCTGGATGAGTTGTCGCTGTGCTCTTGGAGGAAGTTTGGAAGGTCGGACAATTCTGGGAAGGTTCACTACTGTGTCGAGTTTTTCTGTTTGGAGACAATGTCTCTCACTGTGGTTCTTTGGAGTCCCAGAGCCTTTGAAATAGCTTTGTAACCATTCCCAGACTGATGTATTTCAAACACCTTCTTCCTCTTCATTTCTGGAATTTTTTTCAATTTTGGCATAGTGTGTTACTGAGTAAGAACTTTTAACCAATTTCATACTGATGAAAAAGTTCTATTTTATGTGTTGTGATTGAAGAAGGTTTGCAGTAATCAGGTCTGGTTGTGTCTAGTCCAGCTGATCTCCATTATTAATGTACTTTCATAGATTTGGGGAATTAGTAACTACGGGGGAAAATACATTTTCACACAGGCCCAGTTGGTATTGGATAACTTTTTTCTTCAATAAATATTATCTCATGCTGTTTACACTATTACATTTGTGGCATTTGACAGACCCCCTTATCTATAGTGACTTACATTTATATCAATTATACAACTGAGCAGTTGAGGGTTAAGGGCCAAGCAGGGGCAGCTTGCTGGTGCCAGTATTTGAACCCCCAACCTTCCGATCAACAATGAGCTACCACTTCCCTGAATTACCCTGAATTAGGGAAGTGGTTAAGACATTGGACTTAGGCTTGGGCGGTTGTGAGTTCAAATCCCAGCACTGCCAAGCTGTTAATATTGTGCCCGTGAGCCTCAGTTGTATATGTTGCTCTGGATAAAGGAGTCTGTCAAATGCTGTAATGTAAGGTAATTACCCCTCCAGAAAAGATTTCAATTGGTCATTCATATTAACTGTATCCATGTAAGGTTTGTGCCTGCCTCAAAAAAAACCCCTACGTTCTTTATAGTCAGAAAGCTCAGCAGATGAAGAGCCTCTCAAAGTCTAACAACTTAATACCCATGATGATTGAAGGAGTATCGAGTGAGAAGGTGAACTCTGACGGCGCTCCTTTTTAGGCAACACCAGGTGACAGGCCTGTAATTTAATGGCAGCAAAGAACATGTAGATGCCTTTTTGGGGCCCTGCGGTGACGCATCACCCTGGTACTTCTCATGTCGCCTTGGCAGCTTCATTAAGGGGGCCTCTAGATGGGTAACATGGACACCAGATACATGAGCTGCTACCCGGCGCTCACATTTCTCTTCACATCTGTGTAAACCCAAAATGTGTTGCTTGCATGCATGGTTCAGTCTAATCCCTCAAATCCGGACTTAGAAAAACAGAAAAACCTTTTACAAAAGTGTACATTTACAGTAAATAACTTCTAAAAAGGCAAACAGCTGAAGATAGTACCTGGATAACCTGTAAGGTTTAATAACCTGAAGAACTAAAGACAAATGCTGATTTATACAAGTCTTCGCCGTAGTAGCGTTCGCCTGTATACAGTATAAAAGGAACCAATTATAAGCACAAAACGCCAGTGTGGAAAACATAGTCTTATATTAGATATAGGAAGACTTAAGTACTCTGGTGACACAGAGCTAGATTGAAGAGTTTTCAGGCATAGGGAAGGCATAGGGAAGATGAATGAAGAGAGGTCACACAACCTGTTGTAGATGTACAAAGAAAGTTTTTATCTCTCTGCAGGAGATTGCTTTCCCCAAAATGGTGGCCAGTTGCTGCCGCTTCCTCTGCTACTTCTGTCGTATCAGCCGTGAGAATCAGAAAGCCATGTTTGAACACCTGAGCTACCTACTGGAGAACAGCAGTGTGGGGCTGGGTAAATACACACACTTATACACACATACGCAGACACTTTTCATTTTACACTGGACACAGTGTGTGTGTGTGTGTGTGTGTGTGTGTGTGTGTGAGAGAGAGAAATATGCTGGGTGTGGAATAATCATTAACGTATTTTCTTACACTGATTTAGAAAACATGACATCTGTTCATCACCTTTTAAGATCACATAAGTTGCGTTAATCCATTAAATTTGGTGAGGTTTGAATTGACCTCAGAAGCTATAGACTGAAATAGACCTCGTGTACTATTTAGAAAATGGATGTACACTGCATACTATTGCAAAAATATTGCATTGTGTATTGTTTCTAACTAGAACCCTGACGTCCTTCGGGTTGCGTGCTACAGAAATTGAACTCGAGTGGAAAATTATGTTTGGTGCGCTCGTTGCACATGTCTGTTCACTACTACAACGATTAACATGGGAGCGTACGGTCTCGGAAGCCGTGCTGTTGTAGTTCTTGGGCTTGAGCTGTTACTGTGAGGAATGAATCAGGCTACTAAGACTGTCTGACTCTGCAGGAGCCTTTGCCCATCTCCATATATCAGCACCGTTGCTCAGCCTGGAGCAAATTCTCATTTTCCTCCTGCCAAACTAGCAAGCAGTCAAATAACTATCATGAAAGCTAAAGCCACATTTCAACCTGGTCAGAGCGGGATCTGTTTCATTAGAGGAACTGTTCGTTCATCACTGAGTAGCTATGGAAATTAAGTTGGATGGGAGAATAGAACTATGCTATCTATATAACTATCTTCTTTAACTTGCTGTTCATTTTTCATGGGATACAACGTGTACTTTTGGCTCAAATGCATTTTCATCTTCATAGTACATGTATAAATGGCTGTATAAGTTGATGCACATAGTCAAGGTGCATTGTGCAACATTCAGAACTCCTGAGACTAATCGTATTTGGGTAAACGTTGAAATCTTTCCTTTCGACTCCAACTGACGCCAACCCCTGTCTTGAAACTGCCTTGAGAATCACATTATGTGGAACACGGGCGGGGAAAAACTGTGCAAGTGGTATTGCTAATTTCTGGGCTAGAAAAATATAAGCAAACGCCTAAAACATGTGAAAACCGATTGCACGGAAATATCACAAATCACAGTTTCTCTAACGTCTTTTTGAAATGATATGGTAATTACAGATCTAGGTAATATTTTCAAAGAAGATACTGCATTTTTATTTATACAAACAGGCTAATGATGGTGATTCAGTGATCATTAGATACATCCCAAACCTACTATGATACCAAATATAGCAACATAATATTTTGTCTGGGTTTTTTTGTTTGTTTGTTTTAGTATGCCATTTTCACAAAGGTGAGGAAAGACTGCACCCTGCTGGTGAATTTACTAAAGAGTGTACTGGAACGACAAACCATAATAGCTTTGTTCTTTCCACAGCTTGTCCAGCCATGAGGGGCTCCACTCCTCTGGATGTGGCTGCGTCCTCAGTGATGGACAACAACAGTCTGGCCCTGGCTTTAGAGGAACCGGACCTGGAGAAGGTAATGTACATGATGATTTGATGACATGGTAAATGGTAATTGTGCACTTATATAGCGCTTTTATCCAAAGCGCTTTAGACTGTGTCTCATTCACCCATTCACACACACACACACACACACACACACACACACACACACACTCCAATGATAGCAGAGCAGCCATGCAAGGTGCTAACTTGCCAACTTGCCACAGCAACTTGGGGTTCAGTGTCTTAACCCAAGGACATTTCGGCATGTAGAGCCACCTGTGCCGGGAATCGAACCGCCAACCTTACGATTAGTGGACAACCCACTCTACCAACGGCACCACAGCCGCCCCATGTCATCTAGCATTTGGGGTAAATTGGGGTTAAATAGCATTGGGGCAGGGGTGGCTTAACGGTTAAGGCTCTGGGTTACTGATCAGAAAATTTAGGGTTCAAGCACCAGCGCTGCCAATCTGCCACTGTTGGGCCCTTCCACAAGGCCCTTAACCCTCTCTGCTCCAGGGGGCGCTGTATCATGTCTGACCCTGCAGTCTGACCCCAACTTCCTGACATGCTGGGATATGCGAAGAAAAGAATTTCACTGTGCACATGTATATGTGATCAATAAAGACTCCTTATCCAAAAATATTTTGATATTTAATTAAAAGAAATGTAATGTGCACGAATAGAAAATATATATACTGATACTAATACTTGTTTTAGTGTTACTAGTAAATAAGTGTATAATGAATTTTTGCAGTAGGTTTTTTTCCAATAGACCTTACATAGACAGCTCGGTACAATGAACCTATTTCACACGTTTATTCTGTTCAGGTGGTGACATACTTGGCTGGTTGTGGTCTACAGAACTGCCCTATGCTGGTAGCTAAGGGATACCCTGACATCGGCTGGAATCCTATAGAAGGAGAACGTTACCTGTCTTTCCTCCGATTCGCAGTCTTCGTCAATGGTGTGCTTCGCTTCAGTCTCCCAGATCTCCTGATATTGTCTAATATGATGAATGAGGGGTTCCTCTATAAAGACACCACAGATATGCATCAGGCTACTTGAACGTTTGCTGTTGTTTTCTTCAGGTGAGAGTGTAGAGGAGAATGCCAACGTGGTGGTAAAGTTGTTGATCAGGCGTCCTGAGTGCTTTGGCCCTGCTCTGAGGGGAGAGGGGGGCCAAGGTCTGTTGGCTGCCATGCTGGAGGCCATCAAGATCTCTGAGGACCCTGCTCTCGATCTGCCCAACCTGCCTGAAGGAGGAGCTCCTGTGTAAGATCCCACATGACATCTGCCACTAATGGATACATTTCATTTTCATTTATTGTAGCTCAAGCATATCAGACGGGTACTCTAAGTCCCCGCTAATAACAATAAGAGGTACTCTAAGTAGCTGCTAATCTCCAAGTCATTATCTGTTAGTCTGGCCATTGAGATTTGTTTTGATGTAGTGCAGTTCCTGTTGCCCTGTTTCTGACCTCCCACTGAAAGCAATGAAAGTGGATGATTGTGTGTGTGTGAGACAGGTCTGGGGAGGATGGGGAGGAGGAAGAGGTGGCACACATGGGCAACTCTATCATGTCCTTCTACTCAGCCCTTATTGATCTGCTGGGACGTTGTGCTCCTGAGATGCATGTGAGTTCTGCCCGCCTTTAGCAAAACAAAATAACTGCACATTTAAAGGCTTTAAAACATTTTCTTTTCTATAACAAATGTAGGTATTTGGTTTAGCAAGAAACATTCAGTAATGCTTTATCAGATGGTCGACACAATTCATACTGTATATCAGGGCTACTCGATTATGGCAAAAATCATAATCACGATTATTTTTGTCAATAGTGAGATCACGAATATTTAACACGATTACTCACTGACTTTGGAAACATCACGCGTTTATTGAACTTTAAAACAAAACAACTTTGTATTGTATTTTAAACAGGGGATTTCCTTGAATATAATTCAACTGAAAAAAAATGTAATAAATTGGTTTCGTTAAATAAATTAAACAAAGCTAGAGGAACATGTCAAGTGACGCGTTTAGGTGAATCACGTCGCCGGACATAAACTTTAAACTTCCTTAACCAATGAAATTCTGTCTCCTGGTTTAGATCGGCCTGTAGTTTCTGCATGAGCCCTAGAAAGGAAATGAGCATTTTTAGACCAGCTGTCATGATGCTAGAGGAAATGAGCTTTCCAGTGACACCGAACGTTCTTTCTTTTTGTTCCGCATCGGACTCCTTGAAACCAAATGGTTTCCAAACGGCTGAACGAGAACGTCGCGAAACAGAATGCAGCACGATAATTGTTTTTATTTCAATCATTTTCTTTTCATAATCGTTGGAGACCATAATTGAAATTGACAATTCGATTCATCCTGCAGTCCTACTGCATATGAACGTATTGTATTATTGATGTTTCACAGTTAATCAACACAGGCAAGGGTGAAGCTTTGCGTATCCGTGCCATCCTGCGTTCCCTAGTGCCTACCAAAGACTTGGTGGGCACCATCAGCATACCACTCAAAGTGCCAGTACTCAACAAAGGTTAGACACATTTCATCAGAACTAACCACTGAAAGACAACCTGAAGTCAATATGGATGACTTTTTTTTTTTTTTTAAGTCCCTGGTCATATTGTGAACCATTTATGAATATCAGTTTCTTTAAAGCAAGACCTGTGTTTTTCTGTAATCTCTTGGCAGAATACAATGACTTTAAATGCCTTCTGCATTTCTAATGTCACTATGCACACATGGGCAGGGACAAAAATATTCATATTATGCTTTACAGCTGTTATCAAGCAAAAAAAAAATAAAAAATGCTACTGACTATATAAACTAGTGTCAAGTCTGACACCTAGTGTTCACTTTGGTATCTGGTAATGGTGTCTTTTAGCAATAAAGTCTTGCCATACAACTTAATGATACCACATCTGTTGCTTAAGATGTGTTTGAATTGAATTTTTTTCCCCCCTTGCTAAAGTGTTTTTCTTTGCATCTCCAGATGGCAGTGTGACCGAGCCAGACATGAATTCTAGTTTTTGTCCAGAGCACAAATCACCAATGGTGCTCTTCCTGGATCGTGTGTATGGTATCGAGGACCAAAGCTTCTTGCTAAACCTGTTGGAAGTGGGCTTCCTGCCTGACTTCAGGGTCTCGGCATCTCTGGACACAGTGAGTGGCTCACCAGTTTTCTTTTCTTTTTTTTTTTTTTTCCTAGTTAAGGGTCAGAAATTGAACTTCAGTCGAATGCCAGAACATAAGCATGGTCTGACTTCCACTTGCATACTGGAACATGATGGGTTCTTGTAGTTTATGAAGCAGCAACACTTGCAGTATGAATCACTTTTCAGTACATGCTCAGTGTTGGCTCAGATCTTCCGAAGAGATTTTCAGCTGTCCCTGTGTCTTCAGTTTTTCCGCAGTGATCTTAATGAAGTTTCACAACAGCGTTTAAATGTGCTGTTCAGCCCAGTAGAAATGAATCATTACAAACACATTTTATTACATAATAAGCTGATTTCTGACCGCGTCCGTATCATTGATTAACATTGTGTTTTGCGCCACTGCAACTAGGAGGTGCTGAGCACCACAGAGACCGCACTGGCCTTGAACAGGTATATCGGCTCAGCTGTGCTGCCTTTGTTGACACGATGTGCCCATCTCTTTGCTCACACGGAGCACTACGCTACACTCATGGACTCCACACTTCACACCATCTACAGACTGTCCAAGGGCCGCTCGCTCACCAAGGCCCAGAGAGACTCCATCGAGGAGTGCCTGCTTGCCATCTGCAAGTAAGAGCCATGTTGTAATCCAGGCTTTTATGTGGAAATTGAACAGTTCCAGAGCATCTTCCAGACTCTGTATAACTATTCTTTAATTGCTTATCTACTCAGACACCTGCGGCCATCTATGCTGCAGCAGCTCCTTCGCCGTCTGGTCTTTGACGTACCACAACTCACAGAATACTGCAAGATGCCCATAAAAGTAGGCATTTCATTGTAGTTTCTATATTAAATGCATTTATTAGAAATTAAATACTATATCAATATAAAAGTAATGTTTTATGTTATTATTTTTTTATTTTTTTGTTGCGTCACATCTTTGGGTTATAAAATTTAAAATCCTGGTCCATTATTAGATGATGCAATGAAACGTGCAATGAAAATGTTTTTGTGTTTATTTTTCTATTATTCTTTCCTATGTAAAATGCACTTTAGTTTCATATTCGGCACCATTTCTGACTGACTGGGGGTGCAAATCTGCTGTTATCCCTATAGGCTTCTGTACCTGTAATGTATATTGAAAGGCTCAGTGCCAGATAAAAAAAAAAAAGTGTTAGCACTTCACACCTACCAATACAAATCCACACACACACACACACTCATGTACACCCCAAGGGCTTCCAAGTCACCTGATCCAACTGTCATCATGGATTCCTCATGATCTTTTGTATAGTAGGTGCAAACATATAAGCATACGCTTGATCTCTCAACTACTGATGTGTAACAGCAACCTAGTGCCTGCCATGAGTCTCGCAGCGAGCCAGCCAGCTACCGCTATGGTCGAATATCTATAGTTAATGATAATGAATCTTTATCGGTCACATAAACATTACAGCACAGTGAAATTCTTTTCTTTGCATACCCCAGCATGTTAGGAAGTTGGGGTCAGAGTGCAGGGTCAGCCATGATACAGCACCCCCTGGAGCAGACAGGGTTAAGGGCCTTGCACAAGGGCCCAACAGTGGCAGTTTGGGTGCTGGGGCTTGAACCCCCGACCTTCCGATCAGTAACCCAGAGCCTTAACCACCAAGGCTAACAATTTACCTAGTTGTCTTCTGGTGAAACATGTAGACATGAAGTGTTTTACACAGACATTGTAGAGTCAGAGTGACAGCAGAAACAAGAAGTACAAGAAGTATTGACTGCTAGCCATAGCTAAATGGGCTCCACCTGATTAGCAGTAGAGAGAGTTATCAGAAAATGAACATTTTTGAAATAATCCATGTGTGTGCTGTTGAAATGTAATGTTCTCGTAAACATGCTGAACACAGCCCTGTATGAATGAAGGAATAATATGCTTTTGTATAGGTTTGTTTGGTAATGTGCATTTTTGTTATTGTAGCTTTTGACCAATCACTATGAACAGAACTGGAAATACTACTGCCTGCCCTCAGGCCTGGGCAGTTATGGCATGGCATCAGAAGAGGAGCTCCACCTCACCAAGAAACTTTTCTGGGGTCTTTTTGACGCGCTCTCTCAGAAGGTACATCAGCCTAAAATGGTGTTTTATGGATATTTCTGTATTAATTATTATTATTTTTTAAAATGAATTAATATACAAAGGGAGAAATTTTCGTATGTATTTAAAAGAAAAACTTATACAAACGCAAACTGTTTGAAACTGAAAAGTAATGTACAAGTCCTGAACCTTGGCCTGAGCTCTACACTGAGATTCACTGAGATATTCTGCCATGCTGACTTTTATCTGTAACAGACATTGTTCAGTCAGAAGTCAGCGAATAAGGAATGCTTTCATTTACAAGTACTCATGGTTGTCTACCGCCAAGGAGTCGATGTCCTCGCTCAGCTTTTACCCCTGCTTACTATTCATAGCATGGGACAACACAGACGTGCGGCACTCATTACAGTGCCTCTCCTTCCATAATCTCTCCTGCAGAAATACGACGCAGAGCTTTTCAAAATGGCTATGCCGTGTCTGAGTGCCATAGGTGGAGCGATCGCGCCTGATTACGTAGACATGAGCCCGGCCAACACTCTGGTAAAGCAGGTCTCTGTGGATGGACAAGGAAACTTTGATCCCAAGCCTATCAGCACTGCCAAGTAAGCACTAAACAGTACTGGTCAATCTGCATGGAATTCCAGGCCACTCATCTGAAGGCCTTCATTAGCTTTATTAATGGCACACAAGCCACTGGTATAATAGCTTTCCCTCTCCATCATGACTTTGCTTTCTTGAACTTAACAGAATCCAAATACAGATTCTATGACTATGCAAATTAGAAATGCATACAGTATTACCCGCCCCTTCCCCTGCTCAAATGGTGTTGTACCAACAGGCTTATGTTGTAGTATAAATTACTGGCCTGAATAATTATACAATTACAAAGAGTTTAAACTCCCAGTTATTTATAAAAAAAAATGCAATGCATTTCTCTCACAAATGTAACAGAATGTTACTGTCTATTTCCAGCATTTCACTGCCTGAAAAACTGGATTACATTGCCAACAAATATGCTGAGCATTGCCACGAGAAATGGTCTTCTGAGAAGGTAAGTGACTGACTGAATGTTCACATAGTACACCATATGACATGTTCAGGTAATACTGTGAGGATTTACATAAATAACCACCCAGTGTATGACACCAATGATCTGATCTTCTGTCCTCGGACAGTTTGAACTAGGCTGGACTGCAGGTGAGAAAGTAGATGACCAAGCCAAAACTCACCCTCTACTGAAGCAATATAAAGCACTGAGTGAGAAGGTACGCATGTTTCTAAAATAAATATCTAGTGCAGAGAAATTATTCACAGAGATGATAATGATAATTCCTCTCCATCGGTTGGAATTGGTTCAGGAGCGGGAGACCTACCGCTATCCGGTGAAGGAGTCTCTGAAGAGCATGTTGGCTATGGGTTGGACCATCGAGAGGACCAAAGAAGGGGAGGCCATGTTCCAGCAGCGCGAGTCAGGGAAACAGATCTCCGAGGCTTCCCAGGTAGGAAGATTTAAAATGCAATGAACCAAGACAAAAAAAAAGCTATTTAATTGACATGTATTTGATACGTATCTTCTTTTAAAGGGAGATGGATTTCATCCAGCACCTGTGGATTTAGAAAATGTAATCTTGTCTAGAGAATTACAGGTATGTTCTGGTTTTAGTCCATATTATCTGCTTAGTTAATTTAAAAAAAAATGAGTAAGAATGTCTTCTACTAAGACATTATTATTGTTCTTAAGTTGTATACTCATCCCTATCAACCCTGTCTGCAGAGTATGGTAGAGACTGTAGCAGAAAATTACCACAATATCTGGGCGAAGAAAAAGAAAATGGAACTAAGCAGCAAAGGTAGTATTGTTTTCTTGCACACCTACCTTGTACTGTCTAGGGTTTCAATATTCACCACATAAGTTGTGTTTCTACTGACAGGAGGTGGGACTCACCCACTGCTGGTACCCTATGACACACTGACGGCAAAGGAGAAGTTCAGAGACCGAGAAAAGGCTCAGGAGCTCTTCAAATTCCTGCAGCTCAACGGATATGCAATAAGCAGGTATGCGTGTCTCGGCAAGCTTGGTTTCTTTTTGTGAGTGTTTTGAGAATGAGTTATGTGTTTTGTCATGAGCACGCCTTACAATAATAAATGATGCGTATTGGGTATCACTTGTATCGATCGTTCACTGATGTTTCTTACCAGAGGTTTGAAGGACATAGAGCAGGATTCTTCCTCTATGGAAAAGAGGATCGCCTACAAATTCCTTAAGAGGCTGTTGAGTTACGTCGACTCAGCACAGGAATTCATAGCACATCTGGGTGAGTTAAAAATAAAGAAAAAAAAATTTAACAAAAAAAACAAGAAGAAGAAGATGCAATGATCTATATTATACATAACTTAAGTGATTTAATTGAATCACTATCTACTACAAGCTTTTGACTAAATATAATGAATTAGAATTTGGACACGTTGCCCAAAAACTTAGAAAAGAACAGATAATCTCTATACTCAAAACTCCATTGTTTTAGTAAATAAAATTTCAAATGTGTTCTGTATGCGACACAAATTCCAAACTACACCCAAGTTATTTAACCATTCCCAAAGGTATTGTAGTACCCACACAGCATCTGTCAAACACTGATAGTGCCTCATTTGAGCTATGTGGATTACTTGCAAAGCAGTCTCATCTCTTCAGGGAGAAAATATACAGATATTAAACATATACACAGAATGTACACAAAGCATGAGCTCCAAGTACCGTTGGAAAAAGTCATGAAAGCATTCTAGGAAAACGTCCTGTTTTCATATAAATGTTTACTGACTGTCCAAAAGACCGCCCTTTGTGAGTAAGTCTGAGTAAATGGGCTTGTTTTTCTTTTCTCGGTACAGCGAAGTATAAAATGTTGAAATTGTTGTCTGGGGGTCATTTCACGCGTTCTGCAGAACTGCAGGTGTCTTAGATGGGATTTCTTTTAGAGCATCTTATTCAAGCATTTATCTTTACGATTTATTTTACAGAGGCTATGGCCTCCAGCGGAAAAACGGACAAATCGCCTCATGAGCAAGAGATTAAGTTCTTTGCAAAGGTAAGGCTGAAGGTCTGACCCATCTGAAGATAAATGTTCTCAAACGTGTTTTCATTTATTCCTAGCCTCTGCTCGTGCGTACAATACTTCACTCACTATAAGTGAATCTGAATCGTTTATACGTCTGCTACAGGTCCTGCTGCCGTTACTGGACCAGTACTTTAAGAATCACTGCCTTTACTTCCTGTCCTCTCCCAGCATCAACCTGAGCAGCAGTGGTTATGCTTCTAACAAAGAGAAGGAGATGATAACCAGGTATAGCCGATTTATTTATTTGAAATGTGCACACATTCTTTGAATTAGGCTCTGTTACTAAAATAATGAGGCACGAAATACCATTAGAAGTTAGGTGAATATGCAAGTGCTCATTTTCTCATTGCTGTCTTTTCTACAGTCTTTTCTGTAAGCTGGCTTCTCTGGTTAGACATAGGATTTCTCTGTTTGGTAAGGCCAACTCAGACGTGATCATCATTCACAGATTGCTTATCATAATCTTTCTTAGTCTTGGGCCAGTTATTCAGCTTCTAACGTACGTCACTTTAACAATCCTACATTTGGCAGGAAGTGACTCTGCTACAATGGTGAGCTGTCTGCACATCCTGGCACATTCACTGGACTTTAGGTAAGCGCACATACATACAGCGTTACTGCTTTTTTTTTTGTAGCCCAGACACATTCATTTTGCAACACTAAATTGTCATGATAACTCGATGGATTACTTGATCATGTCTCCGAACATTATCCTCATTCTCAACGTGAGAGCACAGCATGGAATGTAAGAGTTTTCATGGCTGATGATGGCATCCCCCGTTTCTAGAACCGTGATGAAGTCTGGCTCTGAGCTGGTGAAGGCTGGAGTCAGGACGTTCTTTGAGAATGCTGCAGAAGACCTGGAGAAGACCGTGGAGAACCTGAAGCTGGGAAAGCTGGGCCAATCTCGGACTCAGATGAAGGGGGTGGCACAGATAATCAACTACACCTCAGTGGCACTGCTGCCTATTCTTACTGCTCTGTTTCATCACATCACTGAGCACCAGTTCGGGGCAGACTTGCTGTGTAAGTGGACAATCGGTCACGTATCACACAATCCAAAAGAGCAGTTACAAAAATGAGACAAGTGAGGCGTTATCATTGTTAGATCGGTCGGAAATACAGGTCAATGTTGTGTAAAATTCTGAAAGGACCAGCATTATGTACATTAAACCTTGCTATAAAAAATGTCCATAAGGTCACTTAAAGAATGTTTCTCTATTGTTATACTTCTCTGATTACAGCTATAAATGAGACACCATTAAATTCTACACCGTGACAAATATTTGTACCATCAAAGATTTTTTTTCTCCCATGAAAGTGGTAATATTGCTGTATATTGCTGTGTTACAGTGGATGACGTTCAGCTGTCCTGCTATCGAATTCTGACCAGCCTATACTCCCTGGGAACTGGCAAAAACATCTACGTTGAAAAGTAATGCACGTTTCGGATTGCTTTGTCGATCAGGATGTTAACTCCTTTTCTCTGAATTATTCATGTCTGAGTGCTGCATTTAAATAGGCAGCTTCCTGTGCTGGGAGAATGCTTGGCTACTCTGGTGGGAGCCATGCCTGTGGCTTTCCTGGAGCCTCATCTGAACATGCACAACCCACGCTCTGTCTTCAATACCAAGACACCTCGAGAGCGAGCAAGTGAGTACATGTAGTATAGTAGTAAATACATATACGTGTTTTTTTTTTTTTTTTTTCGATAACTCGTTCAAGCGAGTCTGTTGAAGATTCCTATTGTTCTTAGCATAACGATGTTGGACCTGTCTGCTTCTAGTTCTGAGCATGCCTGACACTGTAGAGGAAATGTGTCCGGAGATGCCACGTCTGGACGGCCTAATGAAAGACATTCATGACATCTCGGAGTCTGGGGCTCGCTACACGGAGATGCCCCATGTCATCGAGGTCATCTTGCCCTTGCTATGTAACTATCTTTCTTACTGGTGGGAAAAGGGCCCAGAGAATTCCCCCAGTCATGTGAGCTGCTGTACCACTGTCACCTCTGAACACCTCAGCCTCATCCTGGGCAACATCCTCAAGATCCTCAACAACAACCTGGGTATAGATGAAGCCTCCTGGATGAAGAGGCTTGCAGGTGAGTGTGATTTTACTAAAAAGCCCAATTATCCAAAAGATTATTTTAGATACTCTTAGAGCTTTTGAAAAAGATTGTTGTGGCTTATATTATAATAAAATTTCCTTTTTGTAGGATTTCAAGGGACATAAAACTGCAGGCAAACAATGTAAATGCATGCATCAACACGTTACAGTGTATTCATCAAATTATTATTATTTTTTTTTTTACAATTTATAATATTTATTATTATTTTTTGCATAAAATCATTTTTTTGCCCGATTAGCTTGATGGCTAGTTTAATGAGCGTAGCGGCACTGTGCCAGGGGAATGAAATGGAGACCGTATTCACGAAAGGCTGCTTATAAGAATCTGACTGGGAGACAATCTTCAATTTATGCACATCTAGTGAAATAATGACTTCAGGATCAGTGACTCCAGGCTACACACAGGGGTTACTGGGGTTACTCCTTCATGAGAGCCAACAATGTAGGAACTGTAGTTTGTGTCCATATGTGGTTTTAACAGTATTATTATGGAAATGTTATTAAAACAATTTTTCCAGCACCTCCGGGTTGGGGGTTTGGAAGCCAAGCCACCAGTGCCCTGAGTTTGCATATTCTCCCCTCTGCTTTGGGGTACTCTAGTTTCCTCCAGGTACTCTAGCATCCTCCCCCAGTCCAAAGACATGTGGTGTAGGCTGATTAGCATCTCATAATTGTCCGTAGTGTGTGAATGAGTGTGTGAATTGTACCCTGCAGTGGGTTGGCACCCCGTCCAGGGTGTCCCCTGCCTTGTGCCCTGAGTCCCCTGGGATAGGCTCCAGGCTCCCCTGCGACCCTGTGTAGGATAAGCGGCACAGAACATGGATGGATGGATGGATGTTTCTGCCCTAAGTAGTTAATTTACTTCACTACTCTCAAGTGGCCAGATGTGAAGTTTTCAAGATTCTTTTCTAGCAAGTGATACAGCAAAGTAGTGGAAAGAACACATTTTTGCTACCATCACATGCATATACACAGCGATGGCCTCGACTGAAAGAACACATTTAAACATTTTGAGTTTCATAATGCTGCAATGTGCAGGAACGGGTTCTGTGAAGATTTAATTGTTGAATTTTGTTTCCATAGTGTACACACAACCAATCATTAGCAAGGCAGGAGCAGACCTCTTACGAACACACTTCCTCCCCACCCTGGAGAAGCTGAAGAAGAAGACCGTGAAGGTTGTGGCTGAGGAGGAGATGATAAGGGCTGAAAGCAGAGCCGATACCCAGGAGGCCGAGCTGCAGATCCTGGATGAGTTTGCTGTGCTCTGTAGGGACCTGTACGCATTTTACCCCATGCTCATCCGCTACGTGGACAACAACAGGTATCAACAACCGACTGAGCACTGATCGAACATCGAAATCCCGCAAGAAATTCATGCTAGAGCTAAATCTTGTCCTCTACCCAGGTCCAAATGGCTGAAGAAACCAAATGCGGATTCAACAGAACTCTTCAAAATGGTGTCCGAGATTTTCATACTCTGGTGTAAATCTCATGTACGCTCTTAATATGAGTTCTGACGGATTAAAAAAAAATTGTAATTTACATATTTTCACAACATCATCTGCTTTTTACAAACAGAATTTCAAAAGGGAAGAGCAAAACTTTGTGGTGCAAAACGAAATCAACAACCTTGCCTTCCTCACCGGAGACAGCAAGACCAAGATGTCGAAGGTAAGATGACGACAAATTCATCTAGTCATCCTGATAAAGCTTTTTTACTTGCCTTTAAGAGAATTCCCTATAAATATTTTCTCACATTCTTTATGTAAAAGTTTCCAAAGAACAATGCTGATCAAACTGTAACGATAATTCGGTTTTAAATACAGTATAACACAAAAGTAAGTACACCCCTGACATTTCTGTAAATATTTGATGATATCTTTCCATGTGACAACTCTGAAGAAATGACACTTTGCTACAATGTAAAGTAGTGAGTGTACAGCTTGTATAACAGTGTAAATTTGCTGTCCCCTCAAAATAACTCAACACACAGACATTAATGTCTAAACCGCTGGCAACAAAAGTGAGTACACCCCTAAGTGAAAATGTCCAAATTGGGCCCAATTAGCCATTTTCCCTCACCGGTGTCATGTGACTTGTTAGTGTTACAAGGTCTCAGGTGTGAATGGGGAGCAGGTGTGATAAATTTGGTGTCATCGCTCTCACACTCCCTCATACTGGTCACTAGAAGTTCAACATGACACTTAATGCAAAAGAACTCTCTGAGGATCTGAAAACAAAAAAGAATTGTTGCTCTACATTGCCCAGAAGTACAGTATTTTATTGCTTCACACATCCAGTGTTCGACTTTCTTTTTCCCCCGCTCCCTCCGACATCTGTACTTTTCCCCCCAGATTATCAAGTTTTTTTTTTTGTTTTTGAGTAATGATTGAATTTCCCAGTACGTTCTCTCTATATGTTTGTGAACTATTGGATCCATACTGAGATTAAAATATCATAAAGCAATAATAAGAAACTATGATATAACTTTCTTCTTTTTTTTATTTTTGGGTACTGGGTTTAGACCGTGGTGAGACAGGTAAATTTTACCGCACTGATGATGTGGTGTTGCGATAGTAATCCTGCTCGGTACGAGAGGCATTTGGTGCGTGTGCTTGGCCGAGGACTCACTGGTGCGGAGCTACCATCTGTGGGATTATGACTGAAAGCCTCTAAGTCATGATACCGCACAGATCCTCGGTTGGTCCGGAGTCGCTGGGGAGTCCCCCGTGTGGGCCCCCGGCGAAAAGAGGCCGGGCCGGGGTGCAGCCAGACGATCTCAGCACCCTCTCCGATTGCGCACCGCAAGTTTGTGTCGAACCCGGTGCTAAATGACTCGTAAACGACCCGAATTATGAGTTTAGGGCTGCACGATTATTTGAAATTTCATCAGTACACCGATGTGTGTGTGTGTGTGTGTGTGTGTTTCCAAGATGAGCTCGCATTGTGGAGCGCTGAAATAAATAACAACCGTTTATCATTGCATATCATATCAGTGCTAAAGGGAAGAGGAAGTAGTGCTGAAGTGAAGGCACGTTTGGTATTAAACAAGCCGACCGTCGCAAATTTTGTATAAAGTGTGCCAGGCAGCGTTGGCTGTGTTCTATTTAAATCAGTTCTATTTTTAAATAAGAGTAGTTTTTGCTCTCGCTTGTGTAAATATGTAAAGATGTCAAATGAAATGTACTTTCCATATCATGTGACCCATGCACATGGCTTCCTTTTTCATTGATTAAACCCATGTAAAATGTAAATATGATCCCGTAAACAAAACTGATGGTGAAATCGATCAAACGGAACAGAGTACCAGATGATGTGTACATTCTCATGCCATGCAGGTGGAACTGAAAGTAAATGAACCCAGTAACAGTATCCCCTAAAAAAACCTGTGTTTGGGTGATGTTTTACAGTCAGGAGGCCAGGACCAGGAGAGGAGAGGGAAGAAGAGAAAAAGAGAATTGTACTCTATTCAGACATCTTTAATTGTGGCAGCTCACAAGAAACTGCTGCCTATTGGACTCAACATGTGCACAGCTGGAGACCAGGAGCTCATCTCTCTGGCCAAGATCCGCTACAGTCTGGTGAGCATGGTGTTCATTATACTTTCGGACCACGTTATCTTAATACACTAACTGAATTTAGCGATTTTGAATTCTTGAATCTGATTGGTCAGAAGGTGTTGATAAATTTTCTAGAACAGCAGCTCTGGCAGTGGTGGCATCTATAATTCAACTGGTTTATACTAATGTTCAGTTTAATGCATGATCATTTCTCTATCTCTACAGCTCATTCACAGGGGGTCGTTTGGCGGATGATCCACATAATCTCAGACTAATTATATACAGATTAAAAACGTACTGACATTTAACAGGGAAGAATATACAGTTGTCGATATCGTGAATTTTTCTGTTTATTTATTCAGCATTTATGAACGGAGTCTCGGGTGTCGGCACTTTGTAAACTTGTCAGTCTTCTGGACTTTAGCGGTTGCTTGGTAACAGGACAAGCTGCCGGTGCGAGGCTGATGAAGGAATGAGTGTTTGTCGCTGCTGTGATGTGAACGATCGCTTACTTCTCGTGACATTAAATGTAACTATAAACGGTTAAAGAGTGACATGTTAAATAAAAATAGTGTTCATTGGCAAATTGTGGTGGTCTAAGAGAAATAATACATCGCAGCATGTGCTGCTGTTGGAAATGAATCAACTTCAGTGGTGGTAACAGATCGAAAAGCCCTGCCGTCGAAACAGCAGCACGGCTCGATATAACTCTCGGAGACATTTTAGAAGCTGTTTCATGAGTGTGTTGGCTTTTACAGAAAGACACAGATGACGAGGTGAAGGATCACCTTAGACAGAACCTACATCTTCAAGAGAAGGCAAGTTACAGAAAATCAATGATATGATAATGACATACAAATGCTAACGGCATTAGTCGATTAAAGAAGCCGTCTATACATGCTGCAGACGGAGGACCCGGCAGTGCAGTGGCAGCTAAACCTCTATAAGGATGTGGAGGTGAAGAGCGAGGAACCTCTAAATACTGACCACGTTATCGAGAAAATCCAAGGCATCTCAGCCGCCGTCTTCCACCTTGATCAGGTTAGAGGCACAGCGTACTTCCACTACAGCAAATATTACCATCTTCCCTGAATACATAAAGCCTTAACTGTGTTAAATTACTGATCGCTTGATTAGCTTGCTCGCCAATGCCAATCAGGAACACTCACCTTCAGTCTTCACACTGGACTATAAGATAATTTACCCCTCAGGTGGAGCAGCCTCTTAGGTGTAAAAAACTGACATGGCAGAAGCAGCTGTCCAAACAGCGCAAGCGTGCTGTGGTTGCCTGTTTCCGCATGGCACCTCTTTACAACCTACCTAGGTGAGTGCTGAAGGAACTTTCTTCATGGACATCATAAGAGATGTGTGATTTATCATGTTATAGGCATATACTGTAGAGGTGGTTTTACATGCTATAAGCTTTCTTGATTTTGACCTGTGTGGCTTACCCTTCATCACCTATTTACTTTAGAATAAATTGTTATTCCTAGTCCTCTTTCCTATTCCAAACCCTGTTATGTTTTAACTTCCTGTCTAGGTCAGTCCAACTCAATTTATCCAATAATTGTAATGTTGGTTGCTTGAATGATTTTAAATTTAATTATATATTTTCGAGTGATTACCAATAGGTATTGGCATTGCAAAACCACTAGGATGAATAAATAAATAAATAAATAAACATATTTATTTATTTATTTAAAAGTGGAATTGCTCACAGTTCCACTTTTAGGGTTCATTTATAATGGGAAGGGTTCGAGTTTCAGTCTTCATTTTTTTTATGGTGTACCTCAGTAAGTATAGTGTATATTCAGAACATTTCAGGTTCGAGACTTTCTTCATTTTTATGGGGGAAGTCTCGAACCTGAAATGTTCTGCATACACACTATACTTACCGAGGTACACCCTGAGGCTGAGGCTCGAACCCTTCCCATTATAAATGAACCCTAAATGTGGAACTGTGAGCAATCTTGAGCATTACATTTGGACCCAAGTTCAAAGTCTAAGGAACAAGAATGCACCAAATGTTTATACAGTACATGTTCATGTACCTTGTAATGTGCTCTAGAGATCAATTTTTGTTCCAAGCAGCTTGGACCATCCCGAGCCGAGATATTGAGGTTTCCATAAACATCTGTATAACCAAAATTTGTTGTGTGCCATGGCACAAAGATGGCCGTCGTAGTTAAACCAAGTAGTTTTTTTTTAATGGGGGTTTTGCAATGCATATACATGGAGGTATTCACTAAATATAAAATTAAAAATGGTTAAACAACCTGTTTTGGACCACCTGAGATGGAATGACCTGTCTGACAACGTGAAATTTCACTATAGGCCATTCCATCCACCTTTCCTATTAGCTCTAAAACATTTCTCCTCTCTGTTGTTTCTATAATACACTTTAGATTCAAAAATAATAATTACTTCCTGAATGGCTATGGGTACGTTTGGCTGGAAAAGTTGTACCAAACCTCCAGCTTTGACGGTCTGTTCTCCATGCTAACGGTAAAGTGAGCCTAAAAGACCTCATGATTCAAACATCTACCTTCAGTCCATTTTCAAACCTAAGGACTAAGCACAAGCATTCAATTTTTACTGCAATTCTGAATGGTCACCTTCCAGTGCTGTCCTTTATTGTCACATTTAATAAAATCATTAATATGGGAGCGTAATCTGCTGTCCAATTATTTGATATGGTGAGTATTTAGGCAAATCAGCTTGTTGCGATTAAATGTAGGACTGGGTCAGAAACAAACAAACGCAAAAAAATAAATCCTTGACTAATTTTCACTCCCTTAACATTTGAACTTTGCTGATTTCCTAGGTGTACCTCACTCAGTTATTGAGGTGGCCAATCAGATGAGGTCATGGGCTGTACATCTTTTTCACTCCCTTCCAGAATGCATCCCTTTTCCTCGTCCTGTTTTTCCCCTTCCTTTCTCCCTGCCTCTATCCTTCCTAACCTCCCTCTCCCCCCTGAATCTTCAGGCATCGCTCTATTAACCTCTTCCTCATGGGCTATCAGAAACTTTGGATAGTAGCAGAGGAATACTCCTTTGAGGAGAAACTAGTGCAGGACCTGGCAGTAAGTACTAGGCCAGCCTTGGTGCTGCCCCGTGTGCCGTGTGTGCCCGCTGGTGCCTTCTCTCTCACTGTTTGCCCCGTGGCCAGCACCTTGCCCGCTGAAATGCGGCAGCGCGTCTCTGCTCGCCTCACGTCTTCGTCCTGGCCCGTGTTTGGCTCAGCTGGTTGTGTGCGCAGCCGACAGGCCCTGCATGAGTTTGGGCTGAGCCTGAGGCCACGTAGAGCAATGTATCTCAGCATAGCAGTGGTAAGAGGGGCAGGTTTGCCCTGTGACACTCTGCCTCTCTGTTTGGGTGTCGTCTTTCCTTTCGTAAGTCTCGTACTGTAAGTTGTGAGAGTCGGTGGCATGTTCACCTCATCTAGAAAATCATGTCTCTGTGTAGGTGCAGGCAGTACAGTTGCTATAAATGTCACACAAGTGTTAAAGGAATAGTCTAGCATTTTCAGGCTCTATCTACTGTAGCTGCTGTGTACCCGTGAATACCACTGGCAAGACTTTTTGGCCTGTTTTTTCTGTGTTGAAAAATAGAATGGAAAATTGTTTAAAATGCACTTTATAATGGAAGTCCAAGTGCCATTTTTAGGGTCGTCATTGAATGTTCGATGTAAAACACTTATTACTGTTGAAAATGTACATGAATCTGTCGGGTTATTTGAAATTAAGTGTTATTCCGATTTGAACATCCAACCATCCATCCATCCATCTTCTACCGCTTACTCCTTGTTTAGGGTCACGGGGAACCTGGAGCCTATCCCAGGGAGCATTGGGCACAAGGCGGGGTACACCCTGGACTCGGTGCCAGTCCATCGCAGGGCACAATCACATACACACTCACACACCCATTCATACACTACGGACACTTTAGACACGCCAATCATGCATGTCTTTGGACTGGAGGAGGAAACCGGAGTACCCGGAGTAAACCCCCGCAGCACGGGGAGAACATGGAAACTCACACGCGCAGACACACACACACAGGGCCACGGTGGGAATCAAACCCCCGACCCTGGAGCTGTGAGGCGAACGTGCGAAACACTAAGCTTTAGTAAAAACGTCTCTCATGACTTTTAACTGTTACATAGTTGTTTACTACTAGACTTCGACAAGTAGCCCTAGAGTTGAGGTTTTATTTGTTCTTTTCTCACTACAGGAGTCGAAATGAATGTCCGTGGTAATCAAACATGCACTACAGATGCAGTGGATAGAAATTTTGGAAGGGAAAGGTTGAAGTATTCCTTTAAACTTGGTTCTGATTCATAAACTAGCTACTCTAGAGCTAGGGCACTCGACGTAAAACGGGCATGATCATAGTATCTAGAGGTATTAAACCTTACAGAAGCTCGAGCATAACCTGAACAGCCTTCGTGAGTACAGACGAATATTTAAAATGCGCGTCAGCAAAAATGGTTTAATTTTAAGCAAAAAACACCAGATTGATTTTCCGTTATCACGACGCTTCTCTGAACACGCACTGCACTGCCATTTTCATTCATGTATGAGCACACAATGATGCATGTCTTTCATGAGCTGGTCATTGATACCGTTATGGTATCGTCCTCTGGATACAGTCCCGGAGCATCACATCAGGCAATGACCATGCTCTTTTCTGGCATGTCACCTAAACAAGTGCTTCTCAGCTCTGGCCTTAGGGGTACACAAAACTAGATCCGGACCCTGTTTAGACCTGGTCGTTTATTACTGTACAAGATTTGAACCTTATACACATTTCCATGTTTATGCAACATGGAGAATCATTGATTACATGCAGAATGACACAATGGACTGGGAGGAGTTTATTAATAAATAAACTCCTCCCAGACTCCTCCCAAAGTCTTTATTTGCTGTAGAGTTGAAGCTGTTTTAACACGATCATGACATTCAAGAAGTGACCCGGTCTAAAACTGGTCTTGTAATTCAGCACATAAAAATGACTCTATAATGATTCATTTTGGGATTGGAACAGACGTGTACTGGAAGTACATCGTACCATTCCGTAGGTCCAGGGATGAGCGACACTATCTTAAATAACATTTCATTGTGCCATCATGTGAAAGTGGAAATAAAACTGCATGCGAGTTACGTGTGAACAAGCGGGTCTCGATTGAAGAGTGACAGAAAGCATGAGTGTAGCGAGTGTAGTGACCGTAGAGAGCAAAGTGCCTCGTTTCAACTGAATGGTATCCAATCAATTGCTCAGAAGTGTGACTAATAAATAATAATTTTAAAAAAATGTCTTGTTTGTTTTGTTTGAGGAAGCCAGTGTGCTGAAATATGATAGAATGTGCTCTTTGTCTTTGTGTGTTTGTATTCAAAGCTTAAGCCTATGGATTTGCTCCGTGACAGTATAGCGAGTGAGTCAGTGGTTTCTCACAGTGTCTGAGTGAGAGGCTGTTGTAAGAGAGAAATGAAAGTGTCTTAAGTGTTGTCGTTCGTGAAGGATGAGCGTGTGCTTGCGTGACTTGTGTGGCTGTGCCTGCAGAAAACCCCCATGGCTGCGGAAAAGGAAGAGGAGGAAGCGGAGTCTGAGGTTCAGCCGGACCCTCTTAACCAGCTCATCCTCCACTTCAGTCATAACGCCCTGACGGAAAGAAGGTCTGCATCTCCACATACATACACGGGAACTCTTAATATCCTATTTAAACGAGTATGATTGAATCAAATGTTTATCTCTATTCTCTAGTGTCCTGGAAGTAGATCCCTTGTATATTGCATATGCAGATATGATGGCAAAGGTATTTTGGACATCCTGTCGTTAATATTTACGCTGAAAGATTTTCACCGAACGGTACACATGTGAGATGATCAACACGGCAGTGATGAAGTGAAAATGTTTGCTTTACAGAGCTGTGCTGAGGATGAAGAAGAGGAGGAGGAGGAAGGAAAAGAAAAGACATTTGAGGTATATACGTGAAGTCGTATCCCTTTATTTATGCAAAAAACGCACAAAGACGCGAAAGTAACGATTCGCTTGTCAGAGAGATTACGCACGGATGGAAACCCTATTTCTCTGCTGTCTAGAGTGATTAAAGTCCTAGGTTTTGCGGCAGAGCTTGAAACGAACACCTGTCCGTTTGTCAAACGTGGGTAAAAATTTGCTTGGGTACAAGCTAACACTTCATCAAGACTGTTAAGAGTTAAATAATCATTATTATTGATTCCATATCATTGCATATATGCACATACATTAGCTTATTTATGATGAAACATGTAGTTGAGCAGGATTGATAACTGCTTACATACACAGGCCTACAGTGTCCAGGCCATGATGACTTACTGTTGTTTCCTCCAACAGTATAGGAACAAATGAATAATTCGCGGTTGAACGGATACAGGTTTGAACTGTGCATGCGCGTTTACAATCGCAGGAGAAGGAGATGGAGAAGCAGAAAATTCTGTATCAGCAGGCCAGGCTGCATGCTCGAGGAGCGGCTGAGATGGTGCTCCAGATGATCAGTGCCAGCAAAGGTAAACAAACCTGTCTATCTTTTTGTGTTCCTATATAATCACATTTATTATGAGTACATATAAATAGTGCAGGCGTGCTGGTCTGTTTCAGGACGACTTGGCCCCATGGTGACTTTCACTCTGAAACTGGGGATCTCTATTCTCAATGGAGGCAATGTAGTTGTTCAGCAGGTACAAGAGAACATCGGTGCAAACCAATCCATTTGTATTGAGAGTGAAACTCTTGTGAAAACAATTCCTTCAAACTATTTGCTTATTACTTAAGTGTATGACGTGTGTATTTTTAGAAAATGCTGGACTACCTGAAAGACAAAAGGGATGCTGGATTTTTCAAAAGTTTATCTGGACTAATGCAGTCTTGCAGGTGTGTAAGATTTACGAGCCTGCTTTCCGCAATTTTACTTCCCTGTTGATTCGGGTTGTTTTTATTGCACGCCGTTTATTGTATTGCATTCTTCAGTGTACTGGATCTGAATGCATTTGAGAGACAAAAGAAGGCAGAAAGTCTCGGGATGGTAACTGAAGAAGGTTCGGGTAAGTCGACGCGATTTAGCCCACTTGATGATTTTCAGATGCACAATTGCGCTGCTTTTGTCTATGTAGTCAGTTGTCAGTGTTCTGCTATGAATATGTTGACCAATGCTGAAATATTTGCGATGTTTCTATTTAGGGTGCCAGATTGACTGAAATCAGCTCATATCGAGCGGGTGCGACTCGTGACTGTAGATTTTGGTGGGGAAGGACAACATGAATGACAACGTCTAGCAAAATTTATTTGATAGGCTGTCATACTCGACTTGTGTTATATGCTACTATGTAATGAATTTTTAGAGTAACCCCATCATAGGCAATTGAGATTTGACAAGAACTTGCAATAGAATAGAAAGATGGAGCCTGGTCTGAAAGCCAGTGTCCCCGTTACAGTCACATAGCCAAACAAAAAGTCAAACAATACCTTCAAACTGAACATCTCTGGTACCCCTCCCCCACTGCTAAACAAAATGTTCAAAGAGGCCCCATGACCATGGCCAAAGTGATTTCTGCCCCAGTAGACCTCTCTTAGTGCTTGTTGTAGCTCCAATTTTTGACCATTCATTGCAGTAATAACTCCTACCAAACTAAATGGGGCAGTAAAAGCTCTTCAGCAGAATTTAACATATATAGGGTTATGAATGTGGACTTTAGGAAGGTTAGTATTTGTCGAAAGCCTGAGATTTACGCCCCACCTGCCCCTATGGACGAATCGCCACTGGTAACAAGGACCATTCTAACATGCATGAAGGTCTACCAGAAGATGTTTCTCAATCAGATTTATTTATTTTTAAAACAGTTTAGATTTTTTTTTTTTTTTTAAATAAGCATTTCCTTACATCAAATTCCTACAGGGTGCGACGTGTTGTTCTCCACAGCACGGGTTAATATGAGAGTCTGAGAGAGCCAATAATACACTTTAAAAGAGAATTCAAGGCCATTATGTTCCATTATGCACACTAAGTACTCTGCCTACATTGCACACCGACTGTAATTAGGCATGCTACTTAATTATTCAGTATGATCAGTGTGATGTGCACAGTTACCGTGTACCAGATGAAAGCACAAAACCTCTGTTAGCAGCCGTCATTCAGTTATCTCGTACTGTGACTGTCTGACCGAGCAGCAGTGGTCGTGTGTCGCCAATGCTGTGGTGTACGTGTGCTCATTCGGTGGCATCGTAAACATAAGCTACAGAATGGAATAGTCACATGACATTAGCTAGCTAGCTAAAATATAAGCTCCGGTTGACAGGGGAAATGGTTGCTCTGCTATAATCTCACAGTGCGCTGCATGCACCATACCACAGCGTGAATGGAAGAGCTTTACTGGAGACACTATTGATCTGTACTTATGTAGCGTATGGAATAAAGCCATATGCCTGGTAGTTTCCACTGTTTACTCAAGTTCTGATCGATGTGTATTTTGTTATGTAATCTGTGAATTTTGCTCTCCAGCCGGTCATAAAAGACTGCCATGAGCCAGATATTAACAGGTTAGATAAAACCCAGACCAGGAGATGTTTTCAGATTTTCAGGAGAGAAAAACGAACAAACAAACAAACAAACAATTCTTGCTAGTTGAGGGCTCGAATCACTGACTACCGCTTGATATATCTCATATACAAATGTACAAAAATATTCATCAACACCTGTTAGATTAAAAAAATTAAATAAAAAAAAAATAAGAAATGCCAAACCCCCATCAGTTCTACATACAAATTTCCCACCAATTCTGATGCAACACTTCTGACACAGCACTGATTGTGAAATTCTCCAGGGTTGTCAGTGTGGCTTCTAGCAACTCAAGAACGTCATATTATAAAGTACAACCCCAATTCCAAAAAAGCTGGGACGCTGTGTAAAATGTAAACGAAAAGCGAAACATCTGGAGCAACGTTTTGGCAACTAATTAGGTGAATTAGAGTACCGGCTGTTTCTTTTTAGGAACAATTAATTTTCCAGAATTTTGTTGCTCCCGTGCCAACTTTTTTGAGACGTGTCACGGTCACCAAATTCAAAATGACCATTTGATATGTTTCTCTGTTCTACTGTGAATAGCATACGTGTTTGAGATTTGCAAATCATTGCATTCTGTTTTTATTCACATTTCACACAGCGTCGCAGATTTTTTGGAATCGGGGTTGTGTTTTCTTTTCCCATGAACAATTTTTATTATTATTTCTAACAAATTCGAACACACTGTAGCTAATGGGGAAAAAATAAATAAAATTTACACACTAATTTATTCTAATTAAAAGAGAGATTAGAACCAGGAACTGAGAAAAGCTCCTGAGATTTCTACATCTTACATATATGAATAAGATGTATATCTAAAATATATTTAATATATATATTTAATACCAAATGCAATGATATAAGGGTTCTTCACGAAACAATAAATTGCATTAAATACTATGGACAAGAGTTTGTTCGGAAAACAACAAAGGATGGCTATTAATTGATATAAATATGACTTTTACAGACTATAACTATATATTATAAATAAAAGCACTTCCTTACTGACTTATTTTACTCATCACTAAATCAACTAAACCAATTCTCCAACAAAACTCACTTTAATGAAACGTAATCTGCTATGTGCTGAACTGCTATGTGCTGCTATAGGCAATTTATGTGACCAGCTTTCCATCCAACACATCGCTAATCTCCTCCTAATCGAACGTTAACTGCATGTTCCTTAATTACAAACTCTCACATTCTCTCATTTTTGTCTAAATTTCAGTGTCTTCTCCTTTGCTTATGTCTGCTTTCTTTGTGTGTCTTCTATCATTTTTATATTCTTGGATGGCAGTCAACGCAAGTGAGCGGGGTAAATACAGTTTAGCTACTCCTCATTTCGCTTTGCTCTCACTTTGCATGTAACCATTAAAAAAAAAAGAAATAATAAAACACCATATTTTCTTGACTTTTTACCTCCATTGACCTGGATGTGCTGTCTTAATAAACTCTCCTGCAGAGATTCATGCATGATAACATACAGAATGACGCCAAAGGGCCAGGCAATAAATATATAACTATATAGCTTCATCTTGGTGCTAAACTAAAACGTGTTCGTTGGCCGAGTCCAGCCTGGCCGAGTCACACGGCATTCGCTTAGATTAACGCTCTATTCTATTCCAGGTCAAATTCAGTCCAAAGTTAGGAAATGAACCGTGAGCTTTTTATAAGTTGTGAATCTGGGGCCTATTTCACACAGCTGGTTTTGTGTCTACTTTCACAAATATGACACAGTGCGCTGTATATAACAGGGTGTTAACACGGTTACGAATCTGGCATCTTCATGCCATTAATGAAAGGAAAGCATATTGCGGTAATATTTCTTTAGATATCGATCCACCATTTTGTACACACACTGTGTGATACTTGTGAAAGAACCCTTGCTAACCCCAGCTTTTAGAAATCTCCTTCAGTTGTGCGTATTAATCTCCAAGCAGTTCTTTCTCTCGGCAGCTCTTTGGATGCAGTTGCAAGCCTGCAATCTAAATTTCCTTATTTTGGGGCTGTGAGGTTCTAGTGAAGCAATGGATCATGCTTGCTTGACACTCATGTTGAACGCTATTCGCGTTCAACACGGTTCAGTAACTATTTCCATCTTTTGTTTTCCATCTTTCAAGGTTCCAAAGTACTACAAAACGATGAATTTACAAAGGATTTATTTAGGTTTTTGCAGCTGTTATGTGAGGGCCACAATGATGGTAAGAGTCTTGCAATGTATTTATTTAATGCTGGGATTCATTACAGTCATGTGTCCTGTCTCTCTCTCTCTCTCTCTCTCTTTCTCTCTCGTGTTTTTTTTCTTTTCTTTTTTTTTTTCTTTAAATCAAATGATTGCTTCGGTTTCAATTTGAGAAAATTCCGGCACTATTACACAACGGTGCAATGTCCTGCAAGACCTTTTTCTGTTCAAATCGGCTTTGACTGCGTCTTCGTAAGAAAGCTGTCCATCAGAATGCCTCATTGTTGTTCTTTTAAACACTCGACAGATTTCCAAAACTTCCTGCGAACTCAAACAGGAAATACAACCACAGTCAACATCATCATTAGCACAGTGGACTATCTCTTACGTTTGCAGGTAACAGGCACATATGGATAAAATAGAGCTAAACCCAATAGCATCTCTATACTGTACTAATGCAATACAAAATGTCTCGGTTTCCAGGAATCCATCAGTGATTTCTACTGGTATTACTCTGGAAAAGATATCATCGATGAGCACGGACAGCTGAACTTCTCCAGAGCATTGGCAGTAGCTAAACAGATCTTCAATTCGCTCACGGAGTACATTCAGGTATCAGCTGCAAGGGTGCTTGGCAGAGACTTAAGAGGGTGTTGAAAATTGCTACCTTGGTATGCTTCAAATTAAGAGTGGTGGAATTTCTGTGGAGAAATCACAGCTCTTCGACTGGTCAAGTATAACAGGTCTTGTGGAGCAATGTGGGTGGTAATTGTTCTTTCCTTTTCAGGGTCCTTGTATTGGGAACCAGCAGAGTCTGGCTCACAGTAGGCTGTGGGATGCCGTGGTTGGATTCCTGCATGTCTTCGCCAACATGCAGATGAAACTATCACAGGTAATCCCATACGTCCACTCTGTGTACAGCGGTCCGATACATTCGAATTTTTAAACTTAGCTAGTACTTATCAGCAGTTTTTCATGCTGGTAACAAACTTTCATTTTGGCTTTGTGCAGGA
This sequence comes from Ameiurus melas, assembly GCA_012411365.1. Classification (NCBI taxonomy): domain Eukaryota; kingdom Metazoa; phylum Chordata; class Actinopteri; order Siluriformes; family Ictaluridae; genus Ameiurus; species Ameiurus melas. The sequence continues at coordinate 22,937,094 of CM022763.1, read as the reverse complement.
CTCTAGCCAGATTGAGCTGCTGAAAGAGTTAATGGATTTGCAGAAGGATATGGTGGTCATGATGTTATCTCTATTGGAGGGTAGGCACTTTTTTGTTTCTCTGTGAAAACGAGATTTAATGAACACAAATGCATATATAACGAGTACTGAAATTCTCGTTGACAGGTAATGTGGTGAACGGAACAATTGGGAAGCAGATGGTCGACACATTAGTGGAGTCTTCAAGTAATGTTGAAATGATCCTCAAGTTCTTCGATATGTTCCTCAAGCTAAAGGATCTTACTACCTCTGATAACTTTAAAGAATATGACCCTGAAGGGAAAGGAATTATCTCTAAAAAGGAGTTCCAGAAGTCAATGGAGAGCCAAAAGCAGTACACGCAATCTGAGATCGAGTTTCTTCTGTCTTGCGCCGAGGCCGATGAAAATGACATGTTTAACTACATGGAATTTGTGGAGCGCTTCCATGAGCCGGCGAAGGATATTAGCTTCAACGTGGCTGTACTGCTCACCAATCTGTCCGAGCACATGCCCCACGATTCACGCCTTGCCACCTTCCTGGACCTGGCTGAGAGCGTACTTGGTTATTTCGAGCCCTACTTGGGCCGTATCGAGATCATGGGAGGTGCCAAGCGGATTGAACGTGTCTACTTCGAGATCAGTCAATCTAGCAGAGAGCAGTGGGAGAAGCCTCAGGTGAAGGAGTCCAAGCGGCAGTTCATCTTTGACATGGTCAATGAAGGCAGTGAAAGTGAGAAGATGGAGCTGTTTGTAAACTTCTGCGAAGACACAATTTTTGAGATGCAGCTGGCTTCCCAGATATCTGAGCCAGGGGCTGTAGAACGCCCCGAAGAGGAGGAGGAACCACACAGTCTGTTGGACGATCTATCCGAAGAGGAAGATCAGACCCTTGAGTCTGCTTCAGCTTTCACTGTTGCCTGCAACTCTATGAAGAATAAAATATCCCAGTTCCGTCAAACGCTGACCCTCAAGAACATGCGTAAACAGTTCAAGAAGTTTAAGAAACTGACTATCAAGGAAATGATCACAGGGTTCTTTTTGTTCTTCTGGATGCTTTTCACGGGCTTCTTTAAAGGTATTTTTAGCCTGATCTTTGGATTCTTTCATATAATCTGGTCCTCAATGTTTGGAGGAGGCCTTGTTGAAGGAGCTAAAAACATGAAGGTAACTGACATCTTGGGCAACATGCCAGATCCCACTCAGTTTGGAATTCATGGTGATGTCATGGAGCCAGAGAAAGTAGAGAATGGTGAAATAGTGGTTTCTACAGAAATGGTACAGATGGTTGGCACAGTGGACAAACTGGAAGCTGATGCCATCATAGATCTCATAAGTCCACCAACTAAGCGAGAGGGAAAGCATGGACATGAGCCTGGACTTGGGGATGTCTCAGAGATTATGACCGAAGCCAGCCCTCGCGTTGAAAAGAAGAAGCGGCAGGTGTGCATTTCCTCAAGAGATGTTATTGTTGTCATTTTCACATTCTGTTTAAAAATAATTTTATTTTAAAAAATTGGGTGAAATGGTACATGGTTACGTCAGATATAGTGACACTTGCAAAACACGGGCATAAATTAGTTAATGTATAGATTCCTTCATTCTTTTATTCATCTTCAGTGACTGCTTTATCCTGGTCAGGGTTGTGGTGGCTCTGAATCACATTACAGTCACTCCTGAGGTCAAGTTTAAGTAAAAAAAAAAAAAAATTTTGTTTTGTACATTCCACAGAAAGCTGCAGCAGAGGAGTTCGAACCTGAGAAAGCCGAGTAAGTCTTAAAGACGTACTGTGTTTGTGAGCCTTTTTGCAAGGTTCTGTAAACAACGTTAAACTAACTTCAAATACGAATGGATCTTTTGAAATCACAGCACAGAGAATCGTGAAAAAGAAGATAAGGCCAAAGAGGAAAAGCCTGAAGAGCCAGTAGTGGAGGAGATTCCAGCTCCAAGAAAACGACGTGGACCAACCAAGGAGGAACCTCCTGCGTTAATGGCCACCTTCTTTGCTGGCCTTGAAGTCTACAAGACCAAGATGCTTGTAAGTGATTAATATAAGGCATTTAAATGAAGCGCATCCAAATCTTTACAACTTGTAGGACGTAAATATTGAGAATGTACAGTTTGTGGCTAAAACTGAACCATTCAATATTCATTACGTTTTTTGATTTCTACTTTCCAGAACTATTTGGCTCGTAATTTCTACAACCTCAGGATGCTGGCGTTGTTTGTGGCGTTTGCAATCAACTTCATCCTGCTCTTCTACAAGGTTGGTTTTTAGATTGTATTTGATTTAAATGATCGGTATTTATGTAGTGATGAACATTGTATCACTAATTCACTTCAAACATCATTAAGGGGATTTGTGATGGTATTTCGTGTAGGTGACCGGTGAAACTGACGATGAGGAAGAGGACGAGTCTTGGGGTGGCAGTGATGATGATGATGATGATGACAGTGATATAGAATTCTACGTACTTCAGGAGAGCACTGGATATATGGCTCCAACTCTGACTTTCTTGGCTATACTGCATACAGTTATTTCTCTCCTTTGTGTGGTGGGATATTACTGCCTCAAGGTAAGTCATTTCTTTCTTCACAAGACCACCTGACATCTAAGGAGGTAATCTAATCAAATACTGAAAAACCAATGTGTCCTCATATTCTTCTTGTAGGTCCCTCTGGTGGTGTTTAAGCGAGAGAAGGAGATCGCAAGGAAGCTTGAGTTTGATGGCTTGTACATCACTGAGCAGCCCTCTGACGATGACATCAAGGGTCAATGGGATCGTCTGGTTATCGCCACTCTGTAGGGTCCATTTAAAAACACTTCCAAATGAACCGTATCAGAGTTTTTGTGTTTTACAAATGAATCCATTTTCTTTCAGATCTTTCCCTAATAATTACTGGGACAAATTTGTCAAGAGGAAGGTATGGCACAGATAATCTTCAGATGAAGTAAATAGATCTCTGCTCACATGATGAGTTTGTTTGTATGTCCTCTAACTCTCGAACATCTCCAGGTCATTAATAAATATGGAGATTTGTATGGAGCTGAGCGTATTGCTGAACTCCTCGGTCTGGATAAGAGTGCGCTTGACTTTGATCCCACGGAGGAAGCTGTGGTGAAAGAGGCTTCTCTGTTGTCCTGGTGAGCTCAAATCAAATACACAGAGTAAAATGAACTCACGAAGGTTTAGACAGCTTTTTTTTGGGACACTGTTCTCCATTTCAATTGCAGGTTGAGCTCTATTGACACGAAGTACCACATTTGGAAAATGGGAGTTGTCCTAACTGACAATGTATGTAAAACACCACAACAGCCCAAGACACTCGCCTGGTACTTTAACAGGAACATTTATGCAGTTATCCAATCAGCCAATCGTGTGGCAGCAGCATAATGCATAAAATCATGCCGGAAAGTGTGGTCTCAGTGACTGACCATGACTTGGTTGTTGGTGCCAGATGGGCTGATTTGAATATTTCAGAAACATTGGTCTCATGGGATTTTCACAAACAACAATATAGCTTTTAAACAGAATGATGCAAGAGACCTCCAGTGAGTGGTGGTCCTGCAGACGGAAACATCTCGTTTAAGCTGACTGGAAGTCTGAAGTAACTGTAGTACCTATATAAGGACTCGTTACAACTGTGGTGAGCAGAGAAGCATCTCATATTCCATAACGCATCAAAACTTGAGGTGGATGGGCTACAACAGCAGAAGACTAGACCTGGTTCCACTCCTGTCAGCCAGCAACAGGACTCTGAAGCTACAGTGGGTACAGACCCACTGAAACTGGATAATTGGATACTGGAAAAAGACCAGGCGATCTCCTAGGAGATCTGAAAGTTTCTGAAATACTCAAACCAGCCTGTCTGGCACCAAATCCAACAAGAAGAGCTGATTGGAAAACTGCATGAATGTGAGGTGCACAAATGGTAAGTGTACGTTCATCAGAAAACCTTTGTTTCTTTTGGTGCAGTCTTTCCTGTACCTGATCTGGTACACCACCATGTCTATTCTGGGCCATTACAACAACTTCTTCTTTGCTGCTCACTTGCTGGATATTGCCATGGGCTTCAAGACCTTGAGAACCATCCTATCGTCTGTAACTCACAATGGCAAACAGGCAAGTCTCTACCACCAGGGGGCGCATGCAATTTAGCCTTGGAAAGCAAAGTGTGTGTGTGTGTGTGTGTGTGTGAACCTGAAACTGCCATCCCTCTGCTCCTTATTTAAACAGTTGGTGTTGACTGTGGGCCTGCTCGCAGTCGTGGTTTACTTGTACACCGTTGTGGCATTCAACTTCTTCCGCAAGTTCTACAACAAGAGCGAGGATGATGATGCACCTGACATGAAGTGTGATGATATGATGACCGTGAGTTACGGCTCAGATGCTTGCTTTGCATCGGGTAGCAAATGATTATTACCCAGAAAAAGTCATTGGGTATACTTGTATTTCTGGAGAGAAAATGAAATATGAAATTCAGTGTCGGTAACGTGTTATTGATTTAAGAGTCATTAGCTAATTCATTAAATGAATGATGTTCCTTTCTTCAGTGCTACCTTTTCCACATGTATGTGGGTGTGAGAGCTGGTGGAGGCATCGGTGATGAGATTGAGGACCCAGCCGGCGACCCTTCTGAGCTTTACCGCATCCTCTTTGACATTACTTTCTTCTTCTTTGTCATTGTCATCTTGTTGGCCATCATACAAGGTAAGTGCAAGTGACACTTGAAAGAGTTTGTTTGTCATGGGCGGAGCCTATCTACTAAGAAATCGCAATAGCCCAGTTGCATACATCCCACTGTCTAAATTTCTACACATCATGGAACTTTGGAGAATCCATAGGATTGGTCTGAGGACGATTTAGAACTGAGGAAAATCTCAATTTAAACGCACGCCGCTTGGTGTTGCTGAAATTTATAGCTCTTTGCAGCGGAAGTGGATGCCTTGTTATCGCTATTCGCTTTACATTTCCAACTAGGTTTGATCATTGATGCTTTTGGTGAGTTAAGAGATCAGCAGGAACAAGTGAAGGAGGACATGGAGGTGAGTGCTTTTGTGGTTTCTCAATTTCTCTGATACATTTTGTTCAATTGACTGTAATGATGAATCACGCTACAGCGCTGTTAAATGCTCGATTCTGCAAGTGTTGGTTCATTTTACATACCAGCATGGCTCTGATGATAGTTCTGTTTATATTATGTGCTCATTCTGATACATTACTGTTTCTACAGTATAACAGCTTACACAGGGACCGATAACACACCGTCAGTACGTTTACACGGACAACGATAACCCGATATTAAGACGATACTCTGATTAAGAAACTAGCATGTAAACAGCGATTATCGATGACCTTAATCTGATTAAAGTCATACTCGAAGTAAACACTAATGGAATTTAGACGTGTGGAGTATTCCTGTTTTAGTCGCGTTATCGACGTGCGTTACAGACATGTACACACCTTAATCACACTATTAACATCATGCGAGTTTTCTCACCACGTTGTGCGACAGGATACGTACACACACGGCAGCGCTCAACCGTTTTATGGCAAAGAAGAGAGCTGCATCCCAAACCGCGTACTAACCTGCTACACTATATAGTAGGAGAAATACATGTATCTCGGCTACTATATAGACGGTAAGTACGCGGTTTGGGACGCAGCCCACGGCTTCAAGCAGTTTTATTTTTGAACGTACCACACGACAAATAATTAACCACACTTGAAGCGTTTGTAAAATTAAAAATAAAAACACCCAAAACTGTACACGGTTCCATAACAAACACCAACTGTACACGGATACGTGAAATTCTGGAGGGACGTCGGACGGCGTGGCGTGGCGCAATGACGTGACGTTAATCGATCTATGTTCTAGAACACGTAAAACAGGAACATGACCGGAGTATTCTGAAAGCGACTCATGTAAACACCTTAATCAGAATACGGTCTTATTCAGAATAAGGTCAGTAATTAGATTACTGCTGTCCGTGTAAACACAGTCTGTGTGTAATTGTTGACTATGACGAAGCGCTCTGTGAAATGTTTTAGTATTTCTGGAAGGAATCTCTAGTGTCAGCACTTTGTAACTGTCAGAGATAAAGCTATAACCATGATTTCACACAGTCCTCAGGATGGGGTTCTGTGCACTTTCTGGTTCCTTGGAAACATGACAAGCTTCATTTTTGGTGTTGTTCAGAGAGAGAAAAGCTGGTGAACAAATCACTGTTACAAAGGATTAAACACTCCAGGAGGTGCCATTATTGAAAAATAATCATCTTTAGGGAAGTCATGAATCTGCTTCCACAGCGACCAGTCGTTGATGATTTTTCTAGAACAGCATGCTCCATCATGCTTCACTCCTTATCTATCTGATGTGAAGTCTAATTCAGTTCATCATACTTTTTTTATCCCTTGCTAAATTAGACAAAATGTTTTATCTGTGGAATTGGAAATGACTACTTTGACACCACACCGCATGGCTTCGAGACCCATACTCTACAAGAGCACAACTTGGCCAACTATCTGTGAGTGTACATCCTCCATTACACCTACAGATGAACGATCAGTTCCTCTCTAAAAACGTGCGCTTCCTGAAATATCAAGCAACTGTAAAATATTACAATTGACATTCTCCACATCACTTCCCTACACCTAACTCACCGCGACTCTTTCATTTCTCGTGTCTCTCCTTTGACAGATTCTTCCTGATGTATCTCATTAATAAAGATGAAACAGAGCATACGGGTCAGGTGCGTCCACAGAACCAACCTCTCCTTTCTTGAATAAAACAAAAACGACGATACGTTTTGTGCAGCCATTGTGTTGTTCTTGTTTATCCACAGGAGTCCTATGTATGGAAGATGTATCAGGAGAGGTGCTGGGACTTCTTCCCTGCTGGAGACTGCTTCCGCAAGCAATACGAGGACCAGTTGGGCTAGAGGGAATGAAACAGCCCTTTACCCACACTCTAATGAGATCAGAAACTCCAACCAGAACAACAAACTCAAACTAGTGTAAAACATGCTGCTGACGAATCTTTTCATTTAAAAGACTTGACCACCTCTTTAGGATAAAGACATCAAGCCACAAATGTGCATTGTAGACACACATACACACAAATATGGTGCCAAATTCCAACCTGCCAAAACATGACATTTAATCTTTTGAAGACCTCATTGGTTCTTTTGACGTTTTTATTGCCGTTTGTATTAAAACACACTGTGAGAGCACACACCTGAGGAACACCTTATCCAAAAAATATTAATAATAATAATAATAATAATAATAATAATAGAGAGAGAGAGAGAGAGGGGAAAAAAAGTAAACACACACACACAGCATATCCAATATCAGTGAATGATGCTGGTCAGGACCAGTGGGCCCATTGTATTTCACATCATGCTAACAGGGACCTACCAGCTACCTATCGTTAACAGCTGAAATATTTTTGAGTGACGTATTCCGTAGGCACGCTGTGTGAACGAACAGATATACACATCATCTTTTTCTTGTTATTCAACTAAAGAATGAGCATTTATGACTTAGAACGTGCAACGTCTTATAAAACAGTAAAGCAACAGGCAGCATGCAGAATGTCAAAGGCAGAACATAGATCCATGCGCCCATTAGATTAGTTCATCAACAGTCAAAGTGCCTTATGAAAAAGAAGAAAAAATGAAGAAAAAAAAAAACTATGCAAAACATTTTGTCCCTCCTCATATGTGTAGCAAGCCTGTATTTTAGGTGAACTTACCTAGGTTAGTTTTGCAGCTTTAGTTAAAGATTTCCCAAGTGAAATGCACAACCGCTGTTATGTTTTGTTTTGATTTCTTTTTAATAGCCAAAGCTTACAACGCTTACCATCTCTGCTGCTGTTAAAGGAAATCAATACGAGTATCCAAAGCGGAGAACATTAGGCTAACGCGCTATTTAACAGAAACAAGGCAAAATTGTAAACCATTACTGTTTGGCCATTTGTGTGTAATGTAGAAGCTTTGCTGAATTGTGTTTCGTTTGGGAGAAGAGGACAAAAAAAACAAAAAAACACCACACAATAAAGCGATCAATGCAATAAATCCCACCTGTCGTTTACTGCACAGATACAGATACACAGCTCATAATCCAGACTGCACGGATTCACACCCACGCATTAGTAACGGCCTCTCTTCCTGAAGGGCTTCTGCCTTCATCAGTGAACATTAACAGCAGGTTATTCGTGTATTCAGAAATGTTGATGGAGGTTCAGAGATGATCTGAACTGCAGGTTTCCTCGATAGCCGTGCAGTCTCGTTGTTCATGTCCAGAATTGCTTTTCAAACACTCGGAGTTGTTCTGGGTTGTTTAGGAGATCAAGCTGTCTAACCAGTCTTCCAGATCTTCCTCGGTCATCTCCTGCTTTACTGGCTCGGATTTTTGCTGCAACTCTTCAGGCTTCTGCTGGTTCCTATTAGTCTCCGCTTCGGTTTTTTGACGCTCGGCGTCAACCACCTCTTCTTGCAGCTCCTCTAGCAGTGATGCAGCTGAAATGATCAATCATCATCAAAACAAACTCACAATGAGTAAGGGATAATAAACTTCGGTGTGGACTGTTGTAGGAAAAGCATTGAGGATGAGGAAGTCTGAGCAGTTTCCAGCCTGAAGTTGATTGTTTTTCCAATAGCAGCATGCCACAAAATTTTTTATTCCTCTTATACCACAGCGAATTTGGCAACAGTTCATTTTTTACTTATTTATTAATAAACAACGTCATGCTTTTTAACCATTTACAGTTACATATAATGTGCAAAAGCCTCCTGAGTTAATACTGTTATAATAGTTAGTTCCAGTCCAATCATTTTATTGGACAAGCGGCTTTCCAAGACGTCCAAATATTTGTCCATTTTGTGTCTAAAATGTCAGTTACTCTTAAATTCTACTCGGAAATTCAGTACAACAGCACAATTGCAAGCGTAAACGTCTAACCAATAAGGTTCAATAATTCAACAGCACTGTGGTATAAACCGCACTCACCTTTCTCTGAGACAGCAGACACGTCCTCTACAGTATTTGAAGTCTCTGACTCGGCTAAAGAAAGGCCTGCGACAGGTTTCTGTAGTCCCAGGAGAAGGTCCAGCTCCTCATCGGCATCGTCCCCAGGGCTGCTCGCTGCATTGGAGGTGTGGGAGCACACGCTGGTGCTTGGAACAGGCTTCACAGGTTGCGATCCAAGCGAGCCTGGCTCTTGACTCGACTTTACAGGAGCAGGAAGTTTGAATCCACTGACAATTGGATTCACTTTGTTCAGTACCCCTACTGACGGGAGTTCTACTGGAGTCGACTCCTGAAATGACGAAAGCAACTCAAAATGACACACCGATTAACTGCTACCGTATTCTTCCAACAATGAAACCGGTCAAAAATGCAACCTGAACAAGGCTGGGCTCCAGGTCAAGCTTCTGGTGCAGGGGCAGCTCCTGAAGTGACCGAGCTAAAACCTCCAGGTCCACAAAGAGAGCTGGCACCTGCAATCAGAATCCAACGACAGTCCGTCGGTTTGAATAGCAACACAATTAAAACACAGACGTTTAGGATTACACAGTTATTCGCTGGGACAGCCGGAGTCCAAAACAAATAAGACTGAAGCAAGTTCTAGCGCAAGAAATGTGACGGAAGCCTAGAGACTCCGCTCCGAACAATGAAGATAACAAGGTAGAATTTATGGTGATTCTTGAACCAAAATGTAGAAAATATGAGCCACAGTTACACTAGAACATAAGATGCAGTTCTCATTAAAGGTGTGCATCAGGACTGCGATCCTGTGGGACCAAACAAGAAGGTCGTTTTTAATCTCGGTCAGAAATGAAACCTCTGGGACAAAAAAACCCCCAAAAAACGGCAAATTAATTCATATCAGTGTGCGCTGGATGAAGTGTGGTACCACACGAAGCATTAAATGTAGTTACTCTACATTTATCATACACGTACTATTCTGTCTTCCTGTAAATGCTTTGTCCTGGTCAGAATTACTGCTGTTTAAATGGCCTTAGTCGGTTCTGTTTCCCCAAATATAAAGGAATAAGTTCATTAGAAAAGAGTCCAGGTGAGTACAAACAAAAATAACTGCCAAAGCAAGTGGGACTGGAGAAGTGTGAAGTGGGAAGTGTGAAGGAACGTAAATAAAAAGTACTATGCACACATTGTTTGCATATCCTGGTGGTACAGGGCAGCATGGTGGTGTAGTGGATAGCGTTGCTGCCTCACTGCTTCAGGGTCCCGGGTTCAATTCTGAGCTCAGGATATGGATGTCTCTTGTAGCGTTATGCCTGTTCTTCCTGTGATTAAAGTGCATTTCCTCAAGGTTCTCTGGGTTCCTCGCACCTCTTAATACAGAACATGAGATGAGGTAGACGGTCTATTCTAAATTGACCTGAGGTGTGATCGCGTGTGCATGGTGCATCCCATGCAGGGTGTATTCCTGCCTCACACCCAGTGTCCCCAAGAAACTCTCTGGACTCACCAATCAGTCAGACCTTCATATGGTGGTTACTAAAGACGAATGAATGGTGAAGCAAGAGTACTGTTTATGGAATAAAGGCCTCTTCTTGTTTGTGAACTAGAACAGAAAAACAGTTGTACACGAGTAGCGCTTCCTCTATTTTGGATTTTCCGTGTCACAATGTAGTCAAAGCGGTTATTCCATCAGGTTGAAGATGCACCTATTTGTGGTCCCAGTAAGTCCGAGTAACACTATTAAATTCAAACCTTGATGCCACAAAACATTTCCAATTCACTGCATCAAGTTTCGATCAACAATGGAAGATAGAAAATTGATGGACTGAGTTGTACCAAGAAAACGTTCGTTTGAATTTGATACATCTGATTAATTAAAAAAAAATCATTTCAAGTTGACAAACAAACAAACAAACAAAAAAAAAGGCGTAAAAATTAAGAATGACAAAATTAAAAATCTATATCCTAGCGGTATAAATATCAATTTAACGTTGGTGAAGCCTACTGGAGACGTAGATAGCCATGAGATATAAACTTTTTATATTATAATGTTAATTATTTTACTGTTTATCATTTTAAAGGGCAAATACATTTGGTAAAGCTAATCTGAGGTGTTTGTGTAGGAGATCCAGGTACCTGGTTAGTTCCTAGTGAATCCATCTCCCAGTCTTTCTCCTCAGAAAACCTGAACTGAGTGAAGGAGTCACCTAACATTGGGGACAGGAAATGATGATTAAAAATGACCGATATTTAATGAATAAATGTTGATGAAAAAAATAAAATCACAGCACATATACACAAGCACAGGAGTATGGTTAGTGTGAGAAGGTGGGCTGACATCTGGTGACTGAAGGTCATAGCATAGGATCTACATAATTTCCATGCTCATCAAACCATTTAGTGACCCCCCCCCCCATGCAGTGTCGAGGGGGCGGAGACAACCTGGAAGAAACCACTCCTGTCAGGATAGAAATGCACAAAATACACACTTAAATAAGTTATGATTATTATTGAAAAAAATGTAGTATTGCCACTAGTGGAACAGTAAGAAATCGACAGACAAATAGACGTTTCTCGTCTTCATTTACAACACAAAGTGACTTCCATTCTGCAAAAAATCAGTACAAGATGACAGCAGGAGAAAGACACAGCTGCTGTGTCACACACAGCTGTGCGAGTGAAGAAGAGGATGTGCCGCAGATCTCGCTGTGAGCGTGTGCGTCTCGAAAACAGGCTTTCAGCTGCCCCGTGCTTGCCAACTGCAGTTGGTGATGTTGCTTATAGAGACGTGTAGTGGGAGCAGGGGGTCAAGTGTGCACAGCACTCACACGCCTTTGCCTTTTTAATGTTGTCTAGATTTTAGTGGCATGTTATTAAAGTGGTAAACACAAAAACTCTGTGAAATATCCCCGAGTGGCCATTCGACCAGCGAGGAAGCCAGACTGCTCGCGGACATTTTCAGTTTAAACGGGTTTAAATGTGCTGCTGAGAGATTAAGACGGTGCGATTTTGTTTCATGTTCAATAAGGAATCAAACAAATTGAGATGAATGCTTGACTTTAAACATTGCATGACTAGAAATATTTTTAAATACATTCGAAAACCTTCCGTTGACTTCCAGGTTTGAATGGAAATCAAAAATCTCAGATTTTCAATGTGGTTTCAGAATTTTGGACCCCCTGTGTATCTGCAAAACAAATTCTCCATGACAGTTAAAAACATCTTAGCTTCGCATGAATTGTCGCATTCTTGAGTAATATTTAGTAAAACGTTGAGCAGTGTTTCGTATTACTTTTATTCTTGGAGGTGGACGTTTGGACACAGGATGATGAAGTTTACATGAAGACTGAAACTTAAAGAACATGATCTGATGATGGTGGAGATGTTAAACGGATCTACTGGCTCAGATCAGTGCAGCAGGCATGCCTCCCTGTATATTTGCACATGTGAGGCTATACCCTGTACAGAAACTACATAAATGACATAAATCATATGAAATGTTGATGGATCACTGGGTTACAGCAGTATCTACGTTACTGCTCATGCTGTGAGGAATAGGAGAAACTGTCTCATTTAAAAAAAAAAAAAAAGAAATGAAAAAGATGGACACTCATTTCCAACATCATTAAACAGACCACAGGACATTTCCCCAGGATACACTGGCACTCAGGAAACTGAGCTTTATTCTGGGGGCTTAAAAGCAGCAAATGGAAACAGCTAGAGTTTTTGTCACGACTCTAATACACAAGTGGAACTCGAAGCAATTAATACAAAACAACTGGAAAATCTGAGTACTATCCATCCATCTTCTACTGCTTATCCTTTTCAGGGTCAACCTGGAGCCTATCCCAGGAATCATCGGGCACGAGGCGGGGTACACCCTGGACAGGGTGCCAGTCCATCGCAGGGCACAATCACACAAACTTACACACCCATTCATACACTACGGACACTTTAGACACGCCAATCAGCCTACCATGCATGTCTTTGGACTGGGGGAGGAAACCGGAGTACCCGGAGGAAACCCCCGCAGCACGGGGAGAACATGCAAACTCCACACACACAGGGTCACGGTGTGAATCGAACCCCCGGCCCTGGAGGTGTGAGGCGAACGTGCGAACCAATATTTAAAATAATGTAAGTTCATTTCAATTACAGGTAAATCACTCCGTAAATATAGCTTTATAATCATCAGTAGATGGAACGTTAATGACATTCTAAATACACTGAGACTTGAGAAGCTAGCAACATGCAGGGCGATCCATTAAACAGGCCAGTATTAATGATAGATCTCTCGGTCAGAGAGAAATACAGTATCTAGTCCAGGTCAGCACTTTTCCCATGAGCAATTCTACAAAATGAACAAATTTACAGAAATACATTGAATATCAATGAAAACAGACAAACCAGAGTTTCCTCTGAATACATTATTATTAATGAGAATGAATAACTAGCTTTTGGAAAAACTCAAGAACAAAACATCCAAGCAACTAATTCAACGTGGGACATATTTCATCTGTCGTTCCCTAGAGCAGTGAAATCCTGCAAAACCGAAATTGTCCTCAGAGAACGTAGAATAAACACAACATTAGTAATAAATAACTGAATTTGGAAATTAACTAAAAAAATTTTTTATAAATCATAAAATTGGGAATGTTAGCTCGCTTACTAGCAAACAAAGCTAATTTCAGAGTTCATACAAATGCTTCATAATGAAAATTCCAGGACCAGGTGTTATAAAGCACAATACAAGAGAGGTCATTCAAACATAGTCGTTATTTCTTCTTACATAAATAATAATCATTATAATCAATCAAGCGATATATTTTTCTGGCTCTGTTGTCAACTGAACGAGTGTGAAATAGTGACTGAAACGCGGCGCATTCAGAGGCTGCATGTTAACCAGCAGTCACTTCCAAGCCATTTCCAACCTGCTGCTCTGGACTGACAAAACCCCGATTTGAGAACGACGACGTCGTCTGACAAAATCATCATACACGAATGTTAAAGACGACGGCGGTGCCGAGACCTCTCAGTTAGAGGTGTACCTGCGGGGCGGAAGCGGGACCTTGCACTAATATATAGTGACATATCTTGGCTAACAAATGTAATAATATATGGTGAGCTAGGTTGCTAGTTAGCACTTCCGAGCCTAGTCAGTGTCTGGCCAAACAAAAACATGGGACTGGAGAGCACACTGGAGCTTTCTCGTGTCCGGTTGTATGGCTAATAAATCGATCATTTGTCCACACTGAGAACACTTTCTTTTCGGGTAGTATTTCCTTGATGTTCCAGCAGCTGTGGATCACCAAGTCACTATTCCGACTCATCTCTGATATCTGAATGAAAAGGGAGAGGATGAGAGGAAGGTGAGAAGTACCATCAAGCAACACAACCCAGCCAGGACCTATTCACATCACAGCCATCTGGCAAAGCCTAGCTGAGCATCTTGTCCAGTACCAGCTGCCTAATGGACAGTTTCAAACTCCAAGTCATCACATTTCGAAACGGGACTTCCTTTCCGATTCACTTCCTGCACGGTCACTTTAAACACGCTTTAAACTTTCATCAACATTCGCACCGTCCGCTTGACTTTAATGTCCCTTTAGACTGTTTAATTTCTGCTGCGTTTTTTTAATATATTTTATTTATTTGACTATTATTTTGCCGTTTATCCAAACAGCATGTCTCGTTATAAGACTTAATATGATCTACTGTATCAGTTTCCCCCCACAACACATGCTGCTGTTTAAAGTGCAATGCATCAGTGCAACCCTGAAACCCAATTCATCACTGCTCGACACGTGTACTGCATAAACACAACTTTTAATGTGTCCATGCATTTATTTTCAATGGAAGAAAAAAAATAAAAATAACCCAACCCCAAGCAAACTCTATATAAAACCGATTAAAGTAAAGATGAGACACGGGATAATTTGCTAGTCCAGGACCCGGGAATTTGAGCAGTAAAACCTATTAAACCGACACGGCGACAAGCAAGCAATCTTTACGGCAATCTTCGAAGGACAAATAGCACGAAGATTACATACATGATTGTGGGACAAACGTTATGACGTGGCTTATGGGAAAATCAAAACAGAAAACACATAATATAGCAAACCTGAAGAATAATTACTGCTCTCAAAGCCAGTGCGTCTGAAGACTGGAAGATGAAACGAACTACAAGTGGAACAGACATGTGTTCGGGAAAATAGACTGCCCTTAAAATGACTGTTCCACTGGATGGTGCTTAAACACAGAGGAAAGCATAATGGCCCATTAACACTGCGGTTACAACTCATAACTATCGTCAACCAAATGACACTGTGCTACTGCGTAGGCAGACAAGCACACAGATGCTTTCCAATTATTTTCTTCACTGAGGAAAGACAATACTAACGTGTGTGCGCACATTCAGACACACACACACACACACTTTACCTCAAGTACTGGTGAGCACTGCTGAAAATATCTGCTTACACAACACAAATCTTTTTTATTATACCTGCTCCGACTTCACAACTTAATTTCAGTATCATTTATTCAACACACAAACTGATCTTCGACATCATCTCGACACGAGGCTGTCACTAGCTACAAAAAGACATGGATGTCCAGTATAGAAGGGTATGGTTTTATTTTTATAATTTTTTTTAACATCCCGATTTCTATCTCTAGTATAAAAATTCACCGTGGAAACAGCAATGTCCTGATAGTGGAGTGACAGAATAGACATTCGTATTCCAAAAACCCAATCAGCAGTGCTTATTCATACCGGACTAATCCATTAACGTTTAGCTCTCACAAGATGCAGTGCTACCGGACTTGTTGAGAGGTATTACAGGTGATTTTAGGCTAATTCACGATATGGCTATGGTATAAATATTTGCGTTTAAGTGAGATTAGATGATAGAAATCTGAGTATTTATGTGGACAATTGGGTATTTGAAAACTGCAAAGCACATATAGCTTTGCAAGCCAAAATAGCTTTACTAGCCAAAACATTACACGTTAGCACAGGAGTTCCCAAACCTTTCCAGGGCGAGGCCCCCCAAATGGCATTAACAATTGACCGAGGCCCCCCTTTTGCAAGATGTCTTTAAAACACAGTCTTCTGAATATATCCCCCCCCTTTTTATATTAATAATTACATCTTCACATTACATAAGGAATTTTATAAATATATTCAAAAATCATCATGTATTTATTTCTCACACTAAATTGTTGAGGCCCCACGGCGCCCCGTGGCGGCCCCCACTTTGAAAACCACTGCGTCCGCTGATGTAGCACGGATTAGCTGCATTTTGAACGTATGCTTTTTCCATAATCAGACAAAGAAAGAGCACGATCACTGTAGAATAAAAATATTTAACTTGATAAAATGAAACACTCTGACTTGTGTCAGAGAATGGAAGTATAACGTTAGAAATGAGCAGTTTGAGTAGGACATGGTAAGTGGGTGATATTTCTGCAAGATGGACCTCAGTATAGATTCTGACTGTGGTTGTGGCGATGTCTCTACACACCATGTCTACAGAGTATGTGTGATTACTAGAAAAAAAAGAGTTCACATTTTTCTGTACTGGGAAAAAAAAAAAAAAAAGCGGTCTAAGAGCACTTAAAATGTCAGTAAACATTTCAGATTCACAACTCCAAAAGGCTTAATGCTAATTCAAATCTAGAACCATGTAAAAAGTTTTCCCTAATCTGGGAAACCGTGCTGTAGTTGAACTTGCTGATGTACATGATGGAAGGTCCAGCTGGTGAGGCAGACAGAATCGCGCCTCAGCCCGCCACCTGTGGGTCAAAAACCTGAGAGGGGGCCGCACTCCTAAAGGTGCACTGTCACCAGCAATCATTCACAGTACCTTCTCCTCGCTGCACCACACATGGATGCTCAGACATCTCAAAGTTTAGCCAGCCGTGAAACAAGGTTAGCCACGGCACAGAACGAAGACGGAGTTAGTGGCACCCAGGCGGCCATGCCCATCATATGAGGACTGATGCTTGCTGGATCTACAGAACCAACGGTATGCAGCCAAGCAGTTTGATGTAAGCATAAGTCATAAGCAATGCTGTCTTCATACACCGACACACACATCAATAAAATAAAATGTGTATGTATACACACACTGCCCTCCACTAATATTGGCACCCTTGGTAAATGTGAGCGAAGAAGACCGTGAAAATTTTCTTTATTGTTGAACCTTTCCACCAAAATTCTCTGCAAACCATTCCCAACGCAACACGGGTTTATAAAAAAAAAACGTGTTGTTAAATATAGGTGTGCGACAATTATTGGCACCCATTTAGTCAATACTAAAAAAAAGTTACCTCCCTATGCTGAGATAACAGCTCTGGGTCTTCTCCTATAATAACTGATGAGGTTGGAGAATACATGGCGAGGGATCGGAGAGCGTTCCTCCATACAGAACCTCTCCAGATCCTTCACATTTCGAGGTCCACGCTGGTGGACTCTCCTCTTCAGTTCACTGCACAGGTTTTCTATGGGGTTCAGGTCAGGGGACTGGGACGGCCATGGCAGGACCTTGATTTTGTGGTCAGTAAACCATTTTTGTGTTGATTGTGATGTATGTTTTGGATCATTGTTAGGATACATGGCATATAGTGGTATTAAAGCTGCAGTAAGAAAACTTCAGATGAAGCGTCATTACGTGCGAATAGCTTTCACTAAAGCAGATGTTCAGATAAAAAACATCGCTGGTTTCCTAGTTCAACACTATCACAAACAGTTCAAAATGGTCCAATTGTATTAACCAATCAGGTAACTTCTCAACAAGTACAATATGCATAGGTTACTGATATTTCTTATGGAAGCAAGGGCAGACCAAAATGTACCATTAACTGTTTCTTCATTAGTTCTTAAATTTCAAATGTGAAATTCAGTGTTTCACTATAGTTGTTCTTATACAATATGGAATGGCAGACACTATACACAAAGAATTATGGGATAACAGCAGCAAATATTCAACGGCATTTATTCCACCGAGAACTGTGAATAACAGAAAGATGGGCTCGTCTGGCTCGGGTCCTGATTGCAACCGACACACACATCGACCCCTATGTTCTGCCAACAGTTTTATCTCTCCTCTTTCTCCTTTTTCAGTCGCTACATCACCCTGACCATCCTAAATGATGACGAATGGCCCAGCCCCTGTGGGAATGATCTCCTCCCTGCCAGTCAACTACATATGTGTATTACACACAGACACACACACATTCACAGATGAACTGTGCAGAAGCTACAGCAGCAACAACACCTGATCATCTCCCTCTACTGCCAAGGAGCATCTGCTCCAACCCCTCAGAACATCACCTTTATTCTACTGCAGCCTAAAGACATTTCTACTTTATTCTACTGCAGCTCCGCATTTCTTTTTGCTTTTGAGCACTGGAAATGAATCGTTGAGAGAAAAAAAAAAAAAGGATGAAAGCTGTGAAGTGTAACGAAAAGGATATGCGGCTGGATGAAGTGAGTGCTTTGGCGGACTTTTCCAGCTGAAGAGTTTCAGGGTGAAGATGGCGTGTGTGATCAATACAGAGATGGACAGACTGGCAGTATAACAGGACCCGGACAAAAGTGAGTACTTAAAAAAAAATAATAATAATAATAACAATAATAAATCATCATCATATAGTTCTCTCTTTAGTGGGCAGGCAAGAGTGAGCTTTGCGAGAGGTTTTGAGAAATAACGGTCTTATGATTCATACCATTTATTTATTTTTTTTTTAACACAGGTGTGCACAAAAGGTCTATGACTGGCAAACAGTGTTATCCTATAGACAAGACAGGCACGGAAATACTAGACCCTAAAAATTCTGTTTAAACCTGAACACCCCAAACAGAAAGGGTTTATATTAGTGAAGTAAAAAAGGTTCATTCATTAGTCATAATAATCCCTCTCTCTCGTGTGTGTGTGTAATGTAATTTTATATATATATATATATATATATATATATATATATATATATATATATATATATTATATATATATATATATGTGTATATATGTGTGTGTGTATATATATGTGTGTGTATATATATATATATATATATATATATATATATATATATATATATATATATATGTGTGTGTGTGTGTGTGTGTGTGTATATATATATATATCTCCCCTATTTTGCATTATTTTAAAAATTAATACAATCATTTCCAATCCAGATGTCATGATTTTCAACTTGAGTCGAAAAGTAGAATCTTTGTTATATTAACGTG
Source organism: Ameiurus melas (assembly GCA_012411365.1). Classification (NCBI taxonomy): domain Eukaryota; kingdom Metazoa; phylum Chordata; class Actinopteri; order Siluriformes; family Ictaluridae; genus Ameiurus; species Ameiurus melas. The sequence goes on along the minus strand of CM022763.1, from coordinate 22,917,831 downwards.
AATTTCAGAGTTTATTAGTATTTGGTATGTCCCCTTTCTACTTTAATGTCCCCTTTCTACTTTAATTTAGTGCACTCGAGCTGGCATGGACTTGGGTTTGTGCAGATCCTTATGATCCATTTTAGATCAACTCCATCGGAGTGTCTAAATCTTTTTATCTTTTTGAGGAAAACTTGACCTTTTGTACAAAGCGGGTAACATGGTCAATATCGCAAACGTGCTTACATCTTGAATCTTTGTTTTAAATATTTTAAAATTCGAAACCCTTTACTTCTACATTTAAAATGAAACAAACAATAAAAACTCATTTTATATATTTATTTATATATACATACATATATATATATATATATCCCCCCAGATTTTCAAGTGGTCTCTGAATTTTGTACCTCACTGTATACATATACTTGTTTCAAGAAAAATCTGACATATATTTAACTAAACAAAAAAAAAATTCTAGGACTATACAAAACTGTTGTGGGTTTTCAGTGTCTACAAATCATTTAAAGGTCTCACGCAAAAGATAAATAAGGTTAACAGCTGTCCAAAAGTTATTACACTAATTAAACATTACTTAGAACATAGATGGTTACTAATTGGATAAAGAATTAGTGGTTAATCGATTCAAACTCAAATATATTACAGATCCAGTCAGAAGTCTGAATCAGATCCATATGCGCCTGTGGAGATTCGGCCTCAGAGAGCCACATTCGGTACTGAAAGGTGTGTGTGGGTGTCACGTCTGTTCGGAGCCACGAAAGAGCCAAATCCATTAAGCAGACCATTGTCCTGAGCACACAACCCCTAGCAACAAGGCAACAATCACATGAGCATGGTTTGGGTAACACTGCTGAAATGCAAACCGCCTCCAGAGAGAATGGAATTTTATGTTGCTAAATTCAACTTTAATCGAGGAAGCGAAGGCAGATTCAAAAATCGACTTTTAATTCCCCTCGGAGGGGCACGTCTTAAAATGGTGTTACTTGCATCATAAATCCCTCTGTGTGGCGACACCATTCAATTAAGGGGCTGCTGATAGAATCACAGAGGAGCAGTTCCCGGTAAACGGGTTGAATGTGCTTTGTGAAAAGATCACCGTGTCTCCACGCAACAAACCCTCCATTCCACAGGAGAACGCCATCAGCAGCTCAGACGTACTCAGTTCAGAATGAAATGGTTCATAAAATTCCTCGTTTGGGCTTAACTCAAAACTCATAGGTTTGTAAATACAGCCCAGGGTGGAGAAAGACACAGACTGATGCTGAGGGAATCCTTTAAAAAACAGTATGGGAGTGAATTCACATCAAGTCCCTTTTAAAAACACATTCAACGAAATCTGGATAAAAATGAGACCTTCGATGGAATTCAGTATTTAGTGAGTTTAAATGGACGACTGGATTTCACATTGTTGTTACCCCTCACTCCTTTCTTCATCCGTAATGTTCATATCTAGATCATTTAAACTGATCACATAAAGCGCTGTGTGAAATGGCATACTGGACTAGATGATTTTTAAGGGTCTTCAAGGGTTTAAGTGTCATGGGCATCGGAAAAGGGTTCTACTTTTACACGATATCATACAAAAATGTACTTTGACATGGTTTATAACGATACTGCTAATCTTGTCATATTTTCAGATCATAAAAGAAGCATGCATGCATATATACATATGAGACAGAGAGAGAGAGAGAGAGAGAGAGAGAGAGAGATATTAATATTGTAACACTTCCTGTACTCTTACCAATTATGCAAAGAACCCTTGAGGGTATGGTTATAATTGTTCATTATGGTCACTGCACCAAATCAGTGTTTTGAAATGTCTCATGATAATGGAAGGCAGATAATACTGACTGCTACTGTTCTCCAGTCTCTGAATGAACTCTGAAATTACACCTGATCAAGCCAAGAGCTCAGTTTCCAGATGTTACACGACTGAACAGATTCCTGGAATAACTACCATTTCACCATGTAGTCTCTTCATTCGTCACATAGTGCAGTCCTGTTACGACCTGCCTTAGATCGATATACAACGTAGCTAAAAAAAATTATGTATAATAATAATAATAGTAATAATAAAGAGAGTTAATAGAATTTTTGAAATTCCACACAATAAATGTACCAATATGCAAAATTTGATCTTGGTTTTTCAATACAGCAAAAATAAAGCATTGCATGAATGTGCCTTTGGTTTCCATTTTGAATTGATTAAAACATTGAACAGTATAAAAGAACACTACTTGGTGATTCGTTCATGATTCGTGCAGGGGCGCAGGGTCTCAGCAAAAATTCAACATGCATTATCTAAAAAAAACAAAAAAAAAACAAACACACACACACACACACACACACACACACACAAAAAGATCTGAAAGTGGCCCAAAACGTCCAGCCACTGGAAAAGGAGGACACGTTTTCTCATTTTCACAGTCTGTCCACCTTAAAGAGCTACGTTTTCTACCTGCAACCTTTTCAAAACTAGCCCAATTTGTTTTTTTTGTTGTTTTTTTTACAACAAAGGGGAGCGAGTCTCAACTGGGCTTATCTTAAATCAGGAAGCTGTCAGTGACTCCAACATGTTTTTGAATCATGTGTTCTCGAGTGGTTTCATATCTGCTATGAACGTCCCAAGAGCCTGCTGATTAGGCAGAGGAAAGGCTCTGTGACTGCCTTGCTATACACTGAAGACATTTGGGTTTGAGATCAGAATATGAATATGAGACTATAGATCAGAACTTTTATTTCCTGATATTTACATCTAAATGTGTTAAACAACTTGGAATATGACACTTTTGGTGTGAGACCACTCAATTTTTAGGTGAGCAAAACTCAGATAGGCGTAAAGTAAATAACACTTCATATTGGTCACATATCCCTTTTGTGGCTCATCTCTGTATTTATTTGCTAATTCCAATCTGGCCTTCCGATTGTGGATTGTGATACCTTCACCCCAGCCCTAGGAAGACTATTGCTGATATCACCGACTGTTGTTTTCACAGCTCTCACAATTTTTTTGTCATCAACTGCTGTTGTTTTCCTTGGCTAACAAGTGTGATCTGACGAGTCTACAGTTCTTGCAATAATCATCATCATCAGATGTTACCTATAATCCATGCAGTAACATTTTCTCAACATGATTATTTTGTCGATAGGATGCCTCCTCTTTCCTGAAGCATAATTAAATCCACCACTCCTGCAGAAAGCACTACAGCCAACTCAAATCCCTGAGACATAACAACCAACAAGCAAAGCTCCCAATCACAGTCAGGCAGTGCTGTGGAAACAGCAGAATTCCTGATTTCAGTTGCCATAGATAATGCCAACAAATTACGCCCACATTCATTTAATCAGGCCGCACTAAATGGAGTGGTGTTTTCACGGCACAGTCGGTGACTAATTGTTCGTGTGGGCAAAACAAACACAGTCAAATAATCAGAAAAAGAAGCACACTGTGGCTCTGAGGGTAGAAAACCTCAACTAAATAAAGTAGTTTCTCTCAGCATGCAGTTGAATACAAATCAAAATTGTAGCATTAGTTGCTGTGAATAACAACATGGGTTTAGACCAGAATTTGAAGAGAAATACGCCATTAACTTGAACAATAGGACAGTTTAATTAGTGTTATCTTGATTACATCAATACACTCTTAGAAAATTTTTAATCTAGAACCCGAACCCGTTTAAGGACGGTTTACACCACCGCAGTGCTGAATTCTCAATTCTGATTGGTCAGAAGGTGTTGATTAACAGCATAGCTTGCCTTGACTTGTTTCGCAGACAACGTTAAACATGACGTGTTAATTATGACGTGTCATTCTTTAATGTATTCGTTGGGAATTTGCTGAGGAACATCAAGAATAAAACACTTCAGGACGTGCTATGAAAATATTCAGCTGGTAATAGAACACTACCCAGTCATTGGTTATTTGCCGCGAACAGCACACCCCATCATATTTTCTTCCTTGCATGATTATTGTTGCACTTGTGTCTTCATGACGTCTCAGGAAGTTCCTCTTTGCTACCGTTCCCTCTGGCATGCTCAATAGAGATCTAGATTTTTGTAAGTTGAAAGGAATGTTCGACGTGGCCGCCTGTAGGAACCTACGACACACTCCATCACTTTGCATCTTATGTATCTGGCTGGTTCATTTTTAAAAGAACAAACTAAAACAAAACGGATAAAATTGGATTTTTACAATGATTTGGTAAACAACTAAAAGTGTAGAATAATCCTCTCAACAAGACCATTTACAAACTACTCTAGCAGTTTCTATAGCTAAATACAGACACTGTTTCGGTTATTTATTTATTTATTTATTTTTTTAAACAAATTCCTTACTTGTACAAATAACCTGAAAGGTATGTAAAACGTGATAAACAATGCATGAGTGTATAGCAAAAGTGTATTAGGTCTATGACGACGTTTACACGGACAGCAATCTAATTATTGACCTTACTCTGATTAAGACAATATTCTGATTAAGGTGTTTACATGAGTCGCTTTTAGAATATTCCTTTCATGTTCAGGTGTTACATGTTATAGAAAATAGATGGATTAATGTCACACGTCATTACGTCACCGTGCCACGCCGTCCGCTGTCCCTCCAGAATTTCACGTATCATACAGTTGGTATTCGTTATGGTACGGTATACAGTTTTGGGTGTTTTTTATTTTTAATTTTTACAAAAGCTTCAAATGCAGTTCATTATTTGTCATGCTGTACGTGCTAATAGACGACAACGTCCCAAACCGTGTACTTACCGTTTATATAGTAGCCGAGATACATGTATTTCTCCTACTATAGTAGGCAAGTACACGGTTTGGGACGCAGCCGTGCTCTCTTATTTGCCGTAAAACGGTTGAGCGCTGCCGTGTGTGATCGTGGCCTGTCGCAAAATCTTACCTTTAAATAACAAGCTGTAAATTGGGATATTCGGGGTCTGGGGTCACGCCATGAATTGTTCCTGTTTCACATTGTTCTTGGGCAGAACAAACTGCAGTGCGAATACAGCCGTGGCTAAACAATCCCCAATGTTAAACACGCCCAGAAGACCACAAGAGGGCGTTCAACACCACTGCAGAAAAACCAACAATCCTTACAACAGAGGACACAAACAGCCCTCATGAACAGCAGTGTGTTTGTTGAGGAAGCAGATTGGGGAAATGAGACGCAAATGAAGGACAAAAAAAAACGTGAGAGAAAGCAGGATACGAAAGCTTGTTTCGCTGTAAATAGGATACCACGTGATTAAAATAGATAAGAATCAAGTGTCATCTATTTAGTAAGACATCAGATCAGTCACTAAAGAGCTTTTTAGGTGTGTGCTGTATGTCCAGCATGTAAAGCAAAACTAACTGAATACTCAAGTAATGCACAGGGTTTAAAGACACATTTAAACCTAAATATTATTATAAAATTAAAAACTGACTTCCTGTTTCAAGAGATGAACCAACTCGCATATTAGAACTGGAGACTTCACATAGCTGATTTACATATCTTAATGTAGAGATTTTGTTCATTTTATATGCTAAACGCACACTAATTAATAAATTAAGTAATCAATACACATTTTTTTTAATTACTAATGAATCAAATCAACAGTAATTTATAAGCAACCTAAAAAGACAAATAGAAAAATGTAAACAAGCACAACATCACTATGAACAAAAACACACTTGATGTGCAACAACAAAGTCCCGGTTATAAGATACACATGTGACGAATCAAATCCGTTATTCAGAATGAACAGACAATGTGTTCTGAACAGATACAAATATAGATACTCCTAGGAGACACACTGATCGTTTCTTCGTTTTGTTTGTTCGTTTTGCCAGAAAGTTTCACAAGGCATTTGGTTGAGACTAGAGGTGTGCATCAGTTGTGCGAGCAGGTGGTTTTTATTTTCACCTAGGCACGAGTGTGTGGGCAGATACGAAGACCACGAGGCAAAGAAAGACCTAGGTGGTTGCAGTGGTTGAAATTATGCGTATTTTTGTCTGTATTTTGGAAAATAGATCCCTATACAGATAAATGACACTATCTGTGTCATTACATTATACCCATATTATACAGTCAACAGTGATTACTATAAGATTTGACATTATACAAATGATCATACAGTGTGTACTCGTCTACAAATCATATTTTATCAATCCTATTCACTCATCAGAACACTCTTCCAAATGCCATCCAACTGTGCACCAAAAATGAAAGCTTGCCCAGGGGTGTTTCTTACAGACCAATAGCCCACAGCAGGGTCTGACGGCTGAAACAATCCTAAACTGGCGTTGTGTTCATACCCTGGTGTGAGAGCATTCTCTCAGATGTGGCTCCACAACAGGACACTCGTGTGATGAGCACGTGGAAAGCGCAGCTCTTACCTGCAGAAGTGAGGAGAACGTGATAGTCTGTCCCTCTCTGCACTGGAACATCATCATCTGCCTCCTCTTTCTCTGATTCCTTATAACGATCCCAGTTGGACTCCAGCTTTCTCCTGGAATAGATTGCTGGCATCTCATCTTCAGCGTTTTCTTTGTCATCCGGTTCATCTTGACCCTTAAAAATTCATTTCACGTTAATCACTAGTTGTACTGATGCAAGCTGGGGTTTTTTTTTTTTATGAATAATTTTTTTTTAATTATTTATCTGGTAGAGCAGTCGGTAGCAATACCACTTCACAGCTGTAGGGGCGCTTATCCTGAGATCGGGTTACTCTCTTTATGGACATTTTCTCTGGGATTGAAAACAAAGCACAGGTTTGTTTTCAATCCCAGAAAACAACAATAAAAAAACTTTTTTAAAAAAGCAACAATTATTGCAAACGTATTTAACAAAGATTTATTCATTTTTTAGACAAACCTGTGTTTTGTTTGATATATATATATATATATATATATATATATATATATATATATACACATATATATATATATATATATATATATATATATATATATATATATATATATATATATATATACACACACATATACATATATATATATACATATACATACATATATATATATATATATACATACATATATACATATATATACATATATATACATATATATATATATATATATATACATATATATATATATACATATATATATATATATATATATATATATATATATATATATATATGCACACAAAGTGAATTCATTTGCACTGGAAATAATAAGCAATAGAAGTCTACACTCACTGTCCACTTTATTAGGAACACCAGTACATTCATGAAGTTATCTAGTCAGTCAATCAAGTGGCAGCAGCACAATGTATAAAATCAGGCAGGTACAGGTCGAGAGCTTCAGTTAAATTTCACATCAAACATCTGAATGGGGAAAAGTGATCTTTGATCATAACATGGAAGGGCTGGTGTGAGTATTTCAGAAACGGCTGATCTCCTGAAAATTTAACACACAACAGTCCCTCAAGTTTACACAGAATGTGATGGAAAACAAACAAAAACAAACAAACACATCCTGTGTGCAGTCTGCAGGATGAAACATTTTGATGAGAGAGGACTGAACTGGCAAGAAATCTACAGTAACTCAAATAAGCCGTTTGCCTCTGACCTCGGTCATCAACAAGGCATTTACAGCCACAGTAGTTGCTCGCTACTAGAAACTCTATCGATTGTTGAGTGAAAATCCCAGAGGGTCTGCAGTTTATGAAATACTCAGACCAGCCCATCTGGGACCCATCTCCATGCCACAGTTAAAGGTCACAGAGATCCCAGTGTCTTCATTCTGATATTTGATGTGAACATTACCTAAAGCTCTGGACCTGTATCTGCATGGTTTTATGTATTGCGCTGCTGCCACATGATTGGCTGATTAGATAACTGCATGAATGTTCAGGTGTACAGTCGTTCCGAATAAAGTGGATGACGAGTGTATATAATAATAATAATAATAATAATAATAAAACGATTTGTGATCTGGAGAACAAATGTAATGCCTTTTCTAACCTACTGGGGTGTATAATTTATTAGTTAACCTTTTAGATAACACTGTAAAGTGTTCATGTAGGAAACTGACACGTAGATGAACACTTCACAGTTGGTTATAGCAGGGGTTCCCAAACCTTTCCAGGGCGAGGCCCCCCAAAGGGTATTAACCTTTGTCCGAGGCCCCCTTTTGCAAGATGTCTTTAAAACACATTAAAAATACAGATTTCTGAATATATCCCCCCTTTTTTATTAATAATTACATCTTTACATTACAAGACATCAGGAATTGTGTGTGTGTGTGTGAGAGAAAGAGAAAACATTCTAGTGGGACAGATGGGCACACCAAATTGTTGGGGCCCCCCGGGCGCCCCCTGACGGCCCCCCACCTTGAAAACCATTGGGTTATATGACTGTAAGTCATTCCTTTTGAAGTCAGTAACGTGTTTAACAATGTCGTATGTAACTTTAGAGACGGTCCCTTCCTTTCCGCAGATATAAGAATCGAACGTCACACCCACTTTATTTCAGTAAAGTAGACTAGAGCCGTTTAAACAGATGTTACTCGAGCTTTCGCTAAACAATCACTCACTCGGCGAAAAACATCTGCAGCGCCATCGTCTGGAGGACCGCGTCCTCTTCCGCGGTAATGGTCTCTTTTCCCTCTCCCGCGGTGATGGCCGCCTCTCCCGCGCCCTCTCCGCTCCCCGACACTCCCGCTGTCACCACCGCCACCGCCAGCACCACCACCACCGCCTCTTCTCCACTGACCACCGCGTCCCCTGCTCGGTCTACCCTCCATCACTGCTTACAGCCGGACCCGACTGGACTGTAACTCCTGGTTGTTACACTAAAAACATTCCCCATTCAATTTCCGAAGAAAGGTTCCACCTATAGACTGCCCCGAATAATAAGAATCTGTGCACGTGGTTCTCAAACCATTTTATGATTACAGACTTTTTTGTTTTTTGGTTTGTCAAAAGTGTACATATAGTCTCACGAATGCTATAAGAGATTTCAAATAAAATAACGGAATTCTGTTAAAAATATACAAAGCTGTTCATGAACCCTTTTTGGTACGCATTATATATAAAAACAAACAAAACAAAAAAAAACCCTTTTTTATGTTTGGTGTATAGTCAGACTCATCCTGTCAATACTTTGTCAATACACTTGATAAATTATGCCACTCACACTGACGTAGTCTCATAGGGCAGTGGTTCTCAAAGTGGGGGCCGCCAGGGGGCGCCTTAACAATTTGGTGTGCCCATCCCCCCACTAGTATGTTTTCTCTTTCTCACTCTCAGACAACCACACACACACACACACACACACACACGATCAATTCCTAATGTAAAGTAATGTAAAGATGTAATTATTAATTTAAAAAAACTTCAGAAGTCTGTATTTTTAATGTGTTTTAAAGACATCTTGCAAAAGGGGTCTCGGTCAAATGTTAATGCCATTTGTGGGGCCTTGACCTGGAAAAGTTTGGGAATCCCTGTCATAGGGCACTGTTCATTACCGAATCTAGTGCTCTGTAACTAAGTATTAGTAATAATGTTGAGATCTCTGTGGATGGTTCCAGTTCTAAACCATGAAGATGGCTTAGGACTGCAACTCCTATGATAGTTTTAGGACTTGCCGTGAACTGCCAGTTTTACACTCAAGTCTCCATCAGTGCACAATTGTCTTCAACAAAATAGACTTCAAGTGAAAACTATAATGGATTTCCTGGTTCATAACCATGTAGTACACATAGAAAGGAATTCCCTTTTGAGTCTGGTTCCTCTCAAGGTTTCTTCCTCACGTAGTCTCAGGGAGTGTTTCCTTGCCACCGCCGATTCTCGCTTGCTCATTAGGAATAAATGTATATATTTAAAATTCCTATCCTGTATTGAATTATTTCTGTAAAGCCGCTTTGTGACAATGTTCATTATTAAAGGTGCTATACAAATCAAATTGAATTGAATTGAATGTTAACTTGGATCTCAATTCACTTTTAACTATACTAGGGACTGTGCTTTTTATGTAAAACAAATGATTTCAAACATTCTAACACAGTGTTAAATGGTTTAGGTTCTGTTAGTTTAAGACTCAAAAGCTCATGGGTGTATTTAATTGTGATGGTACATATCTATTTTATTTGCCTGATATTCGAGTAGTTTGTATAAAATAATCAAATTCTTCTGAGCTGCAGCTGATCAAGATCAAGAATAATGTAAACCTCAAAGGAAAATAAAAAGTGTCAAAATCCCTTTCTCTTTTCTAATTCCAGGTTATCCACTGGTAATTCAACATGAAGTATAAAGAGGACTGTTTATCTGGCATTTTCTCCCAGTAGACCGTCACTGGAAAGATGGATGAACAACTTCACAACTCCACAGCAGGTGGAAACACATCAGTCATCCTGTCAGTACCACGTAATCTTTGGGAAGTCATCACTATTGCTACCGTGTCTGCTGTTGCAAGCCTGATCACCATAGTAGGAAACATATTGGTGATGCTTTCTTTCAAAGTGAACAGTCAGCTGAAGACAGTGAACAACTACTATTTACTAAGTTTGGCTTTTGCAGACCTCATTATTGGAGTGTTCTCTATGAACCTTTACACGACTTACATTGTGATGGGAAACTGGTCTCTGGGGAACTTAGCGTGTGATCTCTGGTTAGCTCTGGACTATGTGGCAAGTAATGCTTCAGTAATGAACTTGCTGGTGATCAGCTTTGATAGATATTTCTCCATTACGAGGCCACTCACTTACAGGGCTAAGCGAACACCCAGGCGTGCTGGCATTATGATCGGCTTGGCGTGGCTTATATCCTTCATCTTATGGGCCCCTCCTATTTTATGCTGGCAGTATATTGTGGGTGAGAGGACAGTTCCTCCAAACCAGTGCCAGATCCAGTTCTTCTCAGAACCTGTGATTACATTTGGAACAGCCATTGCAGCCTTTTACGTTCCTGTCTCCATTATGACTATTTTATACTGGAGAATCTACAAGGAGACCGAGAAGCGCACAAAAGACTTGGCTGAGCTGCAGGGGATCACATCTGTGGACAGTCGCGATAACCCAAAAACACAAAGACAACGATCTTGCTTTGCTTTCAGCACCGCCCGACATAGAACACACGGCTCGTGGTCTTCATCTAACCAGAGTAATGTGACAAAGACTACAGCACAGTCTGAGGACATGTGGGTGAAATCAGATCAGGAAGCTGCTCTCAACAGCTACACATCCTCCGAAGATGAGGAGCATCCTGTTTCAGAAGCACCATCTCAAGATTCCTACAAAAACCAGGATGAGCCATCGAACTGTTATGAAGAAAACCACTATCTTGCTAATTCCATCAAGTATTGCTCACAAAAGAACAAGAAATGCATCTCTTACAAGTTCAAGCCAGCCATGAAGAACATCAGCCCCCAGAAAGCCAACAGTGAACCTGTTAAACATCCTTGCCCATCATCACAACACTTAACGCTTACATCTGCGTCTTCTTCAGCCCAACCTATGGATGCCAGTCTCAAAAGTCAAATCACTAAACGGAAGAGGATGGTTCTCATCAAGGAGAAGAAGGCAGCTCAGACCCTCAGCGCTATTCTCCTGGCCTTTATTCTTACCTGGACTCCATATAATATCATGGTGCTCATCTCCACATTCTGCTCCGACTGCATTCCTGTATCCCTCTGGCACCTGGGCTACTGGCTCTGCTACGTTAACAGCACCATAAACCCCATGTGCTACGCCTTATGCAACAAAACCTTCCAGAAGACCTTTCGAATGTTGCTCTCCTGCAAGTGGAAGAAGAACAGAGGCGAGAAGAAACTGCACTGGTGTGGGCAAAACCCACCAATGACCAACAAACTGACACAGCAAGCAGACTGAGTAATCCATGTGGCAAAAAAATGATATCTTAGCAAATAAATATCTTGACTATAGTTTAATTTATCTCACATTTCTCACATTTCTTTCCTCGCATATTTGTAGGCATTATTCCGATTTAACATTTGAAATAGTTTTGTTCAATTAACAGATATTTTTCTTCTTTCTAATAAATAAGCAAAATTATCTTGCAACAGAACAAAACAATGTCAAACTTGAAACTAGTAAAAAAAAAAAAGTCTATATATAGACTTCTATATTTATATCAAATATGACATAATATATTTGATATTATAATCCATCCATCCATTTTCCATAACGCTTATCCTACACAGGGTTGTGGGGGAGCCTGGAGACTATCCCAGGGAACTCGCAGCACAAGGCAGGGGACACCCTGGACAGGGTGCCAACCAATCACAGGGCACGATCACACACCCTGGACAATTTGAAAATGCCAATAGGCCTATAACACAAGACTTTGGACTGGGATAGGAAACCCCCGAAGCACCGGGAGAACACGCAAGTTCCGCACACTCATGGTGGAGGTGGGAACCGAACCCCAAACCCTAGAAGTGTGAGAAAAACGTGCTAAGAACTGAGCCACCATGCTACCCCCGTTTGATAACATATTTAATAAATTTGCCCATATTCAAGATAGTTTTCACTTGCTATAATATTTCCTTATTCCAAATTAAGTGCCAGCTACGTAGATGTCCTACGTGTGTGTGTGTGTGTGTTGTTGTACACTTATGTTTCTAGCTGTTGTAATGTTTTGTGTACTGTCTAAGCATTAACATTGTTTATGTATATTGTCTTTTAAGTGCTTGGGTGGCATGCTTATTTTATTTCGTGCCTTAAAATCATATTTCGATCAGCGTACTTAAATTAAAGCATAGCAAATGTGCCTAAAGTCTGCTTAAACTTACTTAGCATTAGTCCTAGTTACTAAACCCTGATAAACACCAAATCACAGGTTATAGATTTTCAAATGTTACAGGAGGCAGTGATCAGCGCTTACGATCATATAATCATGTGGCAGCAGCGCAAAGGATAAAATCTTACTGCCGTACGTGAAAATCCCAGGAGATCAGCAGTTTCTGTAACCCTCAGACTAACCTGGCTAAATCTGGCACCAACAACCATGCCATGGTCAGTTGAGATGAATATTAGCTTATTACCTATATCATCAAAAGCTTTCATTTATTTTATTCATTTCCATATGATTCATACTCATGTGATTCATTTACATGTGATTCCTTTACGTATGGTTCATTTTCAAGCTTCTGTTAACGTTCATATCAATCATCAGAATGGGGGAAGATGTGCCGTGGCATGGTTGTTGGTGCCAGATGAACTGGTGTGAATATTTCAGAACTGCCAGTCTCGTGTGCAAAAAAATCCCAGAACAGTCTTTTTGATGTTATCCAGGATGGTGCAAAACAAAATACATCCTGTTTCTGTGGGTAGAATCGCCTTGATGATGAGGGAGATTAGAGGAGAACTACCCGACTGTTTCAAACCGATATGGAGGCTATAGGAACTCAAATTGCTACTCTTTACAACCACGATGAGCCGAAAATCATCGCAGAACATACACGTCGAACCTTAAAGCAGATGTGCAGCAGAAGACCTTACGGAGTTATGCTCCTGTCAGCCTAGAACAGGAATCTGAGGCTACAGTGATCACTTGTTCACAGAAACTTGGGCAGAAAAAGACCAGGCAAAGTTTTTCCAATCAATCCTCCAAACTATCCAGTGTTGGTGGGCCTGCGCCCATCGTATACACAACTGTGTGTGAAAATCCCAGGAGATGAGCAGTTTCTGAAATACTTCAACCAGCCCACCTGACACCAACCCAAGTCCCAGAGATGACATTCACCACATTCTGAGGCTCTTGAGTTGTATCTGCATGAATTCATGCATTGCCTGACTGACAGGACCATCGCATGAAAGAGCAGTTTTCCAGATGTTCCTATTAAACCAACTAGTGACCGTATATACTATAACCAGAAAACCTTTACTGTAACTAATACAGTTGCAAAGTAAAGTTTCCATACACAAAGGAAAATGCAAAGAATTTATTTTACCCAACAAGGAGTGTTTTGTCATTCACAGCCGTTCCTTCTGTATCACAAGCAGCAACAGTCCTTCATATCTTCAGATAATATTTCATCCATCCATCTTCCACGGCTTACTCCTTCTTCAGGGTCGCGGGGAACCTGGAGCCTATCCCAGGGAGCATCGGGCATGAGGCGGGGTACACCCTGGACAGGGTGCCAGTCCATCGCAGGGCACAATCACATACACACTCACACACCCAATATTGAAAATATAAAGGACAACTTATTAGCATAAAAGCTTGCATCTCCCAATTCTGTATGTGATACAAACATTCTCGAATAACTCTTTGCCTTGAGCATCTTTTTAAAAAGCTTTTCGAGAAATTTAGCGCTAGAATTCCACCTTCTTTAGATGAAACGATCCTAATGTAATCTAAAGAAGCTGCAGCTCGAGAGGCAGTATCTCCATTTCCTTTTGGTCTTCAAACTACCCGTCACTTTATTATTATTATTTTTTTGCACATGTTCTGGATTGTTCTTGTGTTCATCCATCCACTAATATACTGGCTTAAAAGTATTCTTCAAAGATAAACTGTAAAGTAGACGTATGCTTTGCTTATTTAATCCACAAACCGGATTAAACATCTGCACTCAGCTGTACAAAAGTATCGTAATCGTCATTGTCCTAGATTCTTCCACACCGAATCAAACTAGAATATCGTTCTTTTAAATGACGACATATTAACGTGACACATGAACGCACGCCATGACCGTGTCCAGATTCATCCGGATTACTTTTCATTTACAGGATGTAATGTCTAATACTATTTGAGACTCTTAGTCCGACATGTTTAGAAGGCATATTTAAGGTTAATAGCGTCATATAATCAATCATGTTGTACAAATCTATTCCAACTTTGTACGTGCAGCTTGTAAATATGCGATTTCATCTGCTATGTGGAACAAAATGTTGTAATACAATACTGAAGGATTTGATAGCAAAAAAAAAAATCGAAAATCATTACAGTATTTGTTGACATTTCTTCGTATGGCTGCATGTAAAGCAGAGATTCAGTAGAACAGTAAAGCTCTCACTCCATCAACCAAAGTGAAGGATCACCAACACTGAAATCTATATAAACTATATATCCTTCACATGATGCCCATTATGAGACTATATTTCTGTTTAGTGCAGTCACTGCAGCGAGAACTGTGTTGATCAGATTTCAGATCCGACTAAAATGTCTTGTGAATTTGTATCGAATTGATTCCAATAAAGTCTTGTTTCTTGTCTTCTGGGAAACATGGGACTCATTCAACACAGAAAGAAAGAAAAGAAGAAAAAGAATGCACAGAGGAATCAAAAAACACTCAAAGGACATGTGCGAAACATCCATTACAGTTTATTAGCATTCAGTTTAAATAGGTTTATATTTCTTTGCTAAAATTTTAGGCATTCATCATCTTCATTCACAGTCATGTACAAACTCGTCACAATATTACCAACTATTTCAAAGTAAAAGCTCTGTTTCAAGTACTTGTGGAAACTGGGTTGGGGTACAATGACATTTCAACCAGCCTCAACCCTGAAGAGGGTCCGTTTTTAGAACTCTCAGCCGCAGCAGCAATAAAAGCATACATTACCCTTCTGATGACCTTGGCCCAACTAACCATGAATAGAACTACTGGTGCGTTTATACACGATGTTAAAGGTTTACATGTAGATCTATTAAAACATCACGTGCTGATATAGCATCTGATTAAAAGAAAGAAAAAATGCGAACATAATATACAGTCCTGCCAAGTCAAACTCAAGCTTATTATCCATTACAGTTGCTTAGTTTTATTGTGACAAATGAAAAATAACTGAAACAAACAGGCCACAAAACAATTCTACACAACAACAAAAAAAAAAACACCAAAACAAAACAAAACTCTCGGTCTCTATGAGCAGCACTACCTCCTTTTCAGTGCTGCGTTCCTGCTGCCTTTGTTGCTTCCCCCGGGCTTGCTGGATCCCTTAGAGAAGAGCTTGGTCATGAATTCTGAGACATCTGGCAACTCTGGATTAGGGTTCAGCATGTTCATGGACTGCTCCATCTCCTGTTTAACACACACACACACACACACGTTTTATTCTTCTTAGACCACAGCACCATTATGGAACGACAAATAAGAAGGTAGATCCTTGTATCTCTTAGGTTATAGCAACTATAAACATTCACTCCCTCAACAGCCTCTGTTCTCTCTCTCCCCAAGTTAATGAGACTAAAAAAAAAAAAACAGCTTGAAAAGAGAAACTGGAAAGTGCAACGTCCCTTGCCGCACATTTTCCTATCACATGATTATACAACAAGAAAAATCTTCTCAGT